>VZTA01001936.1:0-144103 GCA_013398855.1 Mohoua ochrocephala
CCTAGACTTTTGACATCTCTCTCAAGGCATCATGCAGGTGCCTCGGTGTATCTGGAAGACTGGAACACTTCCTTTAAAGAACTGAGCATAGAAAAAAGTATAAAATGTTCTCTCTGCAGGTGGGAGACCTGGGTTAAATTTCCCCAACCAATACAAGAGCTTAAGCTCCATGCTTGCTGTGCTCTATAAGCCTGCTTTAATCACAAGGCTACAGGCATCTAATTCAGGGCCCTTGATTTGTGTCTTTGATGCCGCAGTGCCCTAGACTGTAGTGCACTTTTATCACCACGTACTTCTGGGTCTTATGCTCCACTTCCATACTGTGAGCTCTTCAGTTATTGTGCTCATTCCACAGGAAGAACCCTCCAACACTTGGAATTTCAGGGTTTCTGAGTAATGACTCTTACCCTTGGTGCTGTAGAATCAATCAAAGGAAGAAGAATGAAAAAAAAGGAGATTATACATAGCAGAGCTGATATGAAATAGTTCTTCGCTATACCTTTCAGTCCTACAAAGAGCAGCCAAAGTATCACAGTGGGATCCACTGAAAAGCTAGTTTGCTTTGACTTTTGATCCAGAGTTATCCAGAATTATCCCAGTGGTTTTTATTTTTAAGTGCATGACATTTCAAGTAATTCTGATTGCATTTTCACTTTGTTCTCCAATCCTTTGTCCATCAGACTCAGGATTGGCCAGAGTTTTTTGATTGGTTCTGTTTCACTTAGTATTTTTTAAATGTAACAAATAAAGAAAAAGGAAGCAAAGAAAATAAAAGATGTTTAACCCAATACTAGCCTGAGTCATCCAGGTCTGCGCTATTCTCTTCAGCTGAAATGGGTGAGTAAATGAAAGGCACTTTCAAGATTCTCCTCTCAGTTTAGCAACAGAGGGACCAAAAAATCCTTTACTGGAGTTACTAATATGAAGATATTCCACCGGGAATTTTGAAAGAAGAACAGAAGTGCAGGGTCATGGATGGAGGTTGTACTTGGGAAAATCCCTATTACAGTAAAAAGGAGAGCTCCTTAGCCTGGAGTGAACCAAAGCTCATTAGAGGGTGTAATTTGTAATTTCTTGGTAAGAGTTAAGCTTCCATAAATGACCTAGAGCCAAGAATGTATTTAAGGCCTACCCTTCAGTTGCTAGGAATGGCAGCCAGAAAGTGCCCAGAGAAACCTTTCTATCTCTGGCTGGGTGCTCCAACCTCTGGAACTCAGCAGTAGATATCCCTGTAACATGCCAGGCGTGAGGGCAGAAAAGCTGAGATGACGACATGGACACAGACATAAGACGTGCATAAGACCATGGCAGAGATTCTGGATGTCTGGGCTGAAATGTTGAAAGCAAGGGGCTGCAGAGTGGCCTCTGAGGGAAGAGGTCTGGGCTGCTCCATGCAGGACACAGCCATGACAGCCAACACACCAACCTCAGGGCAAAGCTGAGCCCATCGGCCAAGCCAGTGGTGCCTCTGGGAAAATATATTAAAGAGTGGACAAAAAATGCTGGATAGGCAGAGGAGGAGAGGAAATCCGTTGTTTAAATGTTTGTCTTTTTGTTTCTCAATACCCAAATCTGTTTCACTTGTTAATTAATTTAAATGTTTTCTCCATGCTGAGCCTGTTTTCCTCCTGACGGTGGCTGATAAGCAGTGTCCCTGACTATATTTCAACTCACAAGATTCTCATCCTATTTTCTCCTCCTGTGCCCCTGAGGAGGCAGAGTAAGTGAGCAGCTGGGTGGGCCAAGGTTAGAGCAACACACATAGTCACTGACACACGCACATGGAAATCCTCAGCTCTGGGTTCCCCAGGACAAAAGAGAGAAGGAGTCACTGAAGAGAGTCCAGCAAAAGGCCACCAAAATGTTAAAGGGACTGGAGCACCTCTCCAATGAAAAAAAAGCTCCAACCAGAAGAAGAGAAGGCTCAGGGGGATCTTACCATATGTGAAGGGAGGGTGTAAAGAAGATGGAACCAGGCTATTTCAAGTTTTGCCCTCAATAAGACAAGAGGCAATGGGCACACACTGAAACACAGGAGAATCCCTCTGAGCATCAGGAAAGACTTTTTCACTGTGAGGATGATGATGTCCTGGCACAGGTTGCCCAGAGAGGTTGTGGAGTCTCCATCCTTGGAGTCAGATATTAAGAAGCTATGTGGGCATGGTCCCAGGCACATGGCTCCAGATGGCCCTGCTTGAGATGGGATAGGGATTTGGATAAAATGACCTCCAGAAGCTCCTCCCAGCCTCCAATATTCTGTGATTCCGTGATTCTGTGTAAATGCCAAAAGGTGAAAAAGACAAGTTCATCTTTTCCAAAAATAGAAAGGTGACAGAACATCCTCACGATAAGTTATGATAGAAATTCAAGAGAAATGCATCACTTCAGAGGAGAAATGTTGAACTACAACTTGATTGAAATCTCTGTAGTCTATGTTGATTAACATAGGAGAAGTTATAAATTCAATGATTTTCTACAATCTTACTTAACATGATGAAAAGAGTATGAAGGCACAAAAATGATCATTCTCACATTCTTAGGGTGTTCAAATAGTATTTCTAATTTAGCCAGAAGAAGTGGTATCTGTCACTTTGTATGAATCTTTAGTTTATCATCTACAGCTATAATTTTCATCTGCCTCGTCTTAATTTACATGACATACTGATAAGAGATCTTTGTTTATATTACAGAACATGCTTTTATTTTTATATAGTCTTCATAATTTTATCTAACATGAATATTAAACTAAAGGAAGAATAATTTCTTTGCTCATGTAGTGTACCCATTGTCATACATCAAAGTATTAATTAATACATACAGTCTTACTAGATGTCACCTCTCTATATAAAAGCTTTTTTTTCTTTTAACACACTTTCTTTGTATTTTCACTAAAGTAGAAAACAAAATGAAATTGCCGCTGTCATTTTCTGTTGCACTTCAATCTCACTGTAACTCTGGTTTTTTGTTTTTTTTTTGATTCCTAGGCTTTCTGCTTTCTATTTCTTTCACTTTCATACAATTACATAAATCATGTATTCACTTAGAAACACTGTTGACTGAAATTATATTGCCCATGTTTATTGAATTCATTTTAAAAGCATAACTTCAAGCTTGCACACAAATGAATGTTACACAGTAGACCTGCTCTCCTCCCTCTTCATTGCACCAGTGATGCCTTGAGTGGCCACCTAAAACACAGAGATTGACAGGAAAAAGAGAAAAAAATGAGGTATTTATTTGAAGGGCCTTCAAAGGTACACCCTGGGCAGTCCAGAGGCTACACCCAAGATGGACACTGGGTCATGGGCTCTTCACACTCTCATAAGTTTGGTTCATTTGCATATCAGGGTTCATTCTCCAATTATAACCTCAGTTCATGATGTGAACCCCAAGTTTGCCCCCCTTTAGAGGCTTTTAGTTGACACATTTTGGGGCCTGGTGTCCTTGGAGTGGAAACCTGCAGAGGTTTGTTGTGTCTGACCAGCATGAGAGAACAGTAGCTCACAGGCCACAAGAAACTTCAGAGTTACAGGCCAGGCAGTACAGGATTTGAAAAATATAAAAGTTAAAACCTAAGGCATCACCAGCCTTCTCACCTGCCATCAGTAGCCTGTAGCTTTTGCCTGTATTTTTAAGTCATATACTCTTTTTTTGCTTCATTTTTGTTTTTATTTTTTCCACATGGAACCTGGCTGGACTCCAGCTTCCAAGGCCCATCTCTTTAAAAACTTGTGTATAAATCTGCATGCACAGTTAGACACCTAATAAAATACCAGCATTTTCAGGGCTGTCATTTCAGATGTCTATTTTGCTCTGGAAGATTTTTGCAACTCTATGCAGGTGCTGATGTTGCCTCATAACTATTTAATTGCTTGGAGCTTTAGCTCAAAACTAAAAGCAAGTGGGCAAATTAGTGGCAAAGTATGTATCAGATGAGTGAGTCCTAATTCCCTGGTATGCTCAGATCAAGCTTCGAAATCTTGGTTTAGGATGCTTAGAAGATCAGGAGAATTTATGGAATAAATGTAAGATGTGATATGAGATGATAGGAGATGATATGATATGATATAATCTACAAGGACTACTGTAAATTATATACTGTCTTCCTAAATTGTAAATATTTCTTGTTACTTTGGCAGGTATTAAATTGACACCAGTCAAAAAATCCTCTACCCTGAGCAATCTAAAACAGCATCTAAAATACAGCTGGCCTTGAAAGAGCACAGAAGGTAGTCTGAGTTTGGCTTAGTTTAAGGGTGTTCAAACTTAAATTGCATTTTATTTTCTGAAATATTTGACATCCGAATGATTTAATTTCAACTATCTTCACCATAGCACAGTGAATCCTCAACCTTGACCCTAACTGTAGTCAGATTTTATATCTTTGCTGCTGTTACTGGTAGGAATAGGTTCATAGCCCACATTTTCTAAGGATGTGAGGTTTTTTTTATTTTTTGTAGTTTTAAGTTTGAAAATTTAGATATTTTCTGCTCTCATTTACCAAGTCTGGGAAACCAAACAGGCATAAAAAATTACAACAAGAATCTTTGAAGTGTGATTTTAGTTTTCACACTCGTAAGGAATTGGTCATTTTACTTACAAGGCATGTAAGTCTAATCTGAGAAGAGACCCTTTTCTCCTCATGTAACATCAGAGAGGAAGCCATACTGGCTGGAAAGTCTCCTTCTTTTTCTTTTTCTTTTTTTTTTCTTTTTCTTTTTTCTTTTTTTGTGTAAGCATCCTTTTTTATGTAAGCATCCTAGTTTTGTCCAGGACAGGGTTAATTTTTTACAGTAGCCGGGCGTGGTGGCACACACCTGTAGTTCTTAGCTTCCAGGGAGGCTGAGCCTGCTGGATCCCTTGATCCCAGGAGTTGTGGGCTGCTGTGCTCTCTTCCGAGCAGGCGTGGCTAAGGGCCGGGTGTTATTCCATACTACCTCATGTCAGTTCCAGGGGTGGGAGTGAGGGGGAGAAAGCATGGTGGGGAAGAGCCAGATGGTATTTGGCTTTTCATAAATTGTTTCTTTGCCTTATACCTTTTCTTATTAATATTTTTGCTGTTACTGTTCATTTTCTTGTCTCACTGCTGTTTCCAGTAAATTGTTTTTATCTCAGCCCATGATTTTCAGCTTTTGTGCCTCCAGTTCTCAACTCCATCCTGCTGGAGTGAGAAGAGCAGGAAGGAGGGGGAAACACACAAGTGGCCCCTGGTTTGGGAGAATCTCAGTGGAGGCACTTAACTGGGGAGCAGCATTCCTACACCATGACAGTATTAAAAACATTCTGACCTTCTGACACTAATTAATTAATCTTAACAAGATTAAGAGCGTTGAGGCTTCATGACTTTATGTTCTGAGCCATACAACTTTACCTTCTGCAGTATCCAATATTAAGCACCCAAAATAAGAGAAGTAGCATATATTTCTTACATCATGTATTTCTGATATGTAGATTTATCGCTGACTTCAGAATGTCTTTAGAATTGCTCGGCTATTTGACTTGACATTCAGGGTGAGAGGGTGGAAAGGAAATAATAAAAATTCCTCTGTGTAGATGAATAGGGAGTAACTGCCTATTAAACTAAACTGAACTAGTAAGCTGAGTTTAAACTTAACTAAAACATAAGTAAGCCTTATGTAAGCCTTTAGAAGATTCAAAATAGTATTCTTGCAGGTCCACAACATATTAATGGTCTGAGAAATAACACTTATTATACCTCGAGAGCAGCTATCTGAGGTATGCTGAACTATTTTATGGAGCAGCAAATGCCAAATGGAGGTTCAGGCTTTGAAGCACAAGTACCATTTGCATGTAAGTGGCTCTCAGAGTCAGACAGCTGCACCACTGGTCCTGCACATAAATGGCATTTTCTATGAATGTAGTAGTTAGGCATTTAAAAACCCTATTTTTTCATTGTGCCTTAAACTTGTTGTTAATCATGGATTTAAAATAAATTAGGCAAATACATTTTCTGCTGCTCAGATCTTTTCACAAAAATGAAGGATGAGTCGCATTCTAGTTGGAAATTCAATCCATATCTTCTTTATGATCCATTATAGAAAAATGTTGGTCCCCATTCAGTTGGAACTATAACTATTCAGTGTTACACTTGGTGGAAGGAAGGGATATATTCCATTTTAGTAGACGGTGGAGGCAGAGGATACACAGGAGTGTACAGGATGTCTCTTTAGGCTATCACTTCAGGTCTGTTCATTGATTGATATAATTTCTACGTAGATTAATTAATTCAGGGTATAATTTATTCACCTACTACACTTATAAGTGTAAAATAAGTGCCTAAAGGAAAGGGAGGATTTAGGTAGGTAAAGTTTGTGTCCCCTCCTCCAGGAAAAAATCAAAAGCTCCTGTAATTCTGCTGCGGGTCACTAGGCAGGGAGCAACAACATGGGAACAGAGGGATCCTCAGGGATGGACAAAGATCACTAAACACCCAAGATGATGTAAAATCCGATTCCCTTTGCTCTCTGGGGTGCAATGAGAGCCCTGCACCTGTCATGGAGTTCTGGCACCGGAGCCCAGCCTGAGGCTGTGAGTGATGAGCCATCTCCCATCCTCTCCCATCAGGTGCCATTGGCTTTGTGAGGATTAATTTATTCATCTTGGAATGAATAAATTACAAATAATGACAGATATGTAATACCAACTTTTTTTTCTTCTCCTTTTACTTCCCTTGGGAAATGCCTTTCTTTTAAGCCTTGCTCAAGAAAGTAATGTAGGGATGTTATCTAGGAAATTGAAACAGAAAAGACCACAAGTGATGGTGAACAGTTGATGCAGCAATGACCTGCTTCTTGCATCTGAGACAGACCTCTACCCTGCAAAGTCTCCATATTTTAAATACATTCAAAGAAGAACCACCAAAGCTCTCCTGACTGACCTCCTACTGGCCTGTCTCCAGCTCTGAACTGATGCATTTTTGGATGTGCCTAGCCTCTCAGGCTATCCCTGAACAGCCACACAGACAAAGCACAGGGACGGTGCCCATATCACAGAGCTTTAGGAACTCAAGGTTGGCACCTAGCCAGTGAGAGTCTGCTGTCTCTGACTGCATCCAGGGCATCGGCTCCTACTGAGGAGGATGTGCAGCAGGATCACTGATCAGGTCTGAAGCATAATTAACCTCCTATCTAGATCCATAGGAGCTTGTTCTTCTTAACAAGGTTCCCACAGGGTTTGGTTTCATCACTGCTGCCCTTCTGAAGGACCTTTCAGAGTTATTACTTGTCGTCCCTGACAGTTTACAAAATCATTTATGTCAAGCTTAAAATGAAGATCCTTGCTTTTAATAACATCTCCTCTGTCACTCTGTCAGGGAAGTCTGCATCTCAGGTAATTCTCTGACAGAGGCTTTCATGCAATAGTGTTATTCAAAACTACCAGAAAAAAATCCCAAACTGTATTTTGTATAATAGCAAAATTCAACGGCTTATAGCTGAAAGTTTGCACTGGTAAGATTAAAGTTGAAATAATGGAAAAATTTTGACTGTCTGGATAATTAGCCATTCAAATATGTTATCAAAGAAATTATGATTTTTTTTTTTCTGCACTTGTAATTATTTTTTGTCTTCCACATTTATACATATTCATTTTTCTCTCTCATGTTTGACTGCTATCTTCATCATAGCATATGACATAAAAGGCTTATTTGGTTCATCACACAAACCAAAAATTTCCTAAACATTTCATGATCTGCGATCCTCTAGTTTTTCTGGTGCTATTATTCTTAAAACTATCAGTCTTGTTTGTAGAAGTTGCATATCTCAATGCCTTTAATTTCCAAAAAATAGCTGTTTGTTTTTGTAGCTTATAAATTCCAGTGCAGTGGCTTCCTTGTAAAGCTTATGAAAAATGGTGTGGTCTATAGCTCCTTGCTCATGTCTAAGATGATTCTTCAGTAGATCTGACTTGATTTATCCTTTTAGCTCAGCAGAGGGTCTAGACAGTCTGTCACGTAACTGTTGCTCTTCCCATGAGCATTAAATAAAGGGTTAAACCAGGGCAGGAATGACTGTATTAGCTTCTGTGTTTTGTGTGGTGCAAGCTGGAAGAGGAAATCATACAGAGGAAACACTGTTACTGCTGTTAGATTAATATATTTCATGCTAAATAATAGAGTCCTTGGCCTCTGCTTTCATAGCAGGCACATACCTCTCCTCACTTTCACACCTGATTTGTGGAAAATGTCAGGGCTCCCTCCTGGGAGTCAAGTCACTCAAGTGACTCACAAGCCTTTGGATCTTCAGGCATTTGTCCACCATGCCTTGAGGTTTCCGGGTTTCTTGATTTCACAAGAAATTAAGTCTGGAATGGCAAAAGCAGTGCAAAGAGGTTGTGCTATTAAGCAGTGATCTTGCTAACCTTTGCAAGACCACTCACGCTTCATTTGAGGCTGAGTGGGCTATGAGAACATTTGAAATAAAATAGAGTGCAGAAGAAAACTCAAAAAATCTTCCTCATGGCTTCTTGAAGAGGTAGGTTTCTAGGCAGGGGAGGGGAATTAAAAAATCTGGTCTTGGCACCCATCCTTTGAAACCAGCAACCTGTTTTGAGGTGAATGCTTTCAGACAGCTTCTCTTTCCCAGAGATGAGGTGACTGGAGGTCATTGCCTGCCTTGATGACCCATACTGACTTTGGGCTCCCCTTGGTGGTGTCTGTACCCCTCTGCACTCTCAAGCTGTAAGCTTTGTCATGGCAGGTACCCTCTTTTGTTCTGCTGCTCTCTGGCTATGGACACTGAGCAAGCATAGCTGTTTTCCATGACCTGGGGTGGTACAAGCTACACAGAACTTCAGAAATGCCACAGCAAATAGCAATAAACGGTCATAAGAGAATGTACAATAAGCACATCCAGAACAAAAGTTTTCATCTGAAGCACAGAAAGAACTTCAGGAATCCAGCTTCTCATCTGGATCAGAAAACACATTTTAATTCAGGTTCATAAACCCACGGCTTTGTCCAATAGGTGCATTGCCAACTTGTTCAATCGTTAGATTAATTACTGTTATCTGCTCCACGTGATGTAATGTTTTGTGCTATGACAACATCAAGAGGGCCTCAATAGGTCTGAAAACCCGCAGAGTTAAGTCCTTTATGTGGCTGCAAGTAGAATCTCTCTCAACTTGTGTTTCCCCCCAAAAGCAGGGATTATAAGAGAGCAGTGCTCGTGAAAAGCATTGCCTTGCTCAGAATCACACACGAGGGTGGAGCAGAGTTGGAAACTGGACCTAAATGTATTGTCTTACCTGGGAGGGCTAAGACTGCTCTGTGTCTCAGCTCAACAGATGTCATCCCTCAGCTTCTTAAGAGTTCAAATCCACCACTTAACATAAAGTAGCTGATACTGTTTTAGAAGCACAGTTTCCCAGTGGGTCTCCCATGACATGTTTCAATTCTTTATATCATATTGGGATGACCAAGGTGAATTTTCATACAACTACCTGAAAGTGAACACATCAAGAAATAACTGAATGAAACATCCCAAGAGGAAGAGGCCTGAAAAGACCATTTTCTTGCCCAGTTATTGTATTTGTTGTGACAATTTACATTTCCCTGGAATGCATCCAGATGACAAGGAATGCAGCTGACTTTATTACAGATGACAGGAAAACATCATGAAGGATAACTCATTTAAAAGCCTTTGGCCTTTGTCTGTTGTTCTTTTCATTTACATTTTTTTTGCATGAGATTGCCTGCCTTTGAGGCTTAGCCAGTGCCTAAAGGGACAGCAAACCACAGGGCTATAGGGAGTACATGGAGCAAAGGGAGGAAAACTAAGGAGCTGCTCTTTGACAGAAAAGCAAAGAGCACCTGCTCAAACCAAACCTCAAAACCCTTTTTTTTTTTTTTCTGGGTATAAAACCTGTAAGTATGTAAAGATTTGATTGTTCCAGTGAGCTCCCCAACCTTTTTCTGAACTATCCACTTGCTTCCAACACCACATAGATGGAAAATCTTAAGTTTCCTCACTTTTCCTCTTAGAAGCTTCTCCCTCCAGGAAGGCTAACCCCACTTTTTTTGGGCTGCATGGGTAGTCTAAACTGTGGGGCTGACACACAGGCTGTCATACTGTATTTCCCCTGTATATACCTCTTGGTCCCTTATTCTAGCCAGTCCAGATATAATCCTCACCCTGCCATTCCTGGCCTTGAGCATAACCTCTATTCATCTCCCCTCCCCTCCAGCAACATCCTGTAAATTTTGTTCCCCGTTTGATTTTTTCATGTTGCTTGTAGCGAGCACAGCAATACCACAGTCAGTGCAAATGCTGCTGCATGGAAAAGTACCACAGGACAGGAAAACACTGTTCTAAAACCCATGACATCACCTGCAGTGCTTTCTGTCAAGGTTTTGAACTCAGCTCTTCCATTTGTCTGCTTCTTCCTTCCCTGTCTGGCTTTGCATCTGCAGGAAAGGGGTGAGGGTCCTGTAGTGCACTGGAGCTGCCGGGCTCTCCCAAGGCTTCCTCCGCAGTGCAGCAGGTGGTTTGTGCTGAAAAGGCAAGGTTTTACTCTGGAGAATAAGGATGCCAAGGGAAGCTGCATAACACAACATTATAGCTGAAGTCATGGGAATCTATCAGGCATGGAAAAGCAGGTCTTCCTGTGAAGCTGAGACCTTACCTGATTTGAATTTCTTTTGCTCATTCAGAAAAGTTATTTCCAAGAAGTAAAATCCCCTAAAATATAATTCCTAAACTATTTGTATAGGAGATGCTTCATCAAACAGAGCTTATATGTTAAATGGAGAGACTTTCAATAGGAATAAAACACAGATTTTTCTTCTGCTCCATGTTTTGATTTTGGAGATAGTCTATTCATTAAATACAATCAGTTTTGTCACTGGCCATCATTTGCCTTTTATACCAAAATGTGTGTTGGGATTATTGGAATTCAGTGACGATGCAAGACTTCTCAGAAATGTAGGCAAGTTGTGTTTCTCATCTCCCTCAAATGAAGGTTCTGGTTCGGACTGTGGCTGGGCAAATTCTGCCTTAGGAAGAAGAGAAGCAAGAAGGAAGAAGAGACCTGGGATATTTTTGCAATGGCCCGTCACTAGATTGTGGTCCCACTTACTACAAAATGAGAGCTTGAAACTCTGAAACTTCCTTCCTAATGGAGAGTGACTTTATGGTCTGTATGACTGAAAATAAATTTAGTTAAATTTCCCTCCATCTGTGTGCTCCAAATGACTGACTATAATTTGAAAGTGTCAGAGCTCACCAGAGAAATCAAATTGTGGAGAGATTTTAGGGCCATGACTGTCCAGCTGAATCTGCAAGGCAATCCAGGAGCTACAGGCACTTTGATAGAGCTGCCAGATCCTTAAGGGGACATACGGAGCTGTGCCAAGGAGCACACCAGGCTTCACTGAGGTCCCTGGCGCAGCCTTCTGCTACAGGAAGGGTGCAGCAAAGGGACCAGATGCAAGCTGAGGGAAGTCACAATGGGCTTGGCTGTAGCCAAACAGTCCTGCAGCAGCAGGCCCCATCTCACACGCCCCTGCTCTGCCTTTGGCTCTGTCAGCAGCGGCCAGACCTTGGCTTCCAGCGCTCTGGCAGGAGTTATGCATATCCTTATGCCCATAGCAGTCTGTTGCTCCAGACGACTGCCAGTCTATCTGTTTTATACACATACATAAACAGATACATATACATATACACATATATATACATCTACATCTACATCTACATCTACATCTACATCTGTGCGTGTCTCTATGTGCCTGTTAAAGTTATTCAAAAAATGAGGAGAAATAGAGCTAACCCTGAATGAACTAACAAAAATTCAATCAATGAACACTTCTAGCAAGGTTTTTCATATCTACGCTGCCATGTAATGCACCTGCATCACCCACGCAAGTTTGAATTTGCCCTCTAACTATTTATTATTATTTATTGTTTCTAGGTATCAGCAATAACACATGCAAAAGTCCTGATGACTTTAGTGCCTATCGTTTTTCCTTTTCAGGTTAATAATGAAGGTTAGACATGGAAATAAACTTCAACACCCTAGAGCAAAATTGCCCCTTCTCAGCACATATACCTGATACTTTTCATCTCTGTTCATCCTATAAACTTATTCTACGTAGTCTGATTCATCATCTCCATGATCTCTTGCTTTTTCTGGGGAATTATTTGAAACAGAAGGCTTACCAATGTGCAAAACACTTGTGCTAACAGTTTGTGTTTGTAGTGGAAGCCGTTCTGGTATTTTTCCTGACTATGTTTTAAAAAAAAAAAAAAAATTCAACCATAAGATAAAACACAAAATCCAACGGTTAAGCACCTCAGAGACTAAGAAATTATTAGAGAGTAAGCCATGGGCCAGTGTGTTAGTTATAGTGGCATATTAATCTTAACTAATTCTTAATGAAAGTCAACTAGAGTGAAGGTACCAGAGAAAAAGAAAGCAATAGAAATTACACATTGGAAAATATGATCCCAGCCAGCCAAGAATGAATGGCTGAATTGGCACAGAAAGCTCTACAGGGAAAAACAGTGGAATACTTAGGCAAGAGTTAACAGTGATGCTGAGGGAAACGCAATGCTAAAAACCAAATAATCCTTGAAAAATAGGTGACCTTAAACAAGTCTGTGAAATGTTCTGTTGCTTTCATCTGCCATTCACCTGTTTATATTAAAGTCCTATAATTTTAATTTTCTGCAGAAGGGAAATTGAAATTAGTCTTTATATTGTATTTATTTTACCGTGACTATTGATTGTTGTAGTAAATAATATCTCTTTAATCAATGTGTCATGTATTTGGCTGGTTCAGGCAATAATTTATTTCCTATTGTTTTGGAAATTGGTAGCTCTTCTTGAAGTGACATCTGCTAGAAGCTCCTCTCTGCAATTTTGTTTCTCTTGTGAGTTCTGACACTTTCACACTGCAGTCAATCATTTGGAGTACACAGATGGAGGAAATTAATCAATCTGATTTCAAATAATATCGACCATAATGTGGAACCCATGAGATGATAAAAAAATTCCAGGACTTCAGTATTTTGTTGGAGACTATAATTTGTGACCAAACATCCACGTACTCACAGGGTCATTGTGTGTTAGATACGTTCAGGCCAAAAAGAGAGGCTAAAATTTGTTGTATTCATTCAAAGAAGGTTTAGCATCAAAGATCAGGGGGCTCCTTGCCTTGTCTGGACTGTCAGACATCCTGCCACATCTAGATCTCTGTGATAGTGAGGAAACATGGACTTCAACAGAGGAACAATTGCCTTTTCAGCCCTGCTTGCTTTGCTTTACAAACATAAATTTGAGACTGCCTCAAGTCCAGACCTGCTTTGCGTCCTCAGCCCCCAGAAGTGCACGCAAGCAAAGTGTCTGTCCACCTTTGGACATACCAAGGTATAAAAGCACATTCTTGAATACCTGCATTACAGATATCCTGCCTACTGCTATGCCTGCCAAGGCCCATTCTCCATCCCAGACACCACAGTCCTGCTGCATCAGGGTCACAGGGCTCCCTGTCACACAGAGGGCTGACACTAGGGAAGACAGTGTGTGATTGTGAACAACTGCACCGGTCTGCTGCCATGAGGTAGCTGACATGGACACAGGTTAAGAAATGCCTGAAGGTTCAGCCTGTCAATAGATATTTTCACAAAAGAAGAAATGTAGCTTAAACAGCAGAGGAAAGTTGGAGTGTGTGAAGCTGTAGCCTCATCTTCAGCCAGCCCATAGTCAGGAGTAACACAGGAATACGCTGTAAGGGCTTGTCATATAGGCTTACTGCCTAGCAAAGAGTCCTCTTCAACATGTAAAATTTCATTTTCCTGCTCAGAAAAATTTTTACCCTCCCCTTTCCTCAAATTTTGGCCCATTTATCAGTTTCGTTTGCATTCAAATTTTCCTAATTAAGTAGGAAAAAAAATGCATCATTATTCCTATCTTTTATGCAGGTTCCTCTTGAAGCAGTTCATGATTACACAAAAGTGTAGAAAGAAGCTTGCACATCTCAGAAACTGGGAACTAGGTTTGGGCCACTCTGTCTCCCTGTGCTTGGTGTTTTCCTTATCTAACAGCTCAGTGTGTTATCTCCTCCAATAACCAGTTTATATCTTTGTCCAGTCAACTGCTGCATGCATCTTCTGCAGCTCCAGAGAACAACTTTTTTCACTGGGCGCTTGGATCACGGAAAGTGCCTTCTGCTCAGAGCCCTATCCTTCCTGGAGTCACAGTTTTTGAATGTGTTTGGACCTGAGCTTTTATTACCAACCTCTCACTGCTAAATGCAATTGTTTAAGGATATCACCAGGGTTTACCAGCATTTTGGACATGCTCCTAATTCCCCTGTCATCCATTTCTAATCTAAAAATGTCATTCTATATCTATTACTTACCCCTTTCAGATTGTCTTCAGAATATCCTATAAAGAGGGCCATCTATCAGAAATTCCGAGGAAGGTCTCCTAAGCATATAATCAATATGATCTTTTTTTGTATCTAGAAACTTGTCTTTTAGAATGTTTTACATTATTACACTGCTTATTTGTACATGTGAAAAACGAGGAAAAAACTTACCATTAAATTGTGAAATTGGGTTATACTTAGCAGTAGGTCACTATATCAAACAGGGCACAGCCCATAGAAATATTTCATTGCAAACTAGTCAGCTCTTCATGTTAGTGCTCCAAGTTAGCGTTTTAGAAAAACAGTTAATCTTATCCAGATGTGCATAGGATGGATGCACTCCACCTTTATTTCACTAGATCAGCTAAAAACTTGGTAGTTTTTCAGACAGGGTCCAAATCTGGAAACATTTGCACAGCTATTTCAACGATAACCATGTAATACCACCTTGCAACCCAGTACAGAGCAAGCCCAAATCTGTCTGAGGGGGGATGTTCTTCACCTAAAGCACTGCCAGGCTCAGATACTGACCAAGGGCTTCTCTCAGCTTTGCTGTTGAAGCATTCACTAGTTTTAAAAACAAAAAGAAATTGTGTTGGGAAAAGGGACAAGAAGAAAGGATTCCAGAACGCTGCCTGTTTTGTGTGCCTGAGACTCTTGCAAAGATGTCTGTCCAGAACTTCAGCACTGACAGGATGAGAGAAAGGCTCAGCCCAGCCTTAGACA
Source organism: Mohoua ochrocephala (assembly GCA_013398855.1). Classification (NCBI taxonomy): domain Eukaryota; kingdom Metazoa; phylum Chordata; class Aves; order Passeriformes; family Acanthizidae; genus Mohoua; species Mohoua ochrocephala. The sequence goes on from VZTA01001936.1 coordinate 15,113, forward strand.
GCTGTATTTTGAGTGTGCTAGATAGGTAACAGTTGTGGTAGCAGTGGCTGTCAAAATGTTAAGCTGTGAAGATCAAGTCTCCCAGTCAATTGAATGTTAAAATCACTAAGTGTTAAAGTATGAACCTTTACTACCTCCTTTCTGAATAAAATTTTCCTATACATTTTTTTAAATGAAAATGGAAAGCTACCTTCCATCAGAAGAATGCCCTGACATTGAGTTGACAGAAGTGACTCTGACTCAGGTATTAAGTTCCAGAGAAGAAAAATAAATTTAAATAATACTTGAATTCAGCATTATGAGTTAAATAGCTCTACTGACCTTGCTAGGCAGCTTAAAGTTTTTTTCATCTGCCCTCTTAAGAGATCCAGTTCCTTTCATGTGCATATAGGATTTATGATTTGAAAGCTTGGCTTCGAGTCCAAGGAATAGATCCAGAGAAACCTATACTCTCTCTTTTCAGATACATTTAATTATCTACTGACTCTTTCCAATTTCTCTGGGATCTTTGTTTTTGCTGAGATCACTTCCCATCCTTCCTCATGTTTATTACTGAAGGTCTGTACCCTCACTGTATCACCTGCACCATTTACCTGTGCAGTGTTGTCTACATTTAATGTACACTGTAAACTTTTTGCAACATGATGTTTTCAGCCTGGAACAAGAACAATAGCTTGGGTTATCTACCTCGGTATGTATTTTGAGAAAAATCAACAGTCTCAGTTGACACACGATGCTGATCTAGTTAAATGTCAAAAAATATAATTCATACTGTAGTTAGAATCTTTCTTTTCAAAAGTTGCCACAGTCAATTGTTTTCTCCTTCTTTCCAGACCAAGATCATGCCAATTCTATGTATTGCTCCCTGCCGTAGTAAAGTGAAGTCTTGCAAAATGAAAACAGGAGCGCTTTGTAAATTCCTTCTCCTTTGCTTAATATCTTGTGGCAGCTTTCCCAACAAGTTTAATGACCTTCCCAATAGACCACACAGGTAGAATCAATGAGAACAGACTACCCAGCCGTGTCCCTAGCTGTCTTTTCTTGTCTTTTTAGCTGTTCTTGTTTCACCAAATCCAGCCTTTTCTGATAGCTTTTATTAATAGACAATAAGAACGATGACTTAACTTACTGATTATTCTCCTTTGGCTTTTAAAGAGCTCTGAAATGATCACAGTGAGGTTATTTTTTTCTGGATAGAAGGAGATGGAGGAGAATAGTAGCCTCGCGTCTTTATGTAAATTAGTTTGTTTGGTTTATGTGGTTACCAGCACCAGGAAGAAATGGCCTTAATGAGGAAACAGGCTACGTAATACAAGATAAAGTGTTTCATTAAGACTGAATGCTTTTGTTCAGATACTGTTGTTGGAGAGCTTGGATGAAAGAAAGAACTTACTGTCTTGCGGCTCAGTAGGCCTAAAATCAGTAAATTGAAGAGTTTGGGGAGTTTCAGTTATTCATTCTAGTTTTCCTGGCTGAAGATAACCAGTTTGTTTTATAGTGTGCTATGTCTCTGAATATTGGTACTGTAAGATTTCAATTTTTTCTATTCCTATCCTCCTCTGCTAGCTCAGGAAAACCTCTCACCCATCACTCAAAGCTAAAAAGAAAATTCGGTCTACCTTAATTCCCTGTTGTATTTTTTGTTTCTGGGTGAAAAGCTCTCTTACCTTCAAGCTGTAGGTGGATGAAACCCATAGTCATGGGAAGTCTCAGCAAAATGAAGTTGTTTGGGGAAAGGAGAGAGATGGAAGGAGTGTTAAAACACCAGGCTGATGAAGGAAGCTGCCGACAGGTCTTCGTGCAAGTGCAGTGATCGCGCCCTGCAGGGGTGAAACAGTTCTGTCCCCAGGATGATGTTTTCCTCTTCTAGCCAGATTTGCTTCGCTACAAAAATGAAAGAACAGGTGATGCTCACTTTCTTTTGTAGGTGATGGGGGGAAGGGGTCAATAACTTCTCTCATTTCAAGAAAACAGAAAAGGAGAAGGACTAAGGGGAAGGGGGTTTGTTTCTAGCTGTGTTAAAGCAGGCACTCAACTTTTTTTTTTAATCTTACATCTCAGGAAGGCCTGATAGTTAGGAAGAGCTGTAAGAAGCTGGATCTTCAATAACAGCTAGGTAACATCTCACTGCTGATGCTCACAGCCCAGGGAGCTGGGCCGTAGGAAACTTTTATGTTCGTTTTTATTTCCTTTCCTTGGCTCTATGGAACCAATTTGAGCTTGTGGGATGTTGTACTGGAACTCATGTCTTTGAAGTATAATGTCTCATGTAATAGCTTCCTAGAGTGTGAGCAGAAGGCAGCTGGACCCTTGCAAGGCAGCTGTTGGTCTCCAAAACCATAGGCATTTTCCAAGCTACCTATCTGATAATACGTGTGTTTTTCAGAGCTCTTGTATCATAACTCTGTCTTCTAGATACATCCCACTGAAGCCTGACTTCCTTCTGTAAACAATCAGTATGCCTGGGCATTTCTTGCTTTTGTTTTGGTTTGTTTTTCAAAAAAAAAAAGAAAAAGAAAGAAAAGAGATTCTCTGAGTCTGTAACAGCATTGATTGGTACCAACAGCTGAGTGTCCCTGGTCAGATTGCTGGCACAAATACAAGGTCAAAATCTAACTATTGATGTGAGTAATCCAAAATAACCTTCCTTTTTTTGTAGAATGGAAAATATATTTTCAAGCATATTCTTTTCAGTCTGTTCTGTACTGGCCTTGCAATTATCAACCAGACCTCATGGATATCTTGTCATGAGAAGCAATGAAAGACAAAAGTAAGCAGAAACAACACTGATATAATCGTGATATTATCTACCATTTTCTGCAATATGTGGATATCTCCCAATATTAATATAATTCCCATTTTCTATCCAGATCAGAAAATAGAATGAAAAACTTCTAACATATCTGATTGTATACTACGCTAACTTTAAGTTATCAGTTGTTTCAAAAAAGACTGTCACGTTCCAGTTTTTTAAGCAGAAAAAAACCACCAGCAAGAGTTGGCTTTCTGGTCCAGGAGTCAGTGTTATTCAATTAAATGTGTTGGCATTTGTCTATACACTTTTTCTTGAACATCAGTCACAATTAATGAGTTCATTGACTTTCACCACCAGTGTTAAACTTGATTTGCAGTTGTCAGGTGCTTTTTGGAAATAAGGGAAGATTGGCTGAAATTCTAGAAGACTCCATCTGGCCCTTTTTTTTCTCCATAGAGGAAAGTGACACATAATCTGTTATCACTGTGCTATCCAGTACTGACCAAATTTGATAAACTGAGACTGTGAGGTACCTACAGACTTTCTGGTTTAGCACAAGAGGAAAAGCTTGGTTCTGAACTTAAAACAACTTGGAGTATCATGGGGTTCATCATCACCAAAGGCTGATTTTTTAAAATGCTGTCATTGTGTGTCACAAACTTTGAAAGAAAGGGAAACACATTATCTCAACTCCAGCAACAGTCTATAGTGAGAGCAAAGTTTGGTAAATGTGATCTGTCTTCTATAGCACAAACAGAGGGAGGAAGTGCCAAGTTTTATAAAATGGCTTAACCCTACATTTGCAGCATGTAACATTTTAAGCTGGCAGGAACAGATTCTACAGCTCCTGCATTCTACAGACAGCATGCTTCTGCTCCCAACAGATAAGAAAATGCTATGCGCAATGCATTGATTTTCCTCCGAGTACAACATAATAATGCTGCCAAAATTATAATGAAATTAGCAGATATTTAGTATGGATATAGATGAAGTGTGCAGTGTTTTGTATTTACAGGGAAATTACAAGAAGACTTTGTATATTGTTTCCTACACACAAACAAACACATACTTTGAACTTTTTTAGAATCATTTTCTCCTTTATACTTAGTTTTTGTTCTTTTTGCTTTCATCCACAAGGCCTGTTTCTATTCGAATTATTTTTGGATATCATCCCAGATGCGACAGGTTGCTGTGCTAATTTATAAATAATATAAATTCAGTAACCATAAAATTGGGTTCCATGTTTCAAATTGTTTTCAGTGACCTTCTTGTTTGCATTATGACCCTTTTTCGTAAGCAGTGGTTTGCATCATCAATTCCACCTGTTCCTTCAGGAGATTTGTTATCCCTGTTTTTTGCTGGGAAGAAAACAGTAGAAGTGACAAGTGATGTGTGTCTTGCTTCATGAGTATTGAAATGAGCTGGGTAATTTTATATCATAACTAGTAGCAGTAATCTTAGGGGTTTCCCAGAGTAGTGTGTTCAGTAAATTGCTACTAATGTTGTGAATTATTATTCCTGGCTGTTTTTTGGTTAGTATGTCTAATGGTTTTGCCCTTATAATTCTGCCTGCCTCAGTTGAGCCATAAACTATGACCCTTTCCAGTTAGCCTGATGCTCTTCCTCATGATAAAGTTGCTGATTGATGCTATGAAAAGTACAATGCTCAGTTCTTCCAGGCAAATTTTGACCCACTGGGAGTAGAAATTTTTCACCTGAGAGGTTCTTATGGACAACAGTGAATGATAAAAAATTCTTTTGTCAGGGATCTTTGAATATATTAAAGGACGCTTTACTGGACACTATGTTCTAACACTAACAGATAGTGCATACAGTGCTGGGATATAACACTGCTCCCATTTTTCAAGAAGAATTTCTGATCTCTTCTGGACCGAGACAGATCCCTATGTGTGGTCTTGAAACTACGCCAATCCCTTTAATGCATATGAAACTAATTTATATGGGTGGGAAGGAAAATATCGCTCAGTTAATCAAAGTTCTCCGACGCACTGTACAAGCAAGAATCTGGCATTTTTCTACAACTTTCATGGCATCTTTTCAGAAGGCTATTTACTAGCTTTGCAACCAAGGCAGAAGACGTCATGAAAATCAGTTCCATCTTCTTCCAAGATTTAAGATCTTTCATTCAGATATAGCTGGGATCTTGCATTGGCAGTTTTTTGCACTTACTCGATAGGTCAAGTAAAGTGACCTATTAAAACAGACTTCCAATTCCAACATGTTTTTACCATCTAGATAAAAGCTTAAAGCAAGGTCTGATAGAAAAGTATTTCCTAAGCAAGTACAGTGAAAGCTGGAATGCAGCTATTAAAACAGCAATAATAATTTTTGACAGATGACTAGAGAGAACTAAAAGTCTATATCAGATATCAAAGCTCTCAACCCAAAACAAGCTCTGACCTTAACATTAAAAATAACACTAACCCTAAACCCTAAATCTAAACCAAACCCAACTCTAAGCCTGACCCTAAACCTAAGCCTAACCTTAAGCCTAAGCCTAAGCCTAAGCCTAACCCTAAACCCTAACCTTAACCAAATAATAAAAATTGTTCTGCCAACCAAGCCTTTCTGCCAACATCTTACCAAATTTTGTGTGACAGAAACAGGGAGATTAATTATATTAACTTTTTTTACAACATAAAAGAAACACAACTCTTTTTCTAGAAGTAGAAAATGTTAAGCTATTGTGGCTTTATTCTAAAAGCCTGTTTGAGACTCTGAGAAACTGTCCTCTCCTAATTTCTTTCCTCATCCTTAATTTTGTATACCCTTATAATCACCCCTCTTTTGTAAATCCTTGTGTTGTCAATTCCAATTGCCTTTTTCAGGGAAGTAACTTAAAGACTTTCATTGCCCTGTCTTAAAAACATTGTTCCCAGCAGGCATCTAATTCTTACATCAGGGAGCATGCAAACTTCGTCTTGCATTCATCAATCGTACCAGTTCCCTCTGTAGAAGTTTAAGGTAAATGGCTCTGACTTATAGAGGATGTGCACATATTGGAATGCCTTCTTGGCATTCATTACTGGCATGTCAATGTACACCCATTAAATGGCAAAAAATACTGGAAACCCTCCTCTCTTTAGAGTAGCTCTGTATGAAGGCTAGTGAGGCCCAGGAGGGGCAGCCTCTGTACACAATCATTTGTGTCCTTAGCAGGCAGATGTTCATTTCCTGTCTGACAGGTTTGTGGGTGCTCCATGGAGACTTGTTCCTGGGATATGGGCAGGCTGGCCCTATGAGGAACAGAACAAACGTCCATACTGCTTGTGGAGACAAATACTTCTGGTGTAGCACTCAGTTTGATGCAACCAGCTTATTCAAAGTGGCTGATGGGCAGGAATCATGTTAAAACTGTAACTGTTCTGTCCCTGCTCCTGATGCAATCTTGATGTGTGCAAGTCAGTCAGGCATCCACTACTCCTCAAGCTATATTTTATGTCAGGGACTCTTCTTTTCTCTGTCCTGACCAATTTGTGGTTTATGATCATAAAATTCTCCATAAATTACACACTTCTGATTCCTCCAGTGACCACCTCAATAATCAGTCTCACCCTCACCTGTATTTTAAAAACAGCTTCATCAAGGGAAACTCTCCTTCTGTCCCTGTCTGCTCCAAAAGTCACAATGACTGACAGCTACAGTCTCAGTGCTTTTGGTCTACTCTCCACGGAAAAACTGCTCGGGAATAAGCCTCTGCCTAAAAGTGATAATAGTATATTTGTTTCTTTGCTACATCAACAAATTCATGTTGGGTCTTTTGCAGATATTTGCCTAGGAGTACTAAATTAGGAAAAATCACACTAAATATAAAATACAGTAAAGTGTCGTGTTTTAAAAGTCTTCCCTTCTGAGATGAAAGATATTAAAATAATATTTATTTACATGTAAGCAAAGCAAATATTCAATTACTATTAAATTATTGAATTGTTTAGTTGCTTGCCTGCAAATAAAATTCTATTAATGGCAGTCATGTTTGGATATATTTGTGTAAAATACATAGTGGTTACTAATAAACCAATGAAAATTTATATTCTTGCTTAAAAAATCACTATGGTGTTTTTTTAACTACAGTTGTGCCCCTTCATTAAATCTGAAATTTATTTAAAAATATTTAAATTTATTAAAAATAGTTTGAGATTAATAAATAACAGATCTTACCCTAATGAAGCTTTTCCCAGAATCAATATTAGCTTCAAAACTTTACATAGTTAAAAGTACAGAGAATGCAGCTAGATAGGTGTAGGTGCTGGAGTTCATTGTTAGACTCATTTTGGCCACGGCCACTACAAATATTGCAGTAGTGGAGTAGTAAAGCCTTTTGGGAGCCTTTAGTGCACAACTGTTATTCTAAGCCTCAGGAATTTTTGAAGCTAATTCTTGTATGGAAATAGTTAAAAACCCAGCCTCTTTTACTATGAATGAAAAGGTTATCTATGGCTTATAACTGAGTATAACCTAAAAATCAAGTGTCCAACAGGGTGCACTGTAATCGTCTCTTTGCCAACTCGCCAAAAAAAAACCCCCAGCTAACTTGAAAGGTTCTTTTTAGTCAAAGGTCATGTTTACTGTTGAGTTTTCTACCTACTTAAAAGTGTGCCATTTACTAAAAGAACATATGTTCTGCTAAACTCCTGTGTTTGAAGGAGTTTGTTCTTTGCAGTGTGCATGATAGTTTCCCAGAAGAAACACTGGTGATAGGCTTGAGTAGTTCCTCTGTGTGATTTTTAATGCATCGTTAAAAAAAAATCTCTAAATATCTCTAAAATGTTCTTGTACTGGTAAGGCAACATCTTCTGACTCTTTATTAGCTGACTTTAATGATGTATAGTTATTTATGGCACAGACTGCAAGTATAAATTCCTCTTCATTAGTCTATGACTCAGGTTTAATCAGTGTTGAGATTTGGGGTCTGGGGACCATTAATTCAGCTCTACCACTTACCCAGCTCTGTGACATCACTACCAGTTAAACATTACCTTACAAACTAACAGTATTCTTGCCATCTACTAATTGCCTTCTGAGAGTGAAATGCTTTTTGGCTTCATTCAGTGTAGCTTTTCAGTTTGCAGATTTCTCAACCATTAATCACTACACTCAGGATTCAGAATATTTCAGCATAAGAGTAATGATCCTGGGATAGGATTTTTTTTTCCCATATTTTGATGGGGAATCAGGAGAAATATATGTGCCTTTATCTCTAACCACCAGATCTGTTCTGGTCTGAACAGATAATACCAGTGTTAGTAATTGAAGACAACATTTCTGAGCCTTGAATAGAAAGTTTTTTAAAGTGTTTTGCAGGAGAGAAGGAGGAAAAAGACATAGAATTATTTCGAATTTATCTTTCCTAAACATGACTAGAATTTTGGCAAATTCTTATGCTAAATAGACTAATATTGAAAATGAGGTAGAAGTGTTTTGTTTTCATAAATGCACAGATAAGTGTAAGCTGTTGGGAAAAAGAACACCTAATTCAACATATTTATTTTAAAGAATTGTGTGAACTATATGAACTTCAACTATCTTTTAGGTCTGCTAAGTATTTTTGCTACCCAATTATACTGTTTACAAAAGAGAGAGTAAAAAAGATTAACTAATACCTTTCATGTTAAATTTATTTGTTAAAAATTTTTGTGCACTTTTTGAGATCCTGGAGATTATGTGATACAAATTGCCGAGAAATGTCTTTGAAGAGCAAATATTTCTTGAGTGTAAAGTGGAAGACTTCTCTTAAGCTTCCTCTTTCACTCCCTGAACTCTTTGCACAGTGGTTGCTTTTTAGTAGCCTGCCATGGGTCACCCTGTAAAGAGCACTTTTAGTTACTTGACATCCTCTGAACAGCCCTGGTAACTTTCCATTTTGTAAGTGATTGGGCGACCATGTTTTGGGCTATAAGTGCTAAGATTTTGGAGGATTAGGTGGCTTTCCTAAGGAGAAATGCCCATTGAAAATAGAGCAAAGCTGGTAAAGGAAATATAATCTCTTTCATCACATAGGGGGAAAAAAAAGCTAATTTTTGGTGAGCAAAAGGAAACTATGGAGAGAAATTTAACAGAAACAAAAGTAGAATGCATCAAAGACAGCCTAGAAACCCTGTAAAGGACCACTGATTACCACTGTTTTCATAAAACTGTTGAGGTTGAAAAAGACCTGTAAGATTGTCAAGTCCAACCATCAATTTAGCACCCACCACCATGTTCACCATTAAACCACGTCCTCAAGTGCCATATCCACACATTTTCTGAACACTTCCAGGGATGGGGACTTCACAGCTCCCCTGGGCAGACTTTTCCAATGCTTTACAATCCTTTCCATAAAGAAATTTTCTTTAATATTAGATCTCAACCTCTCCTGGTGCAACTTAAGGATATTTCCTCTCATCCTGTCACTTGGTACCTGGGAGAAGAGACTGACATCCACCTGACTACAACCTCTGTTCTGATAATTGTGGAGAGCTCTCTTCCAAGCTAAACAACCTCAGCTCCTCATTAGAGGTTCACGATGATTTCCTGAGCCCTGCAGCAGACAACTCTGTTGGCATTTCTATTTGGTGTAAATCAGCACAATTAGAGGTCAGCATACTGCCTGGCAGCGGGAACTAAACCACCACCTCCCTTTTCCAGAGTAAATAGCACCAACTTAGCAAGGTGTGAGGTGTAGATGGAGGACTAAATGACTTTGCTGTGAAATGAGGTCTGACAGTGTTAAACAACTGCACTTTAGTCCAAATGTTTATGTAGTTCATATTTAGTCCATATTTAGTCCAGAAGAGGCATTCTCATGCTCCTTGTGTAAGATAAATTTGATTGCTGAGTGTCATTGGTATGTTCAGCTGCACATGCTGCAGTACTTACTATTTACTGTCTCAAAGTAATATCTCTACGCAGAAGCAAATAGAAATAAATGATAGATGGTTCAGGGCAAGTTGCCACAATATTAAGTAAGGTTAGGAGTTAAAAGCAACCTTACTCGGAGCAGAAAAAATCTTTTTGTATTTTCTTTGTATAGTGTCTAGCTGCTGTCACTTATTCCCTTAAAGCCTACAAGTTTGACTGACATATGCAACACTCATATGAATTAAAGTAATTTCAGAGCCCTTTTATGAAACTATTTTTCTAACAGCAGTGCACCTGTCCTGCCCTGCTCCTTTCCTCTTCCTGCCTTCAAAATCTTCTGTTTTTCTAGGCAAATTTGGCTGTAGTTCAGATTCTGCAGTTAGTTTTCTTGCATGATGACTACCCCTCACTGTTGGATACCTACATAACCTCCAGTGTGTGCTCTTTTCCAGCTCCAGGTGGAGGATCTTAGTGAGAATCACGTAGCTAAGTAACTACTTGCTATTCATTTAGTAATGTATTTCATTTACGTCACAGAATGGGCCTGGGGGATATGAGAAAGGAAAAAGAGGCAAGTGGGAACCAGCTCTTGGTGACCACAGGAATGCAACATTTCTGAGAAGGAAGTGGTAAATCAGTTCCAATTTCAGTGCACAAATAGGTGGAAAGAAATTAGGAGCCATCCAGGTGCAAAGAGAAAGTGGCTTAGGTAACTTTGGAAACTGTGCAACTGCAAATGTCTGAGAGCAGTCAGTGAGCAAAAGTGATGGAACTGTCTAAACTCACAAAAGCCAGACAAGACTCAGTAGAAGCAGAGAAAAAGTTGTTTGAAATTTTACAACTTTGGAAAATGCAAGATTTTAAAAAAGGCTGAGACTACTTCCTGCTGTGACACCCTCTTTCCCCCATAAGAGCAGCACACTGAGGTAGGGAGTCAGGTCTCTCGCTAGGGTTCTGTAGTTTACTGACTGATGTCAAATTCCCAATCAGAATTTGTGTCATGAAAACAGACTTTAAATATTAGGTACATTGAAATACAAGCAAAAGAGAAACATCAGGGTATTCTCTGACAGATTTGCCCATACTCCACTCTGCAAAGTCCAAACTCTGTTACATCTTGCATTTAATGAGATGAAGATGTTGCGGTGGGAACACAAAGTCATGCATGAACTCTTAGGTGATTCCTCCACTCCTGAAATAGGTGTTAGGCTTCAAATTTCACGTGCCTCAGGCCTAAGCATAATGGATGCACAGTGTTAGACTGGGTCCATTCTCTAGGCAGCGATAAACAGTGTTTGTGGAGATGTTCTTAATAGCAACGACAGCAACATTTTGGCTGACAACGGCTTTATCGCCTGCAATCACACAGTCACCACACAGAGATTCCATCACTTACAACTGCTCTCGTTTTAGGCACGCAAATAATTTTGAACCCAAATTTTAATTTATTTTTCTCTCTAGAAAATTAAAACCAAATATGACTTCTCCCAGCCTGGAAAAGCACTCTGAAAAAATTATGAACCTGACCTCCCACACACGTGCATCCCAATGCCCTTTAAGTGTCAGTGTTAATTAATTGCAATGCTGATGGTAAAGCACAAAGGCACAGTTCTGCATTGGGCTCCTGGCACTGAGAAGCCAAATATAATATCATTGACAATCATACAGTAAAGGTCGAACCAGTCTCAAGTTTACACATATGACAGAAATATGGAATAGGTGTAGTCAATGGCTCTGTTTTCATAGTGTGTGAGTGCTCCGTTGAGTGAAAGAGCTTGCCTTTCCATTCTGCAGGGACATGAGCACGCAACACAGCTGCAGTCCGCATCTCTGGTACAGGTCATAATCTTTCTGCATGCTCCCTTCCTAAAGACATGGTCACAGAGGTACCCCATGCTTGGACTCATGCTGTTTTGCTACGGCGATTCCTCCACTGACGCGTTTTTCACATATGCACCCTGGCAGTCTCAGATGTGTGGGTTGTGGGAAATTTCTCATAATGTTCTCAGTGGGCTTCCAGCATCAGAGATCTACTGCAAGGACACTAGAACTATCACCAAAGGGAGTGTATGTTTGGGGAAAACCAACTCTCCAATGTTCTTATTTGCAGCAACAGAGTGACTGGCAGCCCACCAAGCTGCACAGATCTCTGTTTATTGTGTTTTGAATGGAGTTGGCTTCTGGTGGATATAAATGGGAAGTTATAAGTATATTAAATCCCATGTGTGGATGCTAGTTTACAAAGACTGAAACTGTGAACTGAAACAGTGAAGGATAAAGTCTGGTAGCAGCCAGCACGAGCTTTAAAATTGAGGTTTGTTTCCTTTCTGGGATATGCTCCATAATCAGTGCCATAGATCTTTGGTTTTATTACTGTGATGGGTTATCATGCTGCAGACTAGATGCTCCTAACAGGATGTGCACATATAAATATAAAGATATAAAGTGTTCTATAATAGCACCCCTACAACTTATTTACTAGATCCGTAAGCTGGTTTCCATAGAGCCACACAGCTTTCCATAAGCTTTGTGCCAATACATTTAAAAGCAAGTCATAGTCTTTTTTTTGGCTCTGTCTGTTCCTAATGAATGATTAAATATTAATTACCTTCAGTGCCTGCTGATGGCATGAAGTGAGCTGACAATTATGGATACTTGCTGTGCTTACCAATGTGCTCACAAGCTATTACTCTGGAGAAAAACACTATTGTCAGTGGAATAAAGGTAGGCAAGCCAGGTATTGTGCATTTTATTAGTGTTTTCAAAAAAATCAATACTTGCATCTTGGGGAAAGACTTAAATCATAACTGCTGTGGACACTTTGTTAACCAACGGCAGTTTTTCTGGCTGAAGGGATTTCAGACAACCTCTTCAGATGGCCTTGCACTCTGAGCTGTTGGTATGTAGTTCCAAGCCTGCTGGTTCCTTATGAATATTTGATGGAGAACCTTTCAAAATTAGTAAAAGTACTTCTTGTGACCCTTCCACCAAAAATGTTCTGATAAATAGATGAATCTATTTTAACATTGCTAAAAGTAGGAAATAAATGCAAGTACACATACACATACACACAAAGCTGCAAAAATAAAAATGAAAAAAATAAAATTCACTAACCAAACAGAATACAATAAAATCAAAATATTAAAATATTAAAAATTCCTGGGGAGTACAATATAACTCTAGCTAAATAGACTTGTTATGCAAGTCTATGTTTGTATAGAGTCCTAGAAACTAGGTGTCAGAAACCTACATAAAATATAGATAAGATCATACAATTTTCCTTTGGCCACAGTAGAAAAAAAAAGACAAAAAAAAAAAAAAAAAAGCTGTTATGACTAATGTTAGTTCACTGTTTAAGATATTAATATTTGATACTCTAAATATTTTTCAACACCTAGAAAATATATTAGGCTTGTATTACATTGTAGAAATAGTGAACACCCATGACCTTAGCACCAGCATCCTTAAAAAGAAAAGTGTATAAAAATGGTTAGGGCTTTTAAAGTTTTTTATTATCATTCCAAAAATGAGATTTGCCATGATTCATTCACTGTTTTCAATGGGCTTCATCAGCCAAACACAATTTGTTTAGTGTGGTGATATAATCCAAAGAGCTGGACAATACCCATGATATGAGAACCATTTTATGTTCTAGGCAACAGCTCCTTTTCAGTCAGGTGTGTTTACAATCATCCAAAAATCTTGTTTTAAAGAAAAAATTTAGCAAAACATTCAAGCAAAAATTTGGTTTTTTCAGGGATCCTCTTTGATTTTTCATTCCGTTCTTAGCACTTCAGGTTTTCTCATGACTTTGATTTGAGAGTCTTTCCCACATGTGGAATAAAATATTCTCTGATGGCAGATATTGGCTGAGACAGCAGGAGCCTGTCTCTGGCTCATTCGGAATACCACAATTCCTGTATGTTAAATAGGACACTTACAAGGACAACATCCTCTCAAAAGTGTTTGAGTTTTTTGTTTGGTTCCTTTACTTTCTGCCAAAATCCAGAATTTCTTGAACTGCTTTTCTGTACATCCTTCCCAAGCAATCAGGTGACTCGCAAGGAAGTCCAATGAGGCTAATAGGTACCTGTCTAAGGCCAAGTAGAGGAAATAATTCTGATGGGTCTTCATATGCCCAAATCACCATCCTTGGAAGGTAAGTATTGTAATCTATTATTACAGGCACAACATAACAAAAAATGCTACTCTTCAGTCAATACTGATAGCGAAGTCTGGGTTTACACGTCCAGTTTATGGGCATATCCTTTTACACAGATAATTTTCAGATTTGTTTAGATCACCTTCAACAATCATAGTCAGTCTCTCGGAGCTTATTATCTGTGCTAACAGCTTTTCAGAGTGCAGGAGTCACATGCAGCACTAACGTAAAAGCCACAGCACTTTGTTCGGTTTGATAAACTCAGAAATACACAAAACAACTGTATAATAATGTTTCCACACTTTTCCCGTGTCATGGGAGGAACTGCTTAGTGAGACCAAATTGTATTGCAAGCAATGGGGAATCTGTCTGACCTGACCAAAATTAATAGCTCATGCATAAATATTCTGGATCAAAAATTACTTGATCGAGTGATGGATTGAATAGGAATGAAAATGCTAGTTATTTTATTTTATGGTGGCCCTAATTCCAATGTTAAATTTGTGTTTTGTTTATTTTCTTTTTACCATTTTCCAAATGTTTAGTACAGTGTTACTTTAACCCCTGATTAATGTTACCACATTAATAAGTTCCTTTTCCATGCAGTGCATGTAAATTTTGTTTGTTGAGACACACGGTCAAACTGCTTTACAGTAGCAATACAATTGTGGTCCCAAGGGCTTGGGATCTCCTACCCTGAGGGAAGAATGTAGGTATTGAAATGCACCTTGTACCTCAAATAATTTTTGTTATAAGAATTGATTGCTCTTGTCAGGCAGTAAGTGGTTGTGAAATTAACCTTTACAATACATTCAGCGATGGTAGATTTGCAGTTAACAAAATCTTTCAGAATCAGGACTGATCAACCTGATAACACTTCAAATTTTACAGGTACCACTAAGCTCACCAAAGACTCTTCACTGACTATAAAAGAGCACATCCCTCACATTTATTCACTCAGATGTTCGCACAGTTTCAATTTTCTTCTCTGTTTTCATCACTATCCCAGCACTTATTAAAACTGATTTTTTTGTTAGCGTTAGCCACTGTATTAACAAACAAAAAAAATGTATATCTGCCTCCTATTTTGCAGAATCCCATGACAGCTCTGTGAGAAGAATGTTTATATTCAGGGATGTTGCTCCGGGACAGTTTGGACAGAGTAGGGCATGGGGAGCTGTACAAGTCTGCTCTCAGCTACCTTAGAAAGACTCCCTCCAGCAATCCCTTCCTTTTGCTTCCTATTGTTCCCCTGTAGCAGCTTCCTGCCCTGGCGTTCTCTTCATCATCAACTCCCCCACCACCCATGCCAGCATGTCTCCCCTCAAGAGGCTGAGCTGAGCATGGGCCACTCCGTGTGTCCCCTCGCCAGCCACTGGCAGGCGCTGGCACTCGCTGCAGAGCTGCTGTCATCCCCTCGCTGTCCACTGGGTCTTTCTTACCTGCTGGGATCTGTGCCCCTGTCTTCAGCTCTGTCTGGAGGAGCTTTTTCACCTTTGAATGCTGGTGAGAGGCGAGAAGTCAGCATGCTGGGGGGAAGCAGGTGAGAAAGAGAGCTGCTAGCAAGAGACATCAGGGAGGGAAACAACATAGGGTAGGAACATGTATCAAGACAGCTGGGGAGCCAGCTCATATCAGCCCCACCATCTCATATCATTCATCTCTGGGGTGGATGATCCAGAAGATCTTTGCAGTGACAGTGCTTCAGATGACAGTCTACATTGCTAAATTACTGCCCAGGTTATGGGGGATTAGTTGAATCCCGAGTTAATGAAAATACTTAACTCAGAAGTTATATTTAGCCTAACTTTGGACTCCAACCTATCATAGAAGAAAACTTGCAACCAAGCTGTTCATGTAGTTACAAATAATTTCTTCTTTTGACTCATTCAAATGCAGTTAATTTATTTTCAGGACATGAATTGCACTGAACTAATAAAAAAATTTTACTAAAAATAAAAGCATTAATTCCATTCTGACAGACTGTTCTGTAAAGCATTCAAAATCTCAAGAAGAAATTTTAAGCTTCCACATACTATAGAAGAGACAGTATTCTAATTTTTTTCAGATTTCTTAAGAAGAAAGCAAACTGTTGAACTGAAGCATCGTAGTTCCTCCAGGCTAGATTACACTATTAGTTATGTTTTGATAGTTAAACGTATGAATCATATGAAATTGTGGTTCCGTCAATGCCATATGTTTCCTGAAAAACAGAAGAGAAAAGATGTCCCAAAGAACCTTGTTAGTGGAAACCACACAGCAGTTAAGCAATGGTTTACAAGTCTTTAGAACAGGAAACACAACTCACTCTCTTGAAAAGCAGTAATTTCATGCATGGTCCACTGTGTTTATGGATATGAAGAAATGATGACTTATGCCTAATAAAAATGTTAATGTAGGTATTACATATTCATTAGGAAACCACTGAAGCTCTACTTGGTAGTGGAATATATTGATTTGATTTGTTCATTCAAGATGTTGATAATCCTCAGATGAAAAACACTTTTTAGTATTTTGAAATTAGGTACAAGACATCAATCTTATAATTTATTTATTTTATTTATATTACAGAACACCTAAACAGCATACCCATGCACATTTCATAAAATCAGAATAACTTAGGTTGGAAAAGACTTTTAAAATCATGGAGTCCAGCTGGTAACCCAGGACTACCAAGTCCGCCACTAAACCGTGTCCCTAAGGGCCATGTCCGTACATCTTTTAAATACCTCCAGGGATAAAAGGTGTGATTAATTTAACTTCCAATTAATATCTAGTGCTCTTCTTGTCTCTTTGCCCTCCATGTCCCCATACACTATAAATTCACTCATGATTTCTTGATGGCTCTGTTCAGACATCCATGTACTAAAAGACATTGAATTTCCTCCTTCGTATATGCTGACACTGTGCTCTCACAACTATCTCGACATCCATAAACCCAAAGCATGTCTCCCATTTTATGTACATCTGTGTATTTTTCTGTCACCTTAATTTTAGCTTGCGAAAACCACATCTGAATTAATTAATTGGGCATTACTAATAATTGGGCACTCCTCAAGCCCCTGAGGTAAGTTGCTGCACCGGCAAATTGAATAAATTCACTAAAATGAATAGCATATAACAGTAATGACAATTATCCTTAGAAGAATGTTTGGAGTTAATTTAGAAAACTGCCTTAATAAGTCAATATCCATTTTGGTCCAAACATATTTGAGAAGGATATGCAGTCATAATGGGTCAGCTAAGACAAAAGCCAGTACTGGCTTGATAGAGGAGTTTGTGTATGGTGGCTTTCCTACTTGAGGAGAGTTATTGAAAGCATGACAGAGGCACTAATTAGACGGAAAGATCCATTGCAAAGCAACTGTTTTAGTTTTATTTGCTGATATGGCATGAGGACTTGTTGCAACACACTGACAGCTGTGGGTATTTAAACATATTTGCTTTGCTGAGCAAGCACGGGCACTGGTTTCAATGTTTTCTGACATCTGTGAGTATTTAAATGTGCTTATTGTGTTTATAAATCTTTGCCTGTGTACTTCACAAACAAAACATTGGATTGGTTGACAAAACAAGAGAGTAAGAAGAGAGCGAGACAGTTTCAGTGACAGAGATTTGTTACACCATAATTCAATTTGTTACTAAAAAATCAATTTCAATATTGGTTACAATTAAATCCAAACGTTATCTAATACTGAAACCAGAAAACAAAAGTAGGATGTGCAGAAGATCTCTAACCAGGGAACATCTCTTAGCTATACCAGTGGCTCTTAGGGGCTCAGTCCTTATTGCTCACTTCATTCCTCATATCCTAACCTCTCCTGCAACCTGCTGAGTGGAACTTTCCAAACCTTTCAGGGCAGAAAGGGAATATAAAGGCAGCATTATTCCAGTAGCCCTCATGTTTGATAACAGCTATCTCCATTACCTTTTGATAGAGTCAAGCCGGTCTGAAACAAAATCCTAAGACCTGGTGCATTATGCCGATTTTGAGATTATTTAGAAAACAATAGAAAACATTAGAAAACATGTACAGAGTTATACTGGTTCAGCACAACAATGCTCTGAACGCTTTTGTTATACCTGCAAGGCCTTTCCTGGAAGTCCTTGTGATGTGTCCAGATCCAACTCTGCTTACATGTCAACTTCAGAGTGCTCTGTGTTTGGCTACCCACCCCAGCGCTTTATCCTGGCCAGCCCTTGGTGCCAAATGCCAAACATTTCTCCACTTTATTGTTCCACCAGATTTACATCCATCTTCCTTCTCCATCGTCTCCTCCAAGCACCTTCATACTCCTGCTGAGGAATGCTTTAGTTGTGATAAAATTGGCTTTTGAGACCTGGAGCTCTCCTGGCAGTAACATCATATGTCTGAGGGTCCTCTGCAGTACCTCCAGGGAGGTAAATATTCATCCTCATGTAGTGTGGCTGCAAGTTATATTTTATTGTATATGTCCCAACACAATCTCTTTCAAGCCTCAAAGAGGATAGTAAATGTCTTTAGTTTATCCAGGTGACAGTGAATAAAAGTCTGTACCTAGGGTGCCTGGTGGAGAACTCATGAGGCAAGCCAGGATGCAGAGAAGAGATTGGTAATTTGGTAGCTGTGGGAATGAGTGATGGATGGACAGGAGCAGATGAGAATCAATATATATACTGTTTATTTACTAAGTGTTTGCCTCCTAGAGTTCCAGAGCTGTCAAGTCTAGAAAAACAGAGATGGTCAAAAAAGTGGCACTGGTTTCTGCCTAGAAATTTCAGAGATCATAACTTGCGTTTCTGTTTTCCTCATAGGCTGAGAAGAACTGATTGGTGTAGTTTTTATTCCTGAGTTTTGCTACATATGCAGATCAGGAGAAGTGGATCAGAAAAGCAACTGCAATACCGAGGCTATTTTGTGAAAGGGAGTTTTTGAGTGCATGAAAAGTGATATAGAAGTATGGAAAGGGCATAAAATTTAGGGAATTGTAGGGGGCATGTCATGAGAGTATGTTGCAGCCCTGATTCCAGCAAGCATCTAAGGAAATTGTTAAGATCAATGCCTATCCCACTGTGAATCAGAGAGCTGAAGCTTCATGAAGTGACTTTCATTATAACTAAAAGATGTGATTCAATGTGTGCCAGAATCCATTCGATCATAAAGAGATCACTAGTCTGTGTTGCTTTTATTTCAACTACTTCCACTTTTTTGTGCTTGTCTTCTTGCCTCTGCATTAGGAGGGAAGTTTATAGATTATACCAGCAGGGTTTTTTTATTCATATAATTCTTTCATTTGTCCTTAGTTCCTATCATTCCAGTGTCATCTCCAGTGAAAGTTTATCCAATTATCTTGCAGTATGTTAGGATAGTGTTTTCATGCTGTGTAACAAAGTGCATGATAAATATGCCTTTAATAGCCCTGAATTCTGGCCTTTACTGGAACATAAACTATTAGAAGGCAGTTTCTTGCATTCACCCATGTATTTCTTGTTCTCATGCTGTGACAAAACTTGCTGTTGAAGTGATATTTTGATGTTGACAGAAAAATAATGTTAACTTTACTTGTTCTGGGTCTTCCTCTATATGGCTTTCAGCATAGAAATTCCTGCATTTCAATCATTTTTTCTCATTACAAAACCAATTTTGTGATGATGATGATGATGATTGATGATGATGATTATTCTTACTCCAGCACAGAGATCTTTCCTTTTTGGAAGGTACCACAGGGCTTGTGGACACTATCCAAGCTCAGGTATCAGAGAAAGTGACTCCAAGGGGATGTTCAACTTACTTTATAAGCAAGCTTTAAGGAGTTTGGTGGTGATAACTGATAGAGCCATCCTTTACTCCTAGGCTTGGGAAACAAAACAGTAATTTGTCTTCCTCGGCAGAGAAGTGAAGGAGGAATTTAGCAGAGATATATGCACAGATATATAGAAGTATCTAAAAAGACTTCCTGAATTTGTTACAATCTAGGTGGCTAATACTACATTTAATCACAACTTAACAAAGTAAAGGTTTGAGGTGCCATATTATGCATGCATCCACATCAGAGAGAGATAAAAATAGAGAATCATCAATAGAGACTAGAGAATGCCTCGAAAATTCTATTAGAAATTATATACTGAGGAAAAAAGCTGAAAGCAGTAAAAGTCCTTTTTATGAAAATTACATTTGTCGAAACTGTCAGGAGAAATCAGAAACAATTTAAATAAAACATTACCTCATGAGGAAACACAGACAGTAATTGATGATCTCATTTCAGTAAAACATCAAGTGCAGATGGGATTAGTATTGAATTCCCCCCAAAATATACTGATATAATTTTACCTTGCTCACAATATATATTTACTCTCTTTTATAAAATAAGTATTTTCTTCCCTGTTCAGAGGCATAGCTACAATTAATTGCATTGCATGCTCTCAGAATATTGCAATGGGAATATTTTAATGCTTTCCAAATGAAAATATGTCATACTAAAATAAAAAAAAAACCCAGTGCATTTAAGATTTTTTTTTCTTGCATCGTACATAATGTTGTAGAAAAAATACTTGCAAAAGATTGTCTGTGTTGTGCCTCCAGCCATTTGGCCTGTGAGATGAGGTTGCTTTAACTAAGCTGAGATGCTCTACTCTGTTACAGCTGACTTGGGTTCCCAGGAATGAGGCAAGCACAAGCTGTAACCTTACTTGTGTGGTGTGCCAAACTATAGCTGTAGCAGAGATTTTCTGAATGGCCATAACAATAATTATGATCAAAGATCCTTTTGACTTTAGATAGAGAATACATCTTTCTTAACTTCAAAGTGCTATTGCAACTTTTCTATTATCCTTGAGAGTGCGGGACTTCAGACAGAGGAAATGCTCTTTTAAGAGTAAGAAAGTAAGAGCAGGAGTAGGATATCAGAGAAACTTTTGACAAGGCAGTGTCCTGAAGTAGAACAGAGCAGGAATTTTACCATAAGGGATCTAAAATAAAGTTTTTACATTGAGACCATATTTACACTATTCCTCTTCTACCATCAGTAGGGCAGGATAGATATTACCAGAGGTCATTCTGGTAATATCTATCTTTGAGGCACCCCAAAAAGTGACCCAGAGACTTCAATTATATGGGGACTGTTAAGCATGTTATTTAGCTGCCTAAAATTAAGCATGGTGAACTGAAGCTTAATCGATTTAAAAGATGAGACCTCCTCTGACGACACAAGAGCGGAGATGGCCAGCTAACTTCTTGGTCCTGTGATTCTGGCAGAAAAATGCAGAACAACAGCTGCTGGAGCCCTGCTCTGCTGCCTGAAGAGAATTGATGGCATGTGTTGAGCACTGCCTCAGCCCAGTAAATGCACTTCATTGGGGACTGTGCAGAGAATGATACCCCTTATCAAGGCACCAGTGCTCCTTGGTGGTAAACCATGCCCTGCTCCTGGCTAAAGATGTGTTCTGGTTCTGCTCAGGTTTCTCTGACACTTCCTTATCCTGCCACATGGGGTGGGAATTAAGAGCTATGACTGATGCTTCTGGAGACAGCACAGTGTCCCCTATGGACCATAAAGCAAGTAAATCAAAGGAAATACAGACTCTTATTTTTTTGTTTGTAGTTTTTTGTTCTTCTTTCTATGTACAGGTTTTCTAATGCTGCCTCAGACAGCAGTGATTCAAAGAAACATATGCTTTTAGTAGTAAAAGAACTTCCAGAGTGTGTCTTTGATGGGTTTTTTTCCTGTTGAGCAAGAGGTTCAATAATTAGACACTCTGTTTGCCTTGTATACAACTTTCTCACCTCTGTTCATTCCTATTATAATTCCAGAGGTATGATGAGCAAGGTGTTTTCCATGCAATCTGCAGCTCAGTGACCCTGAAAGGCAATGGATTCAGAACTCTAAACTCTACCTGAACTGTTGTTCACAATGAGCTACTTGTCATATCCATCACATCCCTCCAGGGCCTGAGCCATGCCAGGGAGAACTTTATAAAGCCTGCAGCAGAATAGAGGGGTACTGAGGATGATTTCAACTGCCTCTGCAGTCAATTGTCATTTAATGGGCACATTTTTAAAGAATTTTAAGTATTTGGTCACATGTAGTTCCAAGTAACAAAATCACAGACTATCCGAGAGCACCAGGATAGCTTCTGAGAGTCTCATACTCATACTATGCAGTATTACCTGTCATTCATCTATGCCTACATGGAACGCAAGTAAGGAGATCATTTGTGCATTCAACTCTTTAACTGGGGTGGTGCTCATGAATCCAGAGGTACACCAGGTATATTCTGATAGATCTGACTTGAGAGTCAAACAGGCACTTATGCAAGCACCACACATGCACAGACTTATGGAGTCAGGGAAGAGCTACAGTACTGCTGCAGCCTGGGAATGCTGAAAGCAAGGGGGCTGAGATGAACACAGGACCTGAAACAGTCAAGCTGGTTAGGAACATCTGAAGTCAGTCTTGCCTTCCCTAGAGAGCTTAGCTAATCCTTGTCCTAGGCAATGACGATCCTATTTAAGCAGCAGACACACTCATTTTGGAGTCCCTGAGGCTGGTAATATTGACAATCGCTGTTGTCATTGCTTGTTCTTCATCTGCAATATCCCAAGGCAGTCATCGCACTGGGTTCTACCTACAGCTTGTGAAGTTACAGCCTTTGTTTCTTTCACCATCTTCTCCAAGCTAAGGCAGATTTCATGCAGGAGTTAGGTATTTATAAACCAGCAGTGAATTTGCCAAAAACTTAAGCAAGGAATTTATACAGAATATATAGACAAGGTTAACATAACATTTCCTAATATTTTATTTTAGGTTTCATGAAAGAGCAATATAAGAAAGAGAATGTATACCTAGAAAACAAAAACACTTGTGTTTTCTCCATATGGCTTTTCAGCAAGGGGATTGGTAATATTGTTGTAACCTATCACCCACCAAGTGGTCCCTGCGCGCCCATAAAACTTCATTACCTTGCATACAGACAAACTGATGAGACGTGAAATGTCAAGGCACACGTTAGGTCAGAGACTGTTCACTCTGGTCTCCTTCTCTCCTCTCTTCTCCTGCCGTATGCCTGCCTCTCTGGGGGCTCTTCTGCCCTGGCCTTACAGCATCCACCTGAGATTTGTTGCAGCAGGAAGTTACAGTAACCCTGTTACTTCGAATAGGGTTTTTTTGGAAAAGAGCCTGGGGTAAGGGAGAGATGAACTGGCCTCCAAGAACACCAGTAAGTCCCGCTGGTCTTCAGATACAGCGTAATTAGTGTTGTACTTTGGTGTGAAAGACTATCTTCATAATTTACACTGTGAACTGCAACTGATCATACTCTGCCCCTCCCTCTCCACGGCCCTCAGATGTTCTTCATGCC
The DNA here is from genome assembly GCA_013398855.1 of Mohoua ochrocephala. Lineage (NCBI taxonomy): Eukaryota > Metazoa > Chordata > Aves > Passeriformes > Acanthizidae > Mohoua > Mohoua ochrocephala. The sequence continues at coordinate 38,227 of VZTA01001936.1, forward strand.
TCCTCTGCCAAACTTGAGACCCAGCAGCTTCCCTGCCTCCTTGACTTACCACTTTTCAGCTGACGGCCACAGGATGAGGGAGACCAACAGAGGTACTGAAGGTGTCCCTGGGGCCCTTCTTCATTTTTCTGTTTGCATCTTCCAAAGTCTTATGTAAAGGAGTCAGATACCAATGACAAAGTAGCCTGTGAGGTTTCTGCCTCCCGGATGTTTAACCGGGGAAAAGAGGATTCACAGAAAAGAGCCACATAACATCACAACCTCCCATATCGCAGCTGCTACTGCTTCAGGGTTCTTGCAACAATTTGCACTTCCCAAGCGAATGCTGGAATGGGATGAGAAACATTTATTCCTCATAAAGATGCCTTTACTTTCACATATTATTATTTAATCATCTGATCTCCACAGCTGAAGCCATGGTGGGCAAGTTTGCTTAGGCAGACGTTACCCCTGAGACAGATAAATCTGCACCTCTTGAGCTCCAGTGACCAGCTTGCCCAGAGAGTGTCCTGACAGGATGGCAGGAAACACAGAATCAGTGCAGATTCTGACTGTCAGAACCCACAGACTTGATGTATTTCAATCCTTTTAACAGCTGAAATTCTGTGAGTGTCCTGAAAGCTATTCCTGTTAATACATAGTGTAAACCACTTATGGGGTCGGCTCCAAGGGTCTTGGTGTGAGAGCTTTGACTGGGCCTTGCAGATGCAAACATTTTTTTCTATCATGATAAACTGAAGGAATTCTCAAAAAAAATGTTATGGAAGAATTGGGCTTAAATGCTTTCCAAGTTGATGTATGTTTAAGAAATGGGCCAAAAGAGTATGCGACATGGGATTGAGAAGTGGTTTAGTTCCTTTAGAGTAGTGAACGGAATAAATGTTAACTTCCACCTGCTTTATTTATTTTTGTAGACATAACATCAAACTACCGGAGCTTCTGCACTGCCTTTGTTAATCTGCCATTGCGAGAAATGTAGGGCTTCCTCAGTTGGCTTGAGCTGGGCTGATCAATGTCACAGTCACTGTGCTCTCCTCTCCTCCCTGCCCGCAGCCTGCCTCGTGCCACCTACAGCTGCTGCCTGAGACCATCAGAAGTTGGATTCGAGACATTTTCATTTTTGGCTCAGAAGAATGTTTTTTCTGAAAGCAAGTATAACCTTGCCAAATTTCAGGCTACAGCAAATAATAAAGGCTCTGTACTCCAAGAATAATAAGAAATATAGGAAAATATGGGATTTAGATAACTAAAATTAATAATATACATTCAATACCTTTCCTTTCCCTAATGACCGTGGCTTTTTAAGTCAGCCTACAGTGTTTGTATGTAATACATGGCATTGCCCTGGCAGATGCAGCAATCTTGTCTCCAGCCACTCAGATATCTCTTTCTTGCAAGGCTGTGTCTGAAACACAAATGTCCTGTCCTGTTCTGTCCTGTCCTGTCATCACCAGTCTCTGAAGGGCAGAAATACTGTATCTGCAATACGTGGATGTCACTTAGCTACACATATTACAAGGAAAAACAGTGGTTCCTGGTGCTGTCACCACTCAGCCCAGCTGTCTCAGGGTCTCTGCCTTAGCTCTGGAACAGGAAATGGCCTTACACTGCCTCTGCAGCACAAACAGCAAAGTGAAATTGCAACACTCAAGCAAGACAGCATGAAACCTAAGCAACCATTAAAGACAAAGCATTACTAGGAAATACTTCAAGACATAAACAATTCAGGATTCATATTTCTCAAATACTTCTGTCCTAACTATCCCCCTTGAAACCTCTCATTTGCACTTGCCTCATCATTATTTTTGCATGAGGGAAAAACTGATAAAGTGATGGCCACAGGCTGATTTTCTGCTGAGTCTCAGCAGAGTTACTGGGGAATCTGATACAACGGAAGTATCCATCAATACAATAACAGAGTGTAGTACAGCTCTTTTACAACTAGCTCTAAAGCACAAAGACAGCTAAATGACATCTTTTTCTTAATGTAGTAACATTTCAATAATTTAATCAAAGCTTCTGGGGAAAAATGCCCTTCAGAAAGTTAATGTAATTGCACAGCTCTGTCTTTAATCTGATCCTTTATCTCAGAACCCATAGGAAAAATCAAAATCTGGCAACATATTTGCTCTGGTTCTTTGAAAGACTAACTGGCAGCAGTAGAAGCTCCCTATCCAAAGCCTAGTATTTTTGATTTGTCAGAGGCCAGCAAGAGCTAAATGCTTCTGAGGATGTGAAGGTTCACTGGGGTAAAATAAGAAAAGGGAAAAGGACAGCACGGATCTCCAAAGGGACTGCAATCTGAAAGTGGTGAGTCTGCTCACAAGATTTATTAGCTGTTGACCTCCTTCCACCACTTAGGCTATAATGTGATGACAGCCTGGCGGCGATGGAGAGAAGCCACTTTTCCTCCTTGATGCTGACCCAGAGAATTAGGATCGTGAACCAGTCACACAAGCACGCCTTATAAAACCATTCACGGCGATTGCATTGCCACCTGCTCCCCTGCTTTTTAGTACATCAAGGGCAGTTGTCAATTCCTTGAAAGTAAAAACCATTTGAGATCCTGCAGCTGTCTCCAGTCCCCAGGGAATAGATGCAAATAAAATGTTGTTCTGATTTCTTTTATTGTATGATCTCACATTAAGTAATTTTTTTTTTAAATTGGGAAATTCACTACATTGCGACTTCATTTTGACGCTTTAAAAATTGCTGAAGATGGAACAGTATAAGAAGTGGATCTGGGAAGGAATGAATCTCTGGATTTTTATAGACATCTGACAAAAGGTTCACCTTATACTGGGGGGGGAAGGTGTGGGGCAAAACCAGCCCCACCCTGCTTTCCCTCTGGCTGGGACCAGATCACAGGCCCTTGAGCAAATACCCTACCCTCATGTCTTTAACCCCCTAGAACAGTGCATAAACAAATTTACATAGAAATGTGATATAAAAAAGATTATTGGAAACACTTTTATCGACTTTTTTCTAGATGTGAGAAAGCAACAGGCTTTTTTGACTTGTTGGGCAAATCCCCACCCAACCCCACATTGTTTTACTTTAAAAAAATTAGTTTGGAAAAGCTCATATGAAAATGGAAGCCCTTAACCAGAACCACCGTTTCAGTTCATGATCACATAAGTCCCAAAAACATGAGATTAAAATACTTGACTTAAAAATTAAATACTATTTTGAAAGAAAAATAAGTATAAATTATTCATTTAGAAGAAGTCCAAACAGAAGATATCTTCTCATCTTTTTCTTCCCACACATTCCACTTCCCATTCTGGAAGGGCAAAAACTTCCCCAAATTCACAAAAAATTACAATGTTCTGAAACTACTGCTTTAGGTGAATTTATTCTTCATTCTCAGATTCACTGGTCTCCAATCTAGAAAGGGATTAGGATGCCAGATTACTTTTTTCAGTTTCTGGTTTTATATCTTTCTGTAGTTGTTTTATTCCCTGTAGTGTCACTACAAAGTTACAGTACCATCAAAAACATATACTCTATTTTTCCTTTTTCTTGCGCATACCACAGTGATAAAAAGGAATTCAAGATTGTGCTTAATTATAATACTGTGGAAAAAAATTCCTGTCAGAAATGGTGTTTAAATGTAAACATCTGGACTTTTGGCAGGCAAAATTAAACTAGAGAATATTTCTGTGTAGTTGTTGAGGTTACAATGTATAATCGAAGTTTCCAGTCAAAAGAATTTAAATAGCTGTGAAGAACATGAAGCCTGTCCTGTCTCACTGAGAAGAAGCTCAACTTTACCATTCAATGCAAATAAGGTCATGAGATAACTTGGTCTAGCAGGAAATGGGAAAAGTGTAGGAAGTGAAGTGGCAAGTGGCTCTATATTTTCACCTATTATTCAATAAACCCACCTCTATAATGCAACATTAGTACTGGTCAATTGAGCTAAGGTATTGTTAAAGAAAAGAAAATCCAGAAATTATGAAAATCTATGCTCTCAGCCTTGCTTCTTTATTTAAAAAATGCAAACAAAGGTTAGGTCATACTTTTTATGGATAATGTTCATTTTTAGCAATTGTGCCCTGGAAAATGAATTGGATTTCTCATTCTTTCGAGAGAAGAAAAAAAGAGAATCTTCCTGAGTCCTTTTTTAGACATAAAAATACCATTTAAAATAGGCATTTAAAATACCATTCTTACTGAAAGAGCCTGCTGGACCACATGAGCTGCCAGCAGAAGAGGCTCTTCTCCAGCTGGTACTAGACCATGTCTGAGGGTTGCTACTTAACTCTGAAACACAAGGCTACTGTGGGACCTTGGCTGCTCCCTGGGGTGGCCAAGATGCAGGAAATTCACCCTCAATTGCCCCTCTCCTCCTGCCTCCCTCCTCTAGGGATAAGAAACCTGTGATTCATTTCCCCTCACATTTTAAAGTGCCACTGCCCTTCCATCTCCCCATGTTCTTCACCTTCACCACCTTTGGGCAAGAGGTACCCTGGGAACAACTCTTGTCACCAATGAATGCAGGAATGGGAGGGCAAGGACAAGATCCACCTGGCACCTTTCACTGTTTTCCAGCCATGAGAAGAGGAAACCCTTCTCTGCCATTCCCTGTTCCACACCCTGAGCTCTACAGAGAGGAAACTAACCATGAAACCAAAGCATCCTTACGGAAGAATTGCAGTGTTGCCCACTCTGGTGGCTTTATTGTAATTTAACATCTTCAAAATAGTTCTCACAGTCACAGCTCCTGGAATCAGGATCTTATGGTAGATCTACTTTTCAATTTTAACTAAAGTTTTAAACTTTTGTGGTTATGGAGAAAAAAGGCTTCTTGTGTGAAGTGAGTCCAAGGTAAGGAACCAGAAGGCAAATATAAAGAAAACCTTAAAGTATGACTATTATTATTTAATTGTCATATTTCTGGGAGAGGAAAAGTGTGTGACTCATGGGTTTTAAGTGGTTTTAGGGATGGGAACAGTTAAATGGGAGAAGCAGAATATCTTACTTTTTCTGAATGTTGCAGTTATTGTTTAAGTGACAGAATTAATTTACCATATTTGAGAGTAGCAGGATCCATTCAGGATGTGAAAGTGTTGTGACTCCAGAGAAAAAAGAAAGAGATTATGAAGAAGGAAACCAAGGAAAGGGCAAATAGAAAGAAAGGCTATACAGCTTGCTTTATAAGTTTTGTTTCAAAAAGAGCGAATTCAGGTCTGCACCTTCACTAGGTGTGCACACGATACACTGGTTCATTAGTGACTATGAGAATGCTGTCTGTCTTGATTATGGAATGTTTCCCTGTCAGAAACAACATTTTTACACGCTTTCGGGTTTTGTCATTTGCTCTTTAGGTATTTTCCACTCCAAAGATAATTTCCTGCAGAGGAAATGTTATTGTTCTCATTCAAGTAGCATTTTTTAGCAACTGTTATTGTTTCCTATCAGCAATTCTGTGTTCTGGGACAGAACCAAATTGTCTGCTTTAAATTCCATCTCTGTTACACTTTCTCCAGAATTGCTTATGAGATAACAATTTCCCAGCCCATCATCTGGAAAGATTATAATAGAATCTACATAGGAGTTTGTGTTGCATTTATATCAGATTACAGGTGATAGCGCTGCTTCTTCTGTTCATTACGATCCTCTGGCACCAAGAGAGCTCCTTGCTTTCACAGGCCGGCGTGATTCTAGCCGTGAGTCTGATTCTACGGTGCTGAAGTGTGGACACCTATAGCTGTAAGCACCATCTTTCTGCCTTATTTCGTCTAGACAATGTGTCTTATCTCTACCTATGAAAGTCCTACATAACCCACCCACACATATCTTGAGGAGAACTACTATGAGGATAGCACACCCAGAAGCAGATATTACCCCCTCAAATCTAACCCTTTTCTTTGAAATTAAATATGTGTGAGGAAGAACCATAACGCAGTTCCAGATAACCATGCATGGACTCTTATGTGCATTCCAGTGTTGTTCTCTGGAGACAGTGTTGTGTGTCCCTGGTACAAATAAAACCAATCATGATATTTAATGAAGTTTTTATTGTGTTTGTCTTTGTATGTGGGCTTGTAAGCAATTCAATGTTTGAAAAAANAAAGCCTTACTTTTTTTTTAATGTCACAGTGAAGTGCGCAGGGATGAGATTGCAAGATATTAAAGGTGTGTTTTAACTGATGCAAATTCCATTCTGAGTTCAACAATCGCTGATTGTGTTACATACTCCATCCGTCCCGACAACGCCATTACACATCCTGTGTCCTATTTCTCCAGTCTGCGCTGGCATTTGTCTGGATGTTTTTCCACCAAAAGGTGTTGACAATTACTGGCAGAGGCAAAACCAATCCTCGTGTGGTGTATATCACTGCAAGTCAAAGTAAGTCAATCTGGACTTGTACAAGTCCAGTGCAGAAAGGCACTGAAAGAGAAACTTGGAGGTGAGTTCTTTACTGGATAGCACAATTCAGCCTTATACTGGACATAACTCTTTTGGAGCTTTATCTAACTAAATATGTTGAGTTTCCAAATGAAAAAGAATATAATTGGAGGCCTGAGTTGCATGAGTAGAGGAGACTTTCAATAATTTATGTCATTTTCTTATGTCATTACTCATTGACATAAGAAAAAATTTTCAGGAAGTTCTAAGAGATCACTTCAGACTCTTTACACTCTAGTTGTATATTTTAACTGAGCTGACAATTTCTCTTACCTGGCCAGACAGCATAGCCAGTTGGCCCAATACTGTAAGTGGTAGCACTATATAAGTCATTTCCCTGTCAACAAGTCCTGAAGGATATTGGGGTAAATAGTATTTTTTTGTTCCTATTTAACCTTCGTCTCAATTATTTGTTACCTAATTTAGCTCATCGCTGAGAAACAGAAAACTCAGCTTTTAGCATTTAATGGAGATGCTCTTTTCTCCAGACAGGGATTTCTGCAAGATGCACATCTTTCCAAAGAGACACCCTTGAATTGTCCATCCTGAAGTCATGGCAGAGGACAAAAGCTCGGGAAATTAAATCATGTGCCCACAGAAGTTAGCTGGATCTGGAGCCTATCCAGAGCCTTTAGTCAAGCTGGCAGTTCTTTGCCTTGGCCATCACTGCTGAGGCTTCCAGACCAAGCTTATAATTAACTGTCAAAAACTGACGAGAACTAAAATATAATTCAAAGCAAACAATTACTTTAACACATGCCCAGAGTCTTCTTCCAGTTTGGAAACTATGACTCAGGTGAGATTTCTCAAGCCTGTTACTGAAGAGAAGAAATTTCAACTCTCTTCATTCATACAAGTAAATTTAAGTAACCTAAGTCACAACTCCTGAAGAATCACTTGAAACAGGTGCCTGGGGCTCTTTTCATCCCTACTGGTGAGCAGCAGCTAACACCTGCCTGCTGAGGTGGGAGGGCCCTGCTACATCACAGGCATTACCAAACACCTGTGTTTCTCTGGCTTTGGTAATTGTCCACTGATCTCTCCTTGGTTTAAAAAGAACAAACTTATATTTTCCTCCCTAGGAAAGTCTTAGACAGTGAAAATGTCCATTATATTGTGTTCTCCAGGGAGAATAGTTATTCATTGGATGTAAGTGTTTCCTGAGATATTGTAATCTGAGAAGATGCTATAACGCAATGTTTATCCTTTCTAAGACGTTACATAAGATTTACACATTTTAAAATTTGCATTCTAAAAATGTACTGCAAGCATGTGTAGATTCTTCTTAGTTAAAGAGGCAGTGTGCAATATAAATGAGTAAACTGAACCCAAGGTATACCTGCAGTATAACTTAAGGAGATTTTCATGGAGTGTGACTTGAATGCAACGAAGATCCCAAAAGGTAAAATATGAACTCCTACTCTATATCAGCAATGTTCCAAAACCAAGGGACATTCCTATTTTTTAACTTTGAAGAGAATTTCAGACAGAAAAAATATGTACTTTTCCCAATTTACCATCATTACATGCATTTCTATAGCTTTTTCTTTTCTCTACCCATGCATTTTCTTTGGATGTTTAACAGTTCCCTCAGGACAGAACCAATTATTTATGACATACTTTCCCATGTAAAATTTATTTGGAAAAACCNCAGTGAAGTGCGCAGGGATGAGATTGCAAGATATTAAAGGTGTGTTTTAACTGATGCAAATTCCATTCTGAGTTCAACAATCGCTGATTGTGTTACATACTCCATCCGTCCCGACAACGCCATTACACATCCTGTGTCCTATTTCTCCAGTCTGCGCTGNCAAAAGGTAAAATATGAACTCCTACTCTATATCAGCAATGTTCCAAAACCAAGGGACATTCCTATTTTTTAACTTTGAAGAGAATTTCAGACAGAAAAAATATGTACTTTTCCCAATTTACCATCATTACATGCATTTCTATAGCTTTTTCTTTTCTCTACCCATGCATTTTCTTTGGATGTTTAACAGTTCCCTCAGGACAGAACCAATTATTTATGACATACTTTCCCATGTAAAATTTATTTGGAAAAACCGTTCCTATGGAAACTGCTGTTTTCAAACAGGCTTGTATTAAAGTCAAAAATATGATTGCATCTACAATAGAGAATACATCTTTTATTATCAGACATATTCTAATGACTTTGAAAACCAAATAAATTGCACAGAGGAACAAAATGAGTTCTATTCTGTGATATCATCAAGTGGATATTCAACTGTCATCTGGCCATTACAAGGAATTAGAGTAGTGACTCAGTTCATTTTACCAAGGTCCAATTTGAAGGTCTCTTAAAATTTCAAAACAAAGCTTTTAAAAATATCAATCAAAAGCCTGCCCTGCAATGCTACGGAAGACCAGCAAGAGCCGTATGTACAAATAAAACACTGAAGGTTTTTATTTCAGAAATGTCAAATTTCATGTGTGTGGCATGCCTATACTGCACAGCTTTGGCACTAGAAGTAGATTGACAGGTCAAGATGGTACAGACAATTTATTTCTGTGGCTTCAGGATCAAGCTCTTGTAATTAGATTTTGTCTTTGTGGTGTTTTGCTGTTAGGTCTCTCCCCACTATACCTTCTGCTTATCTTCTGGTCTTTGCAGTGCTCCAGAAAAAATGAAGCACAGAGAAGCTGCAGCACAGCTCACCTGAGCAGGTTTTTAATGAAAAAGAAAAGTAATAATTTTCATCTGCCTGAAAAGGCAATTTGCCATTTAAAAAAAAAGTAATTTAAGAACCTACTTCGTTAATTGCCTTGGTGGTATTATTAGATTTTTAGAACAGTAATACCTAGTACTAATCTCATCAGGAACATGACAGAGCAGATGGATGGGCATCTCATAAAACATCCCAGTCCTCCAGCTTGGACTCTTTCTTTGGTCCTGTGCACAAGTTAATGGTGTTATTACAAAAGCCCCAGCTAGCCTTCACATAGGCAGGCCTGTAGCACTTGCTTATCTTCTGAGTCATCTTCTTTGAGGAGATTTGGGATAAAATTACTTCCATGCATTCTGTGTGCTCAAGTGGCCCTTCACTTATTTAAACAATTAACCAAGAGTTCTTTATTTTTTAAAAGGAACTAATTCTGCCAGAGACTGAATAAAATCCAAGGCCACAAAATATAAAGGAAATAAACTGTGAATTCAAGTTGGGGTGTTTTCACAGTTCAAGTTAAGCTGACTGCAGGACTATCAGGAAAAGAACCCTCACTTCGCTACGGTGGAGCTCCTGAGTGTATTGTCACCTGTATATGCGAAAGGAGAAATGTGTACAAACCCATTTTTCTGATGAACTGCTAGAATGCAACATTGCCAACACAAGAATTAAAAAATTGTGAACTTGATCACTCAAAACTACTGAGTGCTCCTTTTTCTAAGCTGTTCTTGTGAGATTGGTTGGTCAGGATTTGGAGCCACGATAAAGAATTATTTTCAATCCCCTTTTTATGTAATAAAAGTTCCATACTGGTACAAACTTGTCAAAGAACTGTTGGTGGCAAAAATGTTCCTGCAGCTGGGCACTCAAGTCATCTGATGGGACATTTGGTACGTTTGTTAGGTAGTCTTGGTTTCTACACAACCCTAGAAAAAAGGAGCTTCCTTCTTATCCTGAATGGCCCTAAAATCTTTTCCAGAATTGCCTGAGCTCAGGCAAATAATGTGTTAAAATTGGCCTCTCTTTCAGATCTGAGGAGATTTTCAAGTGGCTGAAGAAAACCTAAATAAAATTAAAATATGTAACTGTAGAATATACTATTTATAGTGCAATATATAAAAAATCATTAGTACTTATGAAAGTAGCTGAAGTAACTTCTGTACTCAAGGGGCAATGGAGAAGGTCCTACCCCAGTAGAAACAGCTGGAAACTGTCCACTCTGTAAGACTATGAAAAAATTCTCAGCCCACTTGTACGTGTTGTCTTTTTTTGTTCTCATGTGTTGCTTTTAAAAATGGAATGGTTTGGCCTATGATGGTCAGTGCATTTTCTTAGACTCCCCCTTGGTGCAGCCTGAACTGGCTCCATCTGGCTCCAAGTTGTGGATTAGATTTAACTATCTTTGTACTGAATCCCATGATGTTTCACTGAGTTGTTGGAGGTAGCATGTCTTCTGTCCCACAGACTGCTTTCCCAGGGTTTGTCAATCCATTTTTGGGAAGAACTTATTTGCTGATTTCAATATGATAATGAAACATGCATTGATTTATTTTTCACCCTCTCATCCCACAAACAAGAGGCTAAAAGACTTCAGTGCAGGAAACACAGGAATTTCTAGCCCCTTATCAAGATAATCTTTACCTTTTAACCTCTTACAGACTGCTGATCTCCCTCTCAATTAAAAAAACAACAGTAAATACTGTTTATTTACTTTACTGGAAGAAGATCCATAGTGACCTGCAGGCTCATAACTGAATTAATCTCTCTGATTTATATTCCCGGTGTTGTCAGCTTCTTTGATTTTTACTGGATTTTCTACTCTACAATTCCAAAACCTGGTCCACTATGTTCCTATGAGAATCTTTACTTTCATCCCTTTGTGGCAACACTGATAAGAAAAACAGCTCAGGACCCAGAAGGCAGATGGATTTTCATAATTAATGATATATATTCTCACATTAATGGTCATTGGGAAAGTAATAATTTTTAATGTTTAATGTGATGAGGACTTCCTGAATCGGACTTCCAGTTACATGAAAACTGGAAGAATGAGCATATTTAAATATGTATACATTGCATAACAAAAATGAAGGCATTTTTATTTATCTTCCAGGTGTGATAGCACAGAAATGAAGAGTGTTAGCGAAACCAGGGCTCTGAAATTTGCTGAAGACAGGAGATTTTCAGAAAAGTCAATGACTCTACTCTTTTTGTGTTGCTTGATGTGATATTTATTGGGTTTTTTTCCAAGTCAGTGCAGGGCATTTTTGAAAATCTCACTCTTACCTCAGGAAGTTTCCCTTGCTGAGAAGTTGTGGAATGGGTAGATTTCATCTCTCCTGTTTCTCCCTTTTGTTCATATATTTCTGTGTTCACTGAAGAAAGGATGTGTATCTAAGTATCCCAGGTTAATAGAAAGTCATTGTGCTTTTGAAACATTCTCAATCTCTGTCTACCTAATGAATCTTTAAACTTGGGCTTGAGGAAAGGAGGTCAACGGCCACTAGTCTTTCTTCTTTTTCTGGGATAAAAAAATAATTAAGATTGGCTCAGACACTTCAGTCCAAGAAGGAGTTAATGATTGTAAGAGAGGTATATTTCCATCCAGTCTAACATGAGAAACATCGTACATCTCGGAGGGAAAATTCACGAGTCTCTGTTCTTCTCCAATTTCCCATGGACTACCACCACCTGATTCTGCAGCCAGCTTGTTGGCTTCTGCGTATGTGCTTCCACAATCCCACATGGCTCTCCAAGAAACAGATGGGATGTCGAATCTGAGGTTACAAATTCCCCTGAGCAGACAGGGGCCAAAACTTTGAATATCTCCGTGCTGAGTACTGCAGTGTCTACTACTCCCTCACAAACCTTGTATTTCTGTAGGTGCTGTACTGAGTTGCTACAGCTTCTTGTATGATAAAATAAAATTTTTAGTAAAACAGAAGCTGATCCAATGCATCATTAAAAATCAGAAATCTGAAAAGAGATCAGTAGACTTGCCTTTCTGTCCTCGTACAAGAGAATTAGGAGAGAAGTTAATATTGATACTTCTAATATCACATTTCAAAGCCTAAGTATCTGACAAGAGAAAAAGGGTTTTTTTTTTTTAATACACAAATACACACAAAAGGAAAATTACTCAGAGAATGGAATAAATATCTTTATTTTTAGAAAACTGCTTGTTTCCTTGAGGTGACACAACAGCTTTGCTCCAAGCACTTATCAACCTGATAAAAGCTAAACAAAATTTCATATATTTGAGCATTCAAGTATTTTAGTATTCAAAAATTAAAGGGTAGTACCAATCTAACATATACCCCAGTATTTTTCATTTATTTGTCCTGTACCACGAGAACGAAATTAGTCATTTCTCTGCAGAATTAGTGTTTCCTTTTCTCTCACTTCTCTATTGAATTTGTATCCTTGATGATATTTATGCTTAGAGTATTATTAATTAGTTTTAAAACACACAAAAAATGTACTATTCGTTTGTTTGTTCCAGCTTAATCAGCTATAAAAAGCCACCAAAGTGATGACCACTGTGTTTCATTACATTCCTAGATGAATCTTAAGACCAAATTGCAAAGCTTCATTTCCAACAGAGATATGTCCTTTAGCAGCTTGTCTGCTATAACAAGATAGCAGTACATCACAACATCTTTGTGCCTTCATAAACACGTGAAAACCCCAGGTTCACTTAGCAAAGGCATTTGTGAGGAAAATCAGACTCCATGGCTGCTTGCAACCTCTGCCTAAAAATGTAGAGAGGTTATAAAGTCATAGAATCATTGCATATGTTTGGTTGGAAGGGACCCACAAGGATCACAGAGTCCAGCTCCTGGCCCTGCATGGGACACCCCAAGAGTCACACCATGTACCCAAGTGTGTTGTCCAAACACTTCTTGAACTCTGTCAGGCTGGTGGTGTGTCCGCTTCCCTGGGGAGCCTGTTCCAGTGCCCAAACACCCTCTGGGTGAAGAACCTTTTCCTGAAAGCCAACCTAAACCTCCCCTGACTCAGCTTCATGTTGTTTCCTCAATTCCTGTCACTGGACACAAGAGTGAAGAGATTGGTTGTTGTATTCCAGCTCACTCTGTAACTTTAGAACAAGAGGAAACTGTGTTCAGTTTCTGTGCAATTTCTGTACTCATTTCTGTACAATTACATTTCTTGTGCCTTTTGATCCAGTAAATTCAATTTATTTGTCTTGAGTTTTCAAGTATTTATGTTTTCCCACAAGAAATGATCTGGAAGGGTTTGTCTAACAGCTAGTCCAGGGATGGGTACTAGTTGTATCTGGTGCACAAAATGGAGCCTTCTCCCAGCAAATTCGTGCTGATGATTACCAGTATGAATTTGTGGTACATATGCTTGGCACCTGCCTTGACTGCCAATCAGATTTGCAGGCCAGTCAAACTCTTTATTATGATCTCTGCAGAGAATTATTTCTCTTCCTGCCTTCCCATTGTTATTTCCTATTCATCACTAACAACAGGGTCTGATGGAATCCAGTTTCTATCTTGCTGATAGATGAGAAGAATTTTGGGGGAGGGGAAATAAAACCCAACGAAATTTTTATGGAACAGAGTTCCACACCAGATCTGGTTGAGCCTGAATCTTCTCAGTTTTAGAGTGTGCAACAAAACTCATCTACTAAAATAAGTATGCACCAACCAATAGCCAAATGGAAAGTAAAGGAATCTGCCAGCAACTTATTTTATTCGAAAAAAAAAATGGTTTGAAAGAACAAGAAAAGAAAGATTAATTTGGAGGCCAAAATGATGAGCTTCTTTTCATCTTTGCTGCAAAGACAACATGAACATATCCAGCTCAGCTCCTCACCAACCCCAGACACAGCTCATACCTGTAGGGGCTGGATAATTGGGAGGGGAAAGAAGAGAGCATGAGTGCAACCACACAAAACGGAAAGAACATTGCATAAAGATGGGTGAGGCAAGTACCTGGAAGAGGATTCCCCAGGGAAGAAAAAAAGAAGAAGGGTGTCAGACAGGGGGGGGTTGTTGGTGGTACTTTGGATGGGATTTTTGTCAAATTCAGAGAAAATTAATTTGGCTTAAAATCCATAATGGGATGTGGACTATGTGAAGGCAACATACCTTTAAAGGTGGTCAGATGAAAATGCAACAAACCAGTAACATCTACTTAGCAACAGTTAATGCCTGTGGGAAAAACTGACTGGAAGAGACTCAAGTCCCCCTGATTTTCTCTCAATGATTGTTCCAATAGGATTTTAAAAATGCTTAAGTCCCTATTAATTGCCACCAATAGGCATTACAACACTGTTTATACAATGAGGTTTGTTGGGTTTTTTTCCCCAGGAAATCAATAGTTAAGAAAACTGTGCTAACCTTTCTATTAATTTCAATATTGAAGCAAGAATTACAACCTGGAGAAGTCTAAGACGTACAATTAAGAGAGCAAATGAATCATAAACAACCCTAAAAGCATGTTTAAACCTTGAACGGAAACATAAGGTCAGTTTTGGTTAACCGTTTGAATAAATTTAGCCCTTAATGGAATCTAGAACAACCGAAGTATTTTCTTTTTTTAGACATTCTATTGGAAAGAGAATTAAGAGGAAAATTGTCTTGCAATGCAAGCACAAAAGTTTTGGACTAAATCAACAAAGGAGAATATGAAACTCAGAAGTCTATACTTGTTATCCAGGCTAACAGAAATGCAAAACATGTGCATGGCAGACAAGTAAATGAGAGACAAAATTCTGACTATAGTTACACCCATAAAATTTCAGTGATCATACTTGGGCTATCTGGTGATACATTTTTAAAATGCTGCCTTTTTAGTCAGTTAAGGGTGTGATTTTGTGATAGGCTAAAAACCCACTTATTTAACCTGGAACCAACTTTTTTTAAAATGGCAATTTACTGCTTTAGAAAATCAATATTTGCCGCAGATTTTTTAACAAAATATCTTAATAAAATAGGAGCTTGATTCAATCTATATACAGATTTAAAGTACAAGAGCCAAAGCTATGTTATACTAACACTTTTCTAAACTATAAAGCATATACAGAAGCCCATTTACATTTCATTGTCAGAGCAGGAAATCCACTTCCAACAAAGTGCAAAAATAATGATTTTATATATAAATAATTCTCCTTATAAAAACCTACATAGGTTTATCATCTGTCTCTATTCAGTTCTGTTTATAAGGAAATAGTACTCAGAGATCTGCTGAGCAGATTTGCCTTCTCATTCCATGAACATCAGTAGGGTCTAGGAAGCAGGTACCTTCAGCAGGAGTGATCTCCACCTCCTGGTTCGGAGTTATGGTTTGATTCCCATGATGGGGCGTAGCGAGAAGAGAACTTGAGCTTTCTCATTTGTGCTGCATGTTTGGTATTTGCCCTGGAGATGGAGGATAGGTGTTTTGGGGAAGCAAGAAATGAGAGGTGCCAAAATTTTTCTCTGGCGCATTTTGGGTATATTCTCAGCTGTGGTTGTTTGAGAAAAGAGACTGTATCCTGGTGTGGTGGGTTGATGTTTTCTGGACACCAGCTGCCCACCAAGCTGCTCTACTAGTCCCCCTTGCTCAGCTGGACAGGGAGAGGGACTCAGATGGAGAACAACTTGTAAGTTGAGATAAAGCAATTTACTGAAGCAAAAGTGAAAGGCTGCACACACACAAGCAAAGGAAAAATACCAAAGATTTTATTCTCTTCTTCCCATCAGCAAGTAATGTCTGGCTACTTCCCAGGAAACAGGTCTTCCATACATGTAGTAGAAGGCAAACATTCTAAATAATGAATGCCCTCCCCTCCTTCCTCCTTTCCTTAGCTTTTATATCCAAGCAGAAGTCATAAGGCATAGAATACCCCTTTGGTCAGTTCATGTCAGCTGTCCTAGTTGTGTCCCCTTCCAGGATCTTACCCACTCCCAGCCCCTTGATGGGGCTGGAATGTTGGAGAGACATTGCTCGTGCTGTGCCAGCACTGCTCAGCAGTAGCCAAAACACTGGAGTGTTACCAACACCTTTGTAGCTGCCACTGCAAAGCACAGCCCTGTGGGGGCTGCTGAGGGGAAAATTATCTCAATCTCAGCCAGATCCACTACCCCTGGATGAGGACCAACCAGATTTAGGAGCATTCTGGTTCCTCTGCTGAGCAAAATGAGTAAAATCATCCAGATAAATCAAGGCAGAGTGTTCTGAGGTCTTACTAGAAACCCAAACTCTGTGCTGTGGTACAACTTGAAAATATGAATCTAAATCCTCCATATTTCCAGGAGAGAATTTTCTTACATGGTGCTGGTTCTGGGATTAATGTTGCCCATGCATCATCACTGTGCACTTCCAGCACTTTAACAAGCAAATCTACTCCAGCCTGTGTGGGTGGCAGCAGCACACTTGTAGCTACTTGCTTACATCTTTCTACTCTCTCTGCTCCTTCTTTAGTTTTACAAGGTCCTTATTCCTTGAAACTGATAGAGATGAGAGCAAAAATTCCTTGCAGAAAGGAGGCTCCACATCTTTCAGAAACCTTAGCCTTGGAGTTTCCACAGAGGTCTCTTCTGTTCTCATCCTTTGAGATCCTTAGTAATGTATTACAAAGCCATACATGCCACCAGTGAAATATGTGGTAGGTTGTCTTCCCTTCTCTCTTAAATGGGAGTGAAAACAAAACTATTGAACACTGAATCTCAGCCTTGAAAAGGGTGGAGTGATTTTGGTCAGGAGGAAAAAGAAGCTTGAAGAGCTAATCATGCCTCCCCTCCTGTTCTCTTCATTTCAAACTTCTCTTGGCTGTCTGGTAAAGGGATACAAAATCCTTCCCAGGTTCACCTTTTGGCCAAGCAGGTGAACATGCAGGGTTTCTGAAAGCAGCTGCCTGACTCCTTCTCAAGCTTAGTCATAGAGAGTAGGTTAGGTGCAGAAGTGAGCCACAGACGATGCCACTGCTCTACTGCAGCCAGGGCCATGCTCACAGAGGGAAAATACACAGTATTTGCAATGGCCAGAGCATAATCCCACCTTTGTTTTATTTAAAATTAATTTTAAATATAGAAATGTTCTGTCTTCTTTTAATCAAGAATTGTTCTTTTCCCATTCTAGGCTGGTTTTGTATCAGGCAATACTTCTTTATTTAATATAGGTTTTTTAAGCTAAAAATACCTCTATAATGAATTTAGGCCCAGGGAATTCTCGAAGCACTGGACGTGTTACCTTTGTGATATTTGTCTGTCACTACGAGATATGCTACAGATAACTCTCATCAGTAGGTCAGATATTTTTATATAAAATATGAAAATGTCATAAAGTGGGTTTAATAGTAAGTATTATATTTTTTTCATTTAATTTTTAAAAGAAAGTCAGAAACAGAGCAATTACCTTCTAACTGCCTTCATGAAATGGATCTGATACCTGTCTAGCCCTGGAGATTTGCCTTTCCTGGAATCCAAAATAAATAGGGATCAGCAGCAGAATTTTAAAAAAAGCAATTCAACCCAACCCCAAACCTTTAATTTGCAGTTGATGTCATTGATATGAGCTCTGTTTATCTGGGAGTAATACATAAGACTGAAAAAAAGTGTTTAATGGCTGCCTTAATTTCAGTTAGCTTGGTCAGTGTTCCTTTGGGCGCACTTTGTAAGCCAGTGGGGTATTATTCTGTCAGGTTTATTGCTATTTTCTCCATAGAATCTTAAACTCGTGCTTTTCATTAAGAACATTGTTATCTTCTAAGTAGCGCGTTTAATTCTCCTCCTAGAGTAACAGGGTAAGAACCTCTTCCTACAGGTTCTGCTTGCTTTTGTTTTTACATAACTTTTTAAATGTAGTATTGTCAACTCTTCTAAAATGCCTGTGCCCTCAATCTATTCTCCTGAGTGGCTGAAAAATCTGTCCCATTTTTTAATTCCTGGTTTTGCATCTTTTGACTGTTTATTTCATGTTATTTCATCATTTTAAATTGGAGTCCAGAAATTCAGTTTATTTCTCAGGATGTTTTGAATTATTGCTTTTGCCAAAGGAAACTGGATTTTGGTTTACAACATCATTCTCTTGTAAATCATCTATGTCAGTCACGTGCAGGAGGCACAGTTTTGATTTCTGTTTCATACTTGGGAACATTTTGAAGACAAAGAAAAACTCACTCCTCTTGTTTGTTTTGACTTCAACTATTGTCTGTGTTTAAAGCTAATCCCAGCTGAACAGGGTTAGACAATTTAACCATTAGATTTTCATTAAATTTAAGTTAATTCTTATACTTGATGAGCTTTTCAATTGATCAGTCTCATTCTGGAGTAGAAAACACAATTCTTTATCTGGTATTATTCTGCCCACAAGGAAAACAGCACAAGCAAAGGAGAAGCCAGGGAATTATGCATATAAACAACTTTAATTTTAATGCCCCCCAAAAGTTCTGGAATAAACAATCAAACTGACCAAATTTAGAAGCATTGAAAAGAAGAATAGGGAAATGGACAAAAGACAACATGGATTAGTGCACAAACCATATTGAACAGATCTAATTTCAACTTGAAGTAGGGTATGAGGGCCCGTGGACAGGAGAACGGCATGTGATGTTATTGTAAGCAATTAAGAAAATGTGTTCTGTATGAATATTTGGGTAGGATCAGCTCAAAAGTGTTGCTTCTATCACCTGTTTTTTATTATCAGTATTAACTATGGTAAACATCTAACAAACTCAACCTTTCATGTGGTTCCACACTCAGTATCTCTTGATTTCAACAATGATTCATTGAGAACTGCTTTTTGGGCACATTTTTAAGAAATTCTCTGGATTTAAAAAAAAAAGATTGAATTCAAAATTATCTCGATAACTTCATTTGAAAAAAACCTATATACTACTAATTATGGTCAAGAGGGAGACCCTTCACTTGGAAAAGAATAGTATGCCAGGCAAAAAACAGATCAGGGATTAACTGGTGGGGTGACAGCTCTGCAGGAAAAGATCTTAGGGGCTGAATAGGAAGCTAAAGAGGAATCAATATTGTTATACTTGTGAGAAAGGCAAGAAATCTACTCGAATGCATAAATAGGAATGTAGTATATAAAAACCATGGTAATAATTCTTCTCTACTCAGACTTTTTAAGACTACAGCTAGAGTGCTGCAGACAATTTTTAGTGCTGCAACTTGAGAAGGATTTATACCAATTAAATGAGGAAGGCAACAAGAATGGTTAATAGTTTAGGAATTACGATATGGAAGGAAAACTTGAGATTATACTTTCTATACCTTTTAGGAATGATGACAAGGTCTTATTTCTGAAAGCTAATTTTCCAGGTTCAGGTATAGAGTCTGTCCCGTGGCACAGAAACAGAACAACAAAAAAAAAAATTCAGCACTCATCCAACCTTAAGTATCCAAAGAAATTACCAATTCTTACCCCAATTTCACAGTGTCAAGGATCCTATGGCTGAATTGCTGACTACACACATATTAATATACTAAATATGGACATGACATAGGCTCAGGTCTTGATATGTGACTGTTGATTCTGCATCCAATAGACACGAGCCCTGGCACAGTTTTGGTCATGCCAAGGAACTGTCTGGGGCACAAGTCTGACCCAGGCATTTCTCCCAGCCAGCTGAATACACAAGGTCACCTTGTCCTTGGGGCTGTGGCAGGAAAGGACAAAGAGCTCAGCTGCAGGAGCACAGCTGTGTTCTGTCCTTTTCTTCAGGGCAGAAGAACAGCCCTTACCCTGTTGAATCTGTTAGCATAGGCAGCAGTATGATGTCTTCATAAACATCCGAGCAATTTTCAGGTCTTCTACCCAGTAGACTCATTCAGAGCAGTCATAGAGCTGCTCTTGACTGTCTTGGACTTCTTCCTCTGGTTCCAACTAAGATTCCCCAATTATCCTCAAATTATCCTAATTGTCCTCAAAAAAGTTGTTTTAAAACTCCCAGACTTCCAAATCTAACTGCGAATAACTGCTCCCATTTCCTTCTGGTTTGGCTCTGAGAGAGCACGCGAGAGTTCAGCTAGCAAAAAGAACCTGCCAAGCAGTGATGAAGCAAAAAACCGAGGTCAGGCAGTCACCAGTGATATTACAGAACCCTCAGCCCCCTGTTCCAGTGTGGTAGAAACAAAGAGGCAGCAATTTGGAGCGAACATGGGAAATGTCATAGGAGGTAGGAGGGGGCACAGCCAGAACTGGGTGGAGGAAGCATGCATTCGAGGGTCGCAGCTACGGTCAGTGTCATAAACAGCTGTCAGCACCCAGCAGCAGCCCTGTCACTGACAGGTCTTCAGAGGTTCAGTCAGATGGTGTTACTGTCTCTGATCAAAGCGAGTGGCTGAGGGAATACACATGCTGACCTCACGGTCTGCCTGTAATAAACACCAGCAATACTGCTCACTCTAACTGTGGCCAATTCAGGCTGCTTTCTCAAGCAGTGTTTGCTGGAAATCAATTCCTAATGAACAGGGCAGGTGGAAGATAAATGAAAACATCCTATCAATACTGGCAAAATGTCACAAAGGCTTATTTCGCCTTTGTCGTCAACTCATCTGGCTGAGTGTGAATCCTCACGTTTCTCTCTTTTCACCATAATAGTAGCAAATAATTCTTACAGTATTCCCCCAAGTAGAGCCTTTCCTCTGGTTGCTATGGGAAAAAATAACAAATATCTAGTAATGCAAGCATTTTAATTAGTTAACAAGAAAGTGGTTTTCTTTTTCTAGGAAGCGAGACAGTTTGCAAACTGCAAACTCAAATGCTGCAGATAAATGACTGTCTGGCATGTGTAGAAAAAAATTATTTATCAAGCAGCTGTTGTTACTTTGGTTTGAAATGGCAACCTAAAAAAGAAACAAAACAGAAACAAACCCCCAAAACAACATCAACAACAACATAACCCAAACCAAACAAGTTTTAGTAGCTTATGCTTCAGAACTTCAAACTAACAACATTCTTCAATTATACGGGCAAGGTCTCCAGAACTTTTTTTAACCTTTTAATAGAGGTTTTAAGTCTCTCACAGATGGAAACCTTTCTCTATTACAGAAACTGTATTTCCTAAGTGACAAGTGGAGAGTCTCATCACCTGTGCAGTCAGCAGCTGGGGCAAGATTAATTAGTGAAGCTGAGAACGTTGTTGTGCCTGAGCCTGCAACACAAAGTGAAAAAATATCCTTGCCCTTAGAGCAGACTTCAAGAGGAACATCAATAACTTCTTTTTCCTTTATATGACTATGAGTGAGTTTCACTCACCTATTCAAAGTTGATATATATTTTAGACATAGAGGAACAGCTGAACACAAGTGATAGTCAACAACATAAAAGTTAGAGATGAGCCATAATATTTTTTTCAGGACAGTTCTCAGGTTTACTAATGAAAATTTAGAGTTGCTTATGTCAGAAAACTGCAGTTCTTGTGGGAGTTATCTATGACTATGTCTATCAGCTTGATATATAATTAATTTTGAGCTGAGTTTTAACCCATATTTCTTGTTAAGTTAGGATGGAATTTCATCTCGCATTAAAGGGACAGTTAATCCAACAAGGGTGAAGAGCTCAGTCGTTTTCAAAACATATATGGATCTAGCTCATTGGGATATATGACTGTTAAATAAATGCTAAAGATAGCCTAAACAACATGGTTGTTTAGTATTATTTTATATATAAATGTGTGTATATATATATATATACACACACATGACACATATCTCAAAATCATAATGTCCCTACCCCAATGCAGGACACTCAGTTACTGGTGTAATCCCAACTGCGAGCTCTGTTAATAATCTTGTTGAATTTAGTAGCTTTTAAGTCAAGTCCCCATTGTCTCTGTGAGAAAATCTACAACTTCCTCATAAAACCAGGGCAATGCTAGTGTAAGGCATGGTGGATGAAAGATTTCTGTGATATTACCACATCATTGTTTATGAAAGTATTATGACAAAAAAAAAAAAAAATCAATTCACAAAACAATTTGCAGTGCAAATCTCACTTCTACAGCATGCCTGCTGAATTATCTATTATAACTTAGCTCATTTTAAAATTGGTGAAGTCTGCAGAATGTTACATTCCCTCCAGATCAGGAGTTCTACACATATGGTCTTGTAGGGAATAAAAAAGTAATTACTGAAGATCACCCTTTCCCAAGCAAGTGCTGTGCACTGTTCAACCACTCATTTACAATTTAATCATAGGGCTGTCATTGAAACAGGTTTTTAGGTGTTAACTCAGGCTAACAAAATGGTTATTTAAATTCATTACATTTGAAAAAGCAGAAAACATACTTTCAATTTTGTGGTAGAGTTGAGGCTGTTATTTTTGTACGAAAAAGCAGAAACAATGGAATTGGATTGTGTGATGGCTATGTTGGTAGGAGTTTTAATTTTCACAGATGTATTGACTGTTTCCTGACCCAATATAATTTCTACCGTTTTCTTAAGATGTCGAGTAAGTTTAGTGATAAGTAATAGGTTACTGTTTCACCAGCTTTTTGAAGCCATTTGACGCTTTCCACAGATTAAAAAAAAAATCTTTCTATGTTACTCTGAGAAGTACTTTTAAAAGTCTAAGCATCTTATACAGAATATAATAGGATAAAGAGTCATACTTCTCAAAAATGACAGTTTTTTTATATATATATATATACACATACACATATATATATATATATAAAATTATATATATTTGGTTTGGAAACAGTTCATGAGGGCAACCAAGCTATGACTCATTTTTTTATAATGAAATGTGTGCTACGTGTCAACAAGATATGTTGGGGGTTTTTCTAACCCCCATTTAGTGGCTCTTTCTTTATTACTCTAATGAAAGACTTAGTTCATGTTCAAAGAAGCAGATTTTCTTTCACTGTAAGTGAATTGATTGTAGCTGAGCACTGATCATTTAAGCCATCTGAGACTCTGCTTCTTGTTGTGGTCTTTTCCACCCCATTCTATCCATTTCAAAGAGCATTGTTAAAAGGCACTTAGGTCCAGATTTGCAAAGTTATTTTTGTGCCTATCCTTTCTCACTGGTAATTTTAACATGGGTAAAACATTATACGCCTTAACACCTTAAACAAGGAACTCCCAGGTGATCCCCCCTGTCATTTCTAGCTCTCAGTCTAGAAGCATACACATGTCACTACCATAAGCTTGCTTTTCCTGGTCTATCATATCTGCTCTTAGAGGTTCACTGAAATGCTGTGTCCTACACTGAAAGACTGAATACAGTTCTGCAGAATTCAGTGGGGATCATCTCAGGTACAATATGGAGATCAGCACAGTCCTCAAGTACATCACATTTCAAATTAAAAAATCAGGTTCATTATATATGTTATTGTTATTTTTCATAAAAGTCCAATACCTCAAATTCTCAACTTTCAGGTAAACTGGTATATTAGGAAAACATAAAAACCAGCAGGTAATCAAAATCATAAAAATATTATCTTGGTGTTTATTATTACTCACCTACAGAGATAAGTTAAATGTATCACATATACTGCCAGGAAAAATGTATTGTCAAAATGGTATTTGTCAAAAGGTGTCTCGTACCTCACAGTGTTTTCAGATTCATATCTTGCATTGAAACATGTGCTGCAAATCTGAAAAAATTGTCACAAAGTATGATGCAAAAGATCCCTTGCAAAACACGTTGTTGGTCTGAGAAGGTGCCATACCAGTTGATGCCTGATAAAAGAAAGCAATGATTGGCCTGTGGCTGTTGTGTTTTCCTACTCAGTCACTGAAAGCATGTTGCAGCTTTTAGCCTATTGCTTGGAGTCCATCCAAAGCATCTGCGCCCATATAGCTGGCAGCAAAGCGAAATGCTGCCGAGTCAAGCTTGCACTTTGTGAACAAAATGGCAGTTTCGGGCAGTCTGAAATTTATTGATTTCTGGTGTTTGCAGATGATGACACTGTTAGATATCTTGCATGAAGTAACTGAAGGGCATTGAATGGGCAAAGAAACTTTTGTGAAAGCTATATGCAATACTCTGGTGCAATTCAGCTGTGGAGGGTCTCCTGGCAGCCACCAACTGAAAACCCAGTGGAATCACTGGAAACCATCTGCTGGCCAAAGTTTGGATCATCTCTTAAACAGCAACATCACATTTTATCAAAGTGCTTTCTACGAAAAGTATGAGTTACTGAAAATACGTGAAATTTTTCCAGTGTTTTTAAAGGAATTCTGGTTGCCTCTGATGCTGTTTAACTGTTGCTCTATAAATTGTTGCAATGTAACAGGCTAAGGATGATGAACGAGGCTTTGGTATGAGCTACTCAGTGACAGATGGTGAAATACCACTCTTCCAGTGTTTGGGAAACAAATTTAAATAGATAGGTAATAGAATGCTCTTCTCACAAGTTCTCTTTAGATTGTAGGAAATGAGAACGACTTATATCCATGTTTTATTTTTTTTATTCTTAAAAAAAAAAGTCAAAGTCCTGTTACTTACAGTAAAACAGATTTACCCTGTTTATCTCAAGAACTAGAGTTTTCCTTCCTCAATCAATAATTTTACAGTTATGTAAAAATGCATAAGTAAGTGCTATAAGCTGTATTCATGTCATGTTCACAGTGATATCATGTAAACTGGAAAAAATCCAGATGCTCTTGTTCTGAAACAAGCTGATCTACTCAGAATGACATCAGCCAATTTCCTTATTCACACTACTTCATATTAAAGGTGGAGGACCATGAGCGTCTGCTATCTCGTACTTGAATCTTAAGTGGCAGGAAGATTACACAATTTACCTTTATACAAGGAAGTCTTTTTCTCTTCCTTTTCCTTCTTCTTTAAATTGAGACAAGTAGCATGTAATTAGAAATATGTTGATATATAAGATACCAACAGATGACGCAAAAATATGCATTACCCAGAGATGAATTTTGTAGTTGCTCCATTTGTTTTTACTAATTACAGTTTGCTGTTATACACTCTCCATAATAGACTCTATTCAACTCAGGAGCTTGGTTTTTCCCCTCAGCAGTATATATCCCCTAACACCTCTCCCCGTGTCTTTTGTCACCTGTAATTTCAAGAACCCCATTTTTTTTCCTCATAACCACTACAGTATCATTTCCATAGACAGTACATGTATATTATATAGATCATATCATATAAGTGTAGCAAGCAAAGAGTTTCTTGGGTCTGATGCACATAAGAAAACTTGCAAAGGGTTAATTAGGGAATTATAAATTTCCATTCTTTCAAGGAAGCCAATATAATAATCTTTTTGTCTATACTTTGACAAAATAAAGCATTTAACCACCACCTAAAAATTTAGCCTTAAATTAGAATGATTAGTATGTATCCTTACCCTTATTTAGTCATCTTATAACTAAAAGGTTTCTTCATTGAAACCTTTTAGTTATCTGCCGGAACTGACCATGAATTGGTCTACTTAGGGACACTGAAAGTCAGTAAAGCGGGTTTATCCCCTGCTTAGCCAATTCAGTGCAATTTAGCAATCTCCTGGTTCAAGCTGAAAAGTTTTTAATCAAAACTTAAACTTGCTGGGGCAAGTGACTGTATAAAGAATGGTTGCAAAAACTGAACTGAAAATCAGATATCCTCCCAAATCAGGGCTGTGGTGAACAGCCTCTGAAAATGTAACACCTCAACAGTGACAGAGGTTGTTGTACAAGAACATCTACAGAGATGCCTGCTATCTCTTTAAAAGCTGTAGAAGGAATCCAGGCAGTGGGAGCCCTGGGGAAGGCATGGTAATAAATTAAATAAAATAAGAGAAATTTTAGGGCTAAAAGGAGTTTTCTTTTTTTCCAATACTGATCTTAGAGAGTGCTGGGACAAATTCTTTACAGTGGCTGCTCTTCTCCTTAAATTTCAGTGTCTTGTTTGAACAGAGTCCTTAGCATCTGTCCAGGCATTATTTTCAGTTATTGGTCTGTGAGTAAAAAGTCAAAAGGCTTGCTTTAAAAAAATATGTTAAACCTGATTCTTTCTAAATCAGAGGTTTCCTGATGTCTGTGCTTGTATCTGAAAACAGCAACTTTGAGACACCACACTAAAGCTGACTCAGTGTCTATGTCTAACTTTCCTGGGAACTGGATTTAAAGGTGGAAATCTTTCTGGTTTCTTACAGCAAGAACAACCTGCATCTTCCCCAGATCACACCCAAAGAGAAATTTGTTTATGCTGCTGGGATACGACTGCAGGGCCACCATAGTGCTGAGTTGAGAAATGAGAGAGGGATGGTACTGGTTTCTGGTCTGTTTTGAAACACCTAACAAAGAGGAGTGTATGTTTTTTAAAATTAAATTAAATTAAATTTTAAAAAAAGAAAGAGTAAAAATTTCTTATTTAGTTTAACATTTTATTAAGGAATCCATCATGGATGCCAATGTGTCTGAATTAATTTCTTACCCCAGTGTGGTGCCTGTTCCCACAATAAGTGCAATGAAAATAGCACCAAAGCCAGCGGACTGCACAGGTGCCGGGGTGAGGGCAGATCTCGTGGTGCAATGGCTCTCAGCGGGATCAGGGGTCAGACTTCCTTGCCAAGCCCTGAGTGCTGGAACAGCACAATTGCCAAGCTGCTGAGGGATTTTTGACTCCTAGTCTATGGCATGGGTCCTATGGTTAGGGATCCCTTTGTCTGCATTTCTTCCTAAGGGCCAGAAGCAACAGGAAAACAACTAGCACAGAGAAAACTTGGTGCTCTCTGCTGTATCCCATCCCTGGAGAGTGCAATTAAATGCTATAAAATCAGTCTGCATGTGCTGAATCATTTAAAACCGAAGGTGAAAAGGGGGATGACAAATTTGTCTTGGATTAAAATGCACGTGGAATCACGCAGGTGAGGACTCTTAAATCTTTCAGAACTTTGCAGATGACTGTTTTTTCTTTGCACTACATTGCACCTCACTAGATCTTAGTCCAAAAAGCCTTTGAAATCATTGTCCCGAGTGTGCTTCAGTCTCTTGATCTTAAATATATTGTTTGTCACAAGCAGCTTCTAAATCCAATAGTCCATTAATTAATTAATGGAACCTAACACTTGTGCCATAAATTCTTTTCCTGTCCATACGTATACCCATTTGTCTAAATTCCTTCTTATCAGTCGTGTTGATAAATGCCCCTCCCTTTAATTCACTTCTGTGTTTCGGGTACCTCCTGTTCACAGAAAATGCCATGTTTTCCCTCCAACCTTCGAGGCATTGTAAACATCCTTTTCTTGCTGATTAGCTGCTGCTGTTTTCTTCTCATGTGAACTTTCACTGATCCATTCTGCCAATGTGTCAAGCTTTGAATGCCTCCTTGGTGCCTGAATTCTGTTTCTGCCTGCAGACTCTTTCATGCCAATACTTTATGCATATTTTCATTGCCCTGGATTTCTGTAACGCTCCAAAACCCTCCTTCCTCAAATTCTGCCTCCTTACTAATGAAATCTGTGTCAAGAGTCACATTCCCTGTATCTGCAAACTGCAGCTAGCTTTGCAAGATTCAGAAAATGTATATACATGCATCATAACCCTCTAAATATATGAATGCTTTCCTGTTATCCCTGTCTTGCCTTGTTCCCTAATGTTTATTGAACAAACCAAGACAGGGGGCCTACATCCTCAGAAACTATGTCTGGTTCATCCTCCAAGGCAAAAGATTCTTTCCATTGTTTCCCTAGATCTACTTTAAAATAGTATAAATTTTCTATCTTTTGGGAGCACGAGCATATGTGAATGTATTTCTTCATCTATCCCCATCTTAATTGTATGTTAAGTAACTAACTGAGCAATTATCCTTATCTATCTTATGAAATACCTTAAAATTAATACAATTATTGGTGTTTTGCTAGTTTTGTGGGGGGGTTTTCCCTTCCCCAGGGGAAAGAAATTCAGACCTATGAAATCTGAAAAATAAGTTAGAAAATTAATTCCTAATTACACTCTTGGCTGTAAACACATTTAAGTGCATCTTGCTAAAACTTTGAAGGATGTCAATGAAGCATACCTATAAGCTGAAGATACTAATTCTGTTGCTTCCCTAGAACTTCAGAAATAATGTGAGGTAGAAGAAGTCATGCATGGAAAACAAGGCAAGAAGCCACTGGAATGGCACGGAATTTCTTGTTGTGAAAATTTACTTTTTAATTAATCTAGAAATTATATAGATATTGTAGACACAACATTTAAACTATGGAAACACTATATAGTTTCATTTACGAGAGAATGACTTACCAAGAGTCTGAAAAAGTAGTGACAGGGTCTTTTCTACCCATATAAAAGTACTCAAGAGAGCACATACATGCTAAACAAAGATACCTAAGAGTAAGCATACATAACAAGCAAAATTAATAAAGCAAGGTGACCCCACAGCTCTCCTTCCTGTAGTTCTCTGGAGAAACTGATATCTGCCCTGAGGATAGGGAACCAAAGGACAATTTTGAGTTGAGGCCCACAATGAACCTGACTAGCCCAAATTAGTGCTAGGGGGCTAGAAAAATGTCAGATGCAGGTTGCAGAAATAGTTTTCTCAGACATTGAATAAGCGTTTTAAAAATATTCAGCAGTGATTTTTGCTTGCTTTTTTCTGTTCTATTTTATAAAAGTGCAGAGTTTAGATCTATATGTTGTATTTCCTGTCATTCTGAATGATGTTCATTGAATGACACTTGAATGAAACTCTCTTTGGAAGCATATATGGTATGACACTGTCTCAAATGGGTGTGTTAAGACCACTTAAAGAATCACTGGTGAAGGTATTGGCACAAGCAGGTTTGATATGAAGCTGGTTGGCAAGGTTCAGTCTACTAAATGGTTAAAGCACACAAAGAAGTAAACTAAAATCTAAAATCAATCAAACTGAAACTAAAATCAATCACAAATTACCTATGTGGATGCTGGGCATGGAAAAGGGCAAGGATGGGAAAAGGTAAGGATAAAAGGAATAAAGGAAGACCCTCCCATTTAATCATAAGGTTCAGAGGGGACCCCCTTGCCAAACTTAGCCCCGGAACTGACCAATGGTTTAGGCCTAAAGGTTTAACAGCAACAATTTAACAAAAGATTCTCTAGAATCTTAGTTGGTTGCAGCCTGCTGTGGACCAGGGGAGCTCAAAGGGTCTCACTCAGGACTGCTGTTTATGGGTGTATTGGGTTTGCATGGCCAGGTTTTGGTAGCTGGGGGGCCACTAATAGGATGATAGGGATAGTGTCTGTGACATGCTACCAGAAGCTTCCTCCATGTCCAGCAGAGCCAATGCCAGCAGGCCCCAAGACAGACATGCCACTGGTCAAACCCACGCCAATCAGAAATGGTGGTACCAACTCTGTGATAACATATTTAAGGGAAAAAAAAAGAGTTATAGTGCAGGTGTAATTGTGGCCAGAGAAGGGTAAGGTGAGAACCTGTGAGAGCAATAACTCTGCAGACATCAAGGCCAGTGGAAGAGGAGGGAGAGGAGATGCTCCAGGCGCTGGGGCTGGGATTCCTCTGCAGCCTGTGGTGAAGACCATGGCGAGGCAGCTGTGCCCTGCACCCTTGGAGCACCGCAGGGATGCAGAGGTCCACCTAGCCATGCAAACCCAATACAATAGGGTTATAAGAGAGTTGCCTTTAGTTACAGTAGTTTTCCATCCCGGCTACAATTTAGGTCAGTAACTTTCTTTGAAAGTTCAATAACAAAAATGTTGTTCCGCTTGGGTTGTTATGCAGGCAGGAAAAATAAGTTTCCAAGGCTGTTCATTAAAAAGCAGGCGCTTGTTAGACAGCATAAGTTCCTGGGAGCAGAGAGTGTTTCTGATAAGCTCGGGAGGAGCTTAGCCCAGGTGCTGTTCATCAAGGCTGAGGCCTAATGAGCATTTCTGAGAACATCGTGCAGCTCGAGAAGGAGTGGGGGGGAGGATGCACCACCACGGATACATACATTCTAAAGAAAAGATTTGGTTTAAAAAGTGGGTAATTTGCTTATTTAAGCCCCTATTAATCACAGACTATATACTGTCAGAAAACTATCTGATGTAGGGACATGGCAAGCGCATAATTAGACTTTTAATTACTATCTGGATTCCAAACTTCAAGTTTTTTTATTTCATTGATATTCAAAAGATGCAAGTACCATTATTTTGTTAGAAATCACCCTCATTCACCCTACTTGCTGTAAGTAAACATATAATTATAGAATGGAACACATTACTGAAATCAAATTATCTTTTGAGAAGATGCACTCTGATAGGACTGAAAATGCTGGTACGGAAACCTTACTGTTACCAGAGCCATATGGGTGGTTAGCACAATGCAGCAGTACAACATATGTGGCAAAAAATGAGGAGAGAATTTTGAGAAATTAATATGCTATTGTTCCCCATTTTGAAATCATGGAGTGCGTTGATAGTACTAATATTTGGATTTCCTCAAATCTCCTTTTTTTTTTTGTCTTTGTTATGCTCAGCACTACTTTTACATCTTTCTTCCCTGGTTGATGAGCAAGGTCCTTAGGTCACTAGTAAAATAAAACTCATTGCTTTTGCCTTCTGTGAATTTAACATTGTCAGCTATATTCATCAACAGTGATTCACGCTACTGTATTGAGAGAAATAATAATTTTGGGGGAGTGCATGAAGGCAGAGCATCAATGTAGGAGAGGATTTGAGTCTGTGGGAGATGAGAAAGCATTCTGCACATCCTTCTTTTATGAAAATTAGAGATTAAACTATTAACATGCAGAGAGTGTTGGCAGACCTAGAAACAACCAATTTTATCTGTGTAATCTCTGCTCCAGTAAGATCAATCAGATATACACCTACCTTTTAGCTAGGCTACATAACAAGGATGAGAAAAGGAAATAGTAGCCCGTATAGGAGTATGTTTTCAGTTTTTCCACACTTTTGGAGATGGATAAATGCTTCACGGATGGCTTATGTCTTGCAGTGGGGCTGTGGGGACAGGGCGACCCTGTTCGTGCTGCCCTCCATCTTAGAACATGTTGCACTTTGAGTAAGCACAAATGCCTCTAGAAGATCCAGGAGGGAAAAGCCCAATGTTACTCCACATCAGAGGGTAGCAGCAGCACACCTTTCTCCCTGCATGGCTGGAATGAATCAGGTAAATCCTAATTTTGTCTGGTTTTCTCTTTCTGCTTGCCTTGAAGAAATGTGAAAAAACGAGTCTATTCTTGAGCACAGCATTTGCATTTTCACCAGGCCAGTACTGAGATGAAGGATGGTTCTTCGCTCCCATTTCCAGGAAGGTTTGCCAAAATGTGATGATCACATCAAAGGCTCAGTTCCCTTTCTTTCCCCCCCATCCCCTCTTTTTTTTCCCCTTTTATTTTATTTCCTTTTTTCTTTATTTTCTTTTTATTTTCCATTCAAAATGAGGTAGTTATCTGGCTGTGTGTTCGCTCATTGACAAAGCATAGATGCAACAAGCTCCTACAGGCAAAAGATTAGTATCGTTGTGTATTGGCTTGTGACTTTATTTGATGCGAGGGTGAATGTGCTGTAAGAGATGTTTCGAGCTGGAGGCGTGTGATTTCATGTGCGAAAGCCATTGTGTAAGGAGTATGTGTAACAGCCTTTGGCCATTGTTCCAGCCTGCTTGTTCCCAGCAGAACCTGTGATTGGCTACAAAGCTAAGCCACAGCCTGCCTCGAGGCTCAGGAAGATTTTTAAAATTTTATCTGCTTTATACTCACACTTTGTACAAAATCTATTTATTCGGGCATCATGAAGAGAAAAAACAGTTTGGACCCCAGAGAACTGTTCTAAATCTGATGTGTGGAGTTTCCTTGGATATGCCATTTTTTGGTTTTAAATTAAAAACTTTAGGTAAATTATATTCTCATTTAAGAATATAATTCAGCAGTGGCTTTTGAGACAAGATGACAATCTTTCCTCTAATTGTGTGGCAAAA
Organism: Mohoua ochrocephala; assembly: GCA_013398855.1. Lineage (NCBI taxonomy): Eukaryota > Metazoa > Chordata > Aves > Passeriformes > Acanthizidae > Mohoua > Mohoua ochrocephala. Next base: position 70,168 of record VZTA01001936.1, read on the forward strand.
TTACAGTAAATTGTATTCTATACCTCCATTACAGACAACAGAAGATTGAGAGCACTGGGAAAACAAAGACGCTGTCTCTCTGTCGTACAGTCACACCCTGAGTCTGTGCAGTTCTGGTCTCTGCACCTCAAGAGAGATGTAAGAGGTACTAGAAAACATGCAAATGATCCAAGGCATACAGAAGGTGCGCTGGAAAAAAAAGATTAAGGAGTTTGCACTACTCAGTTTGGAGCAGAGAAGACTGAGGGAAGGCGTGATCAAGCTAATCATGCAGGTAATGGCAAGCAGAATGCAGATCCGTGGTTCACCAATTCCCAGAATACAGACACCTGGGGACTCTGGATGGTACTGAAATCAGTTTGAAGTATTTAAAAGTACTTTACACAATGGGTGGTAAACTTTGGGAACTTTTCACCACAGGAGATTGAGGATAGCAGATGGTTTCGTCAAGTTAAAATTTCAAATAATATGTATTAAACAAACAAGCAGGAATATGACCTCCAATATCCTTAATTCAGTGCTAGTGCATCTTAGGGAAGGAGTAGAATGGATAGCATGAAATGTTAAGTTTTTGCCACTGTCAGAAAACAATTCCTGTACTAGATGGAATATTAGCTTAATCCATCAAGTTACTTCCCATGGTCTTCCTGTTAGCCTGGGAAGTTCAACTATCACGACCTGGCTCTTCTCAACAACACTGATTTTTTATTTTTTTTCTTTTTCTCTGAAATATCCCAAATATTGAGATGAATGCGTTTATCTTGAAACTTCTGTTGTGCTGAGACTACTTCCTATGAATTCTTCAGTAAACTACAGGGAACTTTATTTTTCATTTTTTTGTGTATGTTTTTCAATGGAAATTTGAATTTTCTACTAAAAAAGGGTCTCTATATTCTTTGTCATGATTTTCTTCATGCCTCTTCAGCTGTGTTAAATAATTCTCAAGAACTAACCCATTTAAGGCAATCAGACTTCAACTATGAATTTAATAATGCCTTTATAGCATCATAATAGAAGCAGATTTTTTATTTCAATGACAACAGTACATGCTGTTGGGCAAGGCAGTGTAGTTCCACTGAGTTACATGAAGCAGTTGTCTTCATAGGTCTCTGCACAGCCTGAAGAATATTTATCTGCTGTAAGTTCAAAAGGCTGAACCTAAATGGCCACTGGAGACAATTCCTAACAGGGCCAACTCGTCTTATTTAACTTTAATCTTTGTCTGTGGCTGAAGTGACACTTTGTTTACTAATGCCATTGACTAAGACACTGCCTGAGACTGTCTGAGATTGGAGCATGTGCGATGCAACCGTGGCAGGCTTGGGCACCGCTCAGTGTAAAGTGAGCTTTTGGAAAGAGAGGAGAGGGATTTATCTCCCTAGCACTCTGAGCACTACTTTAATGATAATCTTTCATCATCTCAATATTCATGCAAAGTAGTGCAAGCAACGCACAGACCTGAGATTTGAATGTTGAAACAAATGATTTCCAGAGGGCTGGGCAAAATCTTTTTCAGCAATGCCTCAGCTCCTGGGAATCTCTTTGATAATATTTTTTCTTGCAAGTGTCTGAGAAACAAAGTAAGATTTTTTAAAAGAAGCTACCTTCCTGCTCAACCTCTTCTGGGATGCTTAAATCTTCCTCAGCATCAATCTTTTTTTTCCTGCAATCCCCCAAGCTCATTGTCCCAGTCCCAGAAAAAAATGACAAGAAAAGTGAACAAGGACTTTTGCAGTGAAAGTGATTTCAAATTGGTTGTGTTTGTTTCTTTGTTTGTTTGTTTACTTATTTTTAAGATTGAAGCAATTGTTATTTGGCAAGTAAGCCCTTCTGCTTTTCCCGACTTTTCCAAGATCTCTCTTGGTAATAGAACACTGTTTGGAGAGATAATTGTGCCAAACAATTAGCTGTGGGACATAATTATGAATTTGGAAGCTGCAAGTCTCCTATTAACTTTTATGTTTTAAGCATGGGGTGTCTAAGGATTGTTGTGTTTCTAAAGAATTCCTTAACTAAATCTTATTTTTTAATTCTTCCCCCTTCATGCACTTAGTAAATTGCTGGCAACAATACTGGCAAATTACTGAATACAAAAAAGTTTAGACAGAATGATAATTTAATTCATTTTAGCACAGTCACCCACAGGAAATGTTTCTATACCTATCTCCTATTCTGAAGTTGCACTTAAAGTATTCCTGTTCTTCAGAATTTTCTGCTAATCTTTGTTAATGCACATATAATTTTCACTCTGTAATAATTTCAAAGGACTCATATTTTTTTCAAACTAATTGTCTTTCTTCTTGCATTAACAAAATTGCCATTTCCTAATGCAGCTTCTTAATATTAAGGCATAAATCAGGAGATATTACAAAACACAAATGACTCAAATGTCTGTTGCTTTTTTCTGCTCCTGTCTGTGCAAAGTGGATGTAAAGTGTCGCCAGCCCTTGAATGCCAGCATTTTTACAGTCTTTACACTTGAGTTTCGTGTTGATCTAGTGAATGACTATATAGGCCCTGGGCTCAGGGATGTGATACCTATGGTTAACTTCCATAACTCTTAATAACAATAATAGTAGCAGCAGTAGTAATAATAATATTAATAATTTTAATAAAAATAAAAATCACCTCCCCACCCTCCAAACCCAACATTTGTTGCAAGGAGTAAAGCTCCTTTTCTCAAGCTGTGCCTTAAAATCAGCCTTAAAAAGATCTTCAGAAGGCAAATTGCAATCCCCCAGCAAGCTACTCATACATGTGCTTACCCTTAGCCATTCCTACTGTCTTTAAGGAGCTTTGTTTCTGTACCTAAAGAAAGACTTTCATTGGGTTTTTTTTCTGTTGACTGTGAAACTTTCCATCAACATTCAGGAATACCATACTGTACTTTATTCATATTCCAAAAGATCTGATTTCATTCCTTTTCTCTCTTTTCTTCCATCTTCCTTCACCAAGATAGTGAAACCACTAGAGGAGAAGTCACGTGAGTAGAGTCTGAAGTCAGTTTGGTTTGTTCAGCCTGGAGAAGAGGAGACTGAGAGGAGACCTCATTGCAGCTACAACTTCCTCATGAGGGGAAGAGGAGGGGCAGGCACTGATCTCTTCTCTGTGGTGACCAGTGACAGGATTCAAGGAATGGCATGAAGCTGAGTCAGGGGAATTAATTATGTTGAATATTAGGGAAAGTTTCTTCACCCAGAGAATGGTTGAGCACTGGAACAGGCTCCCCAGGGAAGTGGTCACAGCACCAAGCCTGACAGAGTTCAAGAAGCGTTTGGACAATACTCTCAGAGATCCTTGGGGTGTTCTGTACAGGGCCAGGAGTTGGACTCAATGATTCTTGTGAGTCTCTTCCAACTCAGGACATTCTATGACTCCATGATCTAGTAGTTTTCTCCCTAAGAATTACTGTTAGTGTAGCATCAACATCTTTAGCTTTGAGCGTGCCTAGTTTTGTCATGTGCTAGCATTTGATTCATGATTTGTTCACTCAGACCTTCAGGCTTGACAGATAGTGAATTTATTCCCTAGTTTTTTACAAACAGGTCCAAAATATCTTTAATGCTGGAGAAGGTAAAAAGCAAGTGAGTTGGGGTCAAGATAACGTGTGCACTGCTTCTATGACAAGCTTTCCAAAATTGTTCGTGGCTTGCAACAATGTTAAAGTATTCACTGAGAGCAGGGAATAGGGCTGCCTATGAAACTTCAGACTCCATATACTTACTGAATAGTAAGCATCTTTCCTCTAGGAAAAATCCCACAAAATATTGCATATGTTTATGCAATAAAATATTATGATGTTACACATTTATGAGGGATAAACAGCGATTTTACCAGCAATGGCCTTCTGTTGAAGGAAATTAAGGATGGTGTTTTAAGTGAGATCAAAACTTTCCAGCTGATGCAAAATGCAGTCTTAATAAAATGAGAATTTTAGAGCCAAAGAAATTGGCAAGTTTACTTAGGTGGAGGAGGAATCATTACATTGATCTAAACACAGCATTTTTCATTAAGGAGTATACAAGGCTGCATACAGTTTACAAGCCAGTTAAGTTAAAGACTGGAGATAAAAAATTTAAAATACAGAGAAGGAAATAAGGAGCAGAATAAACTAATGTTTAGAAAATCACAGTCAGTAGTTCTACAAATATACCTTGAAAAATCTAGTCACAGATTTTAATGGATAAGAAAATATTTCCCTGCCCAATGTAGTGACGTAATTTATCAATTTTTAATTACCTGTCGTTCTCTCCAGGACTGCATATCTAGGCTTTAAATGGACAATCCTTACATGAGATAAGTGCAACGTGACCATGGATGTATCCCAGCTGGGAATGCCGACTACATCACTGGGTGCCATGCTAGCCAGCCATCTTTGAGGGGAGAATTTTGCAAATATAGTCAAACATACACGAATGCACCATTATCTCATGGACACAATGTACTACATGGGTCTGCAGAGGCTTGTAGTTCTGCATTTAAGAAAACACGGGTCAGGTTCATATTGCTCCCCAAATCCTGGACCTGGACTGATGATACTATTAAATCCACTTCCACGGTGATTAGACCCCAGACAGTGGGATCATATTAGGGAGATGTTTTCCATAGATGTAACCATTAGAATATCTTTATCAGCCACATCTACTTTATGTGGGTTTAATTTTGTATTCTGTGGTGAACGACATACGTTATTTCACCATTTTCTAGGTCAAACTGTTTAGGTCTATCTACATTAAAAATAAGAATTTATTTGCAATATTTGCCTACAAAATCTGAACAGATGTAGAGCATTCAATTTATTACTAAATGCATCATGATTTGATTATTTGTGAGCTAAAGGGCACTTGGGCACATAAAAGTCTCTGAGACAGTTATGTACCCATCTCTGTAAAGGATCAGTAAGTCTCCTGTTCTGAATACAGCTTAGAGCCACAAGAAGGGGGAACAGTAGGGCTGGGATCCACGCATCTGGACTCTGTTGTAGCAAGGGTGTTGACCAAATTCGCAGTTTATGCCAGTATCGGAAAAGTGATCAGCCAGATACATCTCCAGCTGCAGTATAACCATATCATTTTTGTAAGAAGTAAAAAAACCCAAACCTGGCTTGATCTTCCTCCTCTTTCCACTCATGCAAACTTTTCTGACTTGCTTTGCCTTGCATTTGGAGCAAGACATTTTCCCCAGGTTGCCTCATACAAGTGGTTAGTGGACTCTGTGCAGCCACAAAGTTCAAAACTTAGGTAGAATTACTTTATCAGTAACCACCATCAGATTTTCTTTGATCCTCCTTTCCAACTGCCCTGTCTCCCTTCCTGGAGACTTGAAATCATATTTACGTAAATCCTTAACTGTCCTTTCTGCAATTTACAAAATATGTGGAAGGTGGGGTGTAAAGCTCCTTCCTGGGACACAGCAACACTCCTCTTCAGCGTGCCCCTTTGCTGCTTTTGCTACAACAGTCACCCAGAGAGCATCTGAAGTTAAGTTACAAGAGCTTTGTTCTCAGCAAGAGGTGAACATGCTAGCCCTAGAGAAGAGGAGCAGAGTGGGTGGTGAAGTGAGGTTACTGTGAAGTGTGCACAAAGATGATCTCTCAATTCAAGCAGTTATATAAACCATAAAGGACCACCCTTGCCTTGGAAACAGCAGTGTGGTCTTTTCTGTTGTTCAATGCAAGTCATGGGTGATGGAAGAACAAGAGAGTCTTGCAGTCTTGCTACAGTCTTCTAATTGATCTGGACTTTGGTTAATCTAAATTAATGAAGTTATTCTTTGTTCATTACACATTATTACTGAAGATGGGGAAATGGCAGTTAGGAACAGAATACACAGCAGTAAATGGAAGCTACACAGATGAGTCAGCAAGGTGGCCCATGTGTTGGAAAAGACAAAAGGATCAGTGAAGGAGAAAAAAGGACTAAAATATTTATTTCTATGTCTAATGAAGAATGAATATAAACAGTTTAGTTTTTCAGTCTCACCCTCAGAGAGGCAGATGTGCTTCATTGCCTCCCTTATTAACACAGTGTCTCCAAACGCATATAAGTACAAACTTTGATTAAGTTAAATAACTGAGGATATGGGGCTGGATCAAATCTTGAATGCATCCTTAAATAGATTAAGGAAAAGGATAAGAAATATTGTAAAAAACCAATTGAAATAGTTATTTTAAACAGACTGTAAGCCATATCAAATAATAAACATGAAAATACTTGTGTTAAGTAAAACTGGCAAGTGTTAAAAATCCAATCTCTTCAAGAATAGATGCTAGCAAGTGCTTTAAGTAAAAACCTCAAGAAACTGATATATCGTAGAGGAATTTGTCGATACTTAGAGAAAAAATTAAATGTATATTAGAAGATCCTAGTGTGAAGGTTTACTGGGTTTTGTGAACACTCCTCCTCCATCAGGAGTGTTACTGATATCAGTAAGTGTTTTGCAAATACAGCTGAAAGATTTCCAAAGGCTCTGCCTACCCCCTCTGTTAGATGGCAGTGTTGGACAGACACAGGTTATTCCCAGCATTAATATGGTTTTGGCATTCATCTTAGGCACAGTAATCACCCTTTAATTTTTTAGCATTAATCATAAGCAAGGCATCATTACCTAACTTGCATGCAGGCATACAACAGAAGGGAAAATGGATGCTTCCCATTGCCTGTAGTAGGACTAGGCCCAGAAATTTTACTTTAAGGATGCAAATTTGACAAATAGCTACTACTGGCAACTCAAAAGCACATAAGCCAGATCTTCAAAATTCTTAAGAACTGAATTAAAGTCATCAATAAGAAATAGCACTCAGAATTCTTTGTTATAGTCTCTTGGACTTTTAAGCTAAATGTGTTTCATCCAGTCTTCCAACAGGACTTGTGAGAGGTTTGGGTTGTTTTGCTCTTTTTAATGAAGACAGACACTCACAAGAGTACGGGACTTTGTAGCTTAAGAAAGTCCCACAAATAAAAATCCTCAACAAAACAATGTCCTACTAAACATGCCTAGGTTCATGGAACTGTTATGAGAATCATCAACACTTAAACACAATAAAAATGGAGGGCTACAGCTGTGTTTATCCCATTTCACTCAGAAGGGCTCTGGATTTGTTAAAGATGCAGCACAAATATTTTGCTGCTGAAGGTAGTCTGACATGCAACTTAATCCTTTCTCTTTGTACTCTCTCTCTCTTTGAGTGAAATTCAAGGTACGCTACACGCACCCAAGCACTCTAGTACAGACGGCTGTATTACAGAAAGCAATGTGAGCTTTGCTTGCCTACAGCTAGATCTGCTTACCTAGAGAAATCTGGACATGAATCTGGAAATTCCTGGCCTCTTAGGAATGGTTATACTTTAAAACGGAAAGGAGAGAAGATTGAGTTTAGCTGAGCCACAGTATTACCATCCACCATTGCTTGTTCATTCCTTGTAGTGTTCAGAAGCTCTTAAGTGATTGCCTTAAACATGTCCCAGCTGTCCATTCTGATATCCTGACCTACTGCCACACCCCTCTTCACTTTGGCTCCACACTCAATTCTGACCTTCATTCACTTGCAGAGGTGCAACATGGAAAGCAGGAAGTGAAACAACCAGGCAAGAGAAGTTAATATTTTCACTGTAGGAGAGGCACTGGGGAATGCCAAATTCCCTCCACAGTAACTAAGGAGAAATTATAGTTGTTATTATTGAATGGTAACACTGACCACCCTGAAAACTGCCACTAGGTTGAGATCCCAATGTGCCAAAGCCCTTTGGGCCCAGCTGCATGAATTCCAGCAATCGCTGCCCCAGGGAGCTTATAGCCTAAGTCAGATTTGTGTGGTAACACACAGACTGTCTCAAAAGAGATGAAAACTGTTAGAGGTGAGTGAGGCACCTACAGGGGAAAGGCTGAGCTGGGTGACTGACAGCAGGGCCTATTCCTTTGGTAGGGTCAGGTGTATAAAGGGTATTTGTGGCATTAGAAAAAAGAAAGGAATTGCTTTCAGCAAAGAGTGAAAGACTGTATTGCAACATGTACGTGTTATTCTGCATCCTGCCTTTAAACTTGGGACAGCGATCAAAGCTCTTCCATACCTCACTCTTTATATGCAAAATAAAATAACTAGATTTAAAAAATATATCTCTGTAATTGAAATGGTATATAAATAATATAACATCTGTTATACTTCTGCATCAATTTACAATAATATGTGCTGGTTTTCTGGTTTTGAGCATCAAGTTTAATAAATATAATAACCTTAAAAAAATTCTGAAGACGAATAATCTAGACCAAAGAGAAATGCAAAAACAAGAAAATGTGCAAAAGAGAAAAAGAGGAAGAAAATGTGGAATTTTCCTCAAGTTATTTTGTCATGTCTTTTTTTTTGCTGATTACGTGCACTGTCTTTCAATAGACATTAGGAGTTTCCATCTTATATGACTATTATATATCATGACACATATTAAGGATTAACACAACTATTTTTTTAGTTTTTAAAATACTTGTGGTATGGTAAAATCCATCCAATGTGCCCACAAGCATGGATCCGATGATCACATCTGAGCTTTGTTTCAAACTCTTTGAAGCCATTCAAGAAACAGAGGGCAAACGTGAAAATTCCTAGGTCATTGTCCTGATACAGAAGCTGCTCGGGTTTCCAAACCCCAGCTATGGTTTTCAGTTGGATGCTTACTGGGGTGGTGTAAACAAACAGTTGTCTTAAGTTAGAGAATTGCATATGACAAAAGTGGATGAGCAGATAAAATAGTTTTCCAGCACCTTCAGAAAACGCAAAGGTTATGACTTCATTATGCGTTACACAGGAGATAAGAACTTTCCTCCAAGTTTCTCAAATGTTTTATTCCACCTCATAAGGCTTAGGGACTTGAGTTGCTCTGATTCATTCTTTTAAATAAAAGGAGAATAATAGAGGTGCCTTTTGTAATCTTGCAGAGAAAGCACAGAAATCTTGAGGTGTGGCCCCAATTACTGTTATGGACTTTAATAAAGAAAAGAGCTGGGTAGAGAAGTCATAGATGTGTCAACTGTTGAAATTGTTTGTTAAATGCAAGTGGCCAGATGTTTTGTTATCATCCATGCTTAGTATTGACCTCAAAAAGTAGTCTCAATCTGTGAGAAATGTGTTGAATTTTTTGCTTGACTTCTTTTCTTTCTCTGATTTCCTTTAAATTAAATGTCAACCATATAAACTTCTGTTCCCTTCAGGCCTGTCATAATTTTGCTCATTTTTTTTGCCAGATGATTTCTAAGGAGATTTGCAATACCGAACACAAGAGCAAGATTTTTATATTGCATTACAAGCATCTTCAACTTGGTATTGTCAAGACACAGCCGGACTCTGCAATCTGTGCTGAGAGAAATGAAGTCTCTTTGCTCTGTTTTGCACCAGGAAGGAAGTAGCAAAGAAAACATCTTCCATAGCCAACTCTTTATCTCCTCCCTAAGATCTCTCTCATATGTGCAGTTGTTTGGTGAGTAGCGTGCATTGTGCCAAATATCTAAATATCATCCTATTTGATTTATTGCAGATCAGACTTCTAGAAGGAACAGGGTGAGAAGCTAATGAAAAATCTTGAATTTCTCTTCTCTCTCACTAACAGAAGGCTATGACACACAGCTATAACGGAAAGTGCTTTTGAGTCTGTTTTTCTTGCATCAAAATGTTGAATTATACAGGTCTTGAAATAAGGTTTAGGACCAGGTGTGAAAGAAAGAAGTCTCTGCTAGAGGATTACAACAGTAAGATGTTCTCTGCCTGCAACCCCAAGCTTACACTGTTTTAGCTCCCAATCTCAAAATATAGCAGCCATGTGAAAAGTCTCCTGGTTTCCTCTTTGGAGGGGGAAGAGCAAGAAAGCATCTATTCGAGATAACAATCCTAAACAGTACCTCCAAAAAGCCATGTGCACTCCCACTATTTAGAAAATCTCTGCAGGGTGTCAGAGGTCATGAGTATTTGTAGTTCATCTCCAAGCCAGCGCATGAATCCTTGTATCCTAACAATTTTCAGGCTTTTTTGCCCAAATCTGGATGAAAATTATGTACAAGAGACCCTTTCTCTCCCTTGCCAGGTGATCCTGCTGTTGTGACAGCTTCTTGCTCAGGCTGAGCAGCACTGATCCTGCCTGTAAGGCATAAAGAGATGCATATTGCACACATGCATGTCTTTGTGCCTCACAGGCAGGATCAATGAATAATTTTCAGCAGAATAATTTTCTATCTAATCTCGTTTGAATACTTGCTGTGTAATAGTAAACAATTATAATTTGACAGCTGTATTTTATTGTGTTATACAAATGCCTGTTTAGTTAGAAAAGATCAATAAATAAATTGATGACTTTGTTTTCCTCATAAGAAATGGTTATTTTTAAGTAATTTAAATTGCTTATGAAATAAATGATGCAACAAAAAAATACATTCAAGATCACAGTCAAGGTAAGAGGCTTTGAGGACTGGTTAATAAAGTTAAAGTACATCGTTGCTGTACAGACAGATCCTTTATTTCAACTAGATCCGTAAAATTTTAGAATTGTCCAAATAAACTTTATCCAAACTTCTTTTAGCCACCCCAAACATTAATTTTAGAAAACATTTGTTATGGAGTTATTTAGTGATCATTTATCTTAATTGGAGCGGAGGTGAGGGGACTGTAAATCATCTGGTTTAATATACTAGGTTCCCAATGGTACTTCTGACTTGTGTTTTATTATTATTTGTTAACATATACACTCTCAATTCTCTTTCTTAGACACACCTTTTACTGTAAATACTCTCTTCATTTATTGTGATTAACTTTTCTCCATTGTAACTAAGAGATTGGCTCAGCTACATTGTTCTTTATGCTTTGGATATTCATTTCGCATACAGCTGGAAATAAATGCTTTTTGGAATATGTAGCTAAAAAGGCATTAAATCTAAGACCATAAGTTTAAGACATTGTACTATTAAGACTAATATTAAGACTTTAGAAAAAGTATATGAGGTCTGATTTTGTTCCCACCAAAGAACTGTAATTGACTTACATTTTCGGGGCTAAAGGTGAAAGTGAAATGGCACCGTGACCAGATTCAAACTGTTCACTTAGGAGGCTGGGCTTTGGAATAGCTGCTATATCAGCAGGGCTGTCCTAAACCACAGGGAGGTTGAGAGCAATAGATGAGCAGTACAAGCTCAAAGACTGAATATCCTGGATGCAAGAAGATTGGACTTGTTTAGGTGAAGTAAAGCATGGGTGACAAGCATGATGGCATCCTAGTGAGAGACAGCTCCATCGCAAAAGTCAGACAAGGGCCTGCAAGTAGAACCAGAAGTGGCAGGGAGTGTTCCTTATCTTGATAAATTGACAGTGGTTTTTGGGAGATGCTAATAATGTTACCATTTTGATATGTGAAACCATCTCTGGTCATACAGATGACTGCCTCTTTGCAGCAACAGAGCCAAGAAACTTTATTCAACTCGGTGTGGCACTTAGGCTCACACTTAACACCACTGATAGCTGCAGGATTATGCACATCATCTCACATCAGCTGTACTCAGGACTGTCTTGTAAAAGAATGTATTGATGCATCCTAAATCTATAGAAAGTTATAGGATGGAAAAAAGCAAGGAGTAGGTTATGCATTCATTATATCTTCCATACAAGGCACAGAAATGGTATTTCTTCAGTTGCCTGAGGTACCTGATTTTGAACATCTGAAGCTAGTTGTTTTCCTTCATACTGCTGTACCACTCATGCCACTTCAGAGGAAATCAGATGAACTTTTCTTGCAGGACCCCAGATGATCTCCAGCCCACATCTGACCTCAGAGCAGGCTATTGGCATAGCACCTGCAAGGGGGAGTGGGAGGGTGTATGACTAATCCTGCCTTTCCGCTGCTGGAAATATTTTCTCTCAGCAGCATGTACAAAAACTGAAAACAAGTCCAATTAAAGTGGACTATACCAATAAACAGAGAACACACAGCAACAGTTGAGTGATTATGTAGGGCAGAACATAGTGTGGAAGCCAACTGACTGCAATATGCTCGACTAAATTTAGATCATATATCGTACACACGGGTAGGTGGTATGTACTGCAGTCAGCTACCTTGGACTTGTTTGCTGTCTTATTGATTAGATGCTCAGGTCTGAGCTGTTGTAAATTCTTTTACTTCTCAGTGCATACTGTCAAATATGCTGCCTAGGGAGCTCATAGCTACAGTTCAGTTTAAAAAAAACCAGTGTTTTAAATTGTTTCTTTTCTCAGTGTTCATTTATTCAATTCTTTTCCACCGCCTATTGCTTTTGGAGCGTACTCATGAGCAGAGCAATATGCATTTAAATTGTTATTGCTGCAGTGTTGCAAGGGCTGTGTCTATCAGCTGAAGTGAATCACTAACACTACCTTATGATTTAAGTTACAGCTATTTTTCATACAATTAAAAAATGTGCATGGCATAAATATATGACTGACCAGATTTATGCGCTCTCATTCATGGTGGGGGAAAAAACTCACAAAACTATCGTCATTCATGTATGCATTCAATACTTTGCATGACAGGCTTTTCAAATGTTATGAGTATAAAGCAATAATCACTCCAGGGCAAGATTAGTTTGGGTTTTTTTTCCCCAGCATGTTCATACCAACAATAACAATAATAACAAAACCAACATTGATAAATAACTGAATGGCAGAGAGATTTTTAAACAGTTCTGAGAGCGGCCTCCAATAATTTTTTTTATTTTACTACTTTTCAACTACTGCTGATAAATTTTGGATATTTTCGTTATCCCTCCATGTTTGCTGAAGGCTTGGGGTGCATCCAGCATATATGTGATTATAAGAAAATATAATACAAGTTGCAGTGTTGGTACAACTTGTTACGAGGCTATTCCTTCCTGTTAGATACTCTTGATTTTGCCAAACTCTAACCCTCTCACTTCAAGCTGAGTTATTCTACTTTTTTGCTAAATACTTCAGGTAAAACCATTCATCTGTTTCTGAGAATAACATTACAAGAACAACTTGTTATTTGGCCAATTTTAAGTAAAATCAAGCAAAATTTGATAACTCTTGCCTTCCAGTACATAGTTCTAAAGGCTTTTCATCAAGGGCTTCATATTTTACAAAGAAACATTATTTGTTTTCTATTTCTTTTGGTGTTCATACACAGGAAATCATAAGTAAATTATAAGCATTGGAAAGATTTCTGTGCCGAAAGATGTAGATTTTCATATATATACACACTTATAATGCATAGTGTAAAGTCTAAATTGACTGTAGCATCTGCAGCTGATAAGAAATAGGCAGTTCTGACAGCTGTAGACTGAAATGGGTCAGGAACACATGCCAACAACCTGGCAATAATTCTGTAATGCAGAAAGGAGAAATAAATCTGCCGTGCAGGTGGGAAGGAAGGAGGATAGCTGGAACTGCAGAGGATGAGAGAATCAGTTTTAAGAAGAACCAGAGAACAGACAGAAACGAGGCGTCTGGAAGGATGAGACTGATGTTGGATCTTGCATCCCCTAGCACAGGTGTAACCACCTGTGCCACTGTCTAAGGCAGAGATACTGTGGGAAAAGTATCAGCTGTGCATGTAATTACAAAGCATATGAGAACGCATGCACCACGGCCTGTCAGCTAAATTCAGTTCTGCCATTTCCCATCTTACACATTCCTAACTAGTAGAAGGCATCATTTGACTAACATAACTTTAATTCATAACTATAGAAAAAATTTGATATGTATACATAACAACGTCTTGTTGTCCATTGCAGAATAGTAAAGGACATTATTGATTATTTTAAAAGAGAATTTTCAGGGAAATGTTTAGGACTGTGTCTTTTGCAATAAAAAAGACTTTATTATTTTTATCAATAAAGCTGCGTGAGATACCAAGTTAGATTTAGAAGTAATATAGAGGCAGACTACATAATGACAAATTTTTTTGTGAAATAAAACAGCTGGACCCACACTAAATAAAGAGTGGAGTATGAAGGATGTCTAGCAGCATTATACACACAGAAGGCCTGGGTTTCCAAAGGGATAAAGCTTCTATTTGTCTCCTTTTTAGCAGAAGATCCCAGCAGCACAGCAAGCAGCCTTTCATGGCTTACAGCTGTGCACTTTAACGCCACCTCATTCTGTTCTTCTGCACAACTCTCAAATTCATAGACTATCCACCTGGCAGAAGTCAGCTAAACATTGGTTTGCGAGAGTCCTGAAATTTCTCTAAATTACAAGTGCAGCAAATCAACACAAATCTGGCAGAGAACACCCTGCAGTGGTTCTATATTGAGCTGTACTGTATCCCACTTCAGTCAAGACAAATGCTGCATCCAGGAAGATCCTCTGCTAATAATTTTCCCACCACTCAAGTTAAAATGAATCCTCATTGTCTGGCCATGGAACAGAAAATTAGTACAACCTCCACTGGTCAAGCCAAAAATTTTCTGACAGCTCTTTATGACTATTTGCTTTGGTAGGCCATTATATGGAACAATTTAACTAGAGAAATAGGGAATACAGTATGTTTCTGTGTAATAATTTTTTTAAAAAATTCAAAATATAGAAAAATTATAAGAAAAAATAGCTAGAGACAGAAATTGCAGCAAATGCGATCTACAAATATTACAATCTTAGTGGGCAAGGTGAAGAATTAAGTGGAATGAGAGAATTGTAAGGCTGAAGTGGTAAAACTAAGAAAATAATGTAAAAAGTGGTAAAATGTAAATGTGTAATGTAAAAGTGTAATGAAGTGGTAAAAATAAGAAAATAACTGGGAAGCTTGTTAAGGAGATTATTTGCATTAATAGCTAAAGCACCTGAACAAAATATAATTTAGAATGATCAAATTCCCTGAGGGGTCAATGACAGATGTTCCTCCAGAAGGAACATCAGAGACCTTCAAGGAGACCTTACAAAGACCTTGTTATGTCTTCTTGGCCCTTGGACTATACCAGTAAATCCATTCTACTCTGGCCTCTTTTGCTTACCTCTCTAGTTCTCTTCAGTAAATAATAAAATATCCTTTATAACCGTATTAGAGGTGTAGTTGTTACATTTACAGCATCGTGCTTTGGCAGAG
Source organism: Mohoua ochrocephala (assembly GCA_013398855.1). NCBI lineage: Eukaryota > Metazoa > Chordata > Aves > Passeriformes > Acanthizidae > Mohoua > Mohoua ochrocephala. The sequence continues at coordinate 85,233 of VZTA01001936.1, forward strand.
TCTGTTTTCCTTGAAGAGTTTTAGACAAAGTCAAATATTTGTTTTCTATGGGACTTTGTCTGGCAACTGAAGGCAACATTTGTCTTCACATTTATATGTGAAAATTAGGTCTAAAATCACATTTGCACAGGAAGCATTATTTAGTTACTGAGTAGTGAATATTATTAATATGCCTTCACAAACCCTGAAGCATGCTGTGGCTCTTTTTCACTTCTGAAAGGATAGGAGGGATGTGACTAGAGAGGCAGATTAAAAGTGTGTTCTGTATAGCCCAGTTATAATGAACTATCCTTTTTGTTTTCTCTGTGAATGGCAGATTTAATATTTTAGTGATGTTCTAGAACAATTGCACTTACTTCTTATATTCTCCTATTCCCCCATTTCCTTTCTCACCTTTCTTACCATTTGCAGCATTTTTCTCCTTTTCTCTTCAGATTACATCACAAATCTACAATCTACCTTCTACAGCTTCAATTTACTCACAGGTCAGAGGGAAGATTATTGACTTTTCTGCTGTATCACAATTCAAGATGTACACTCTAGTAAGTCTGGAAACTTTGTGTCGGGTGATGGTTCCCGCCTCTAGCGATTTTACGGAATCCTGCGGTCATTTCAATGTAGGGAAAAAGGAGTGTTATCTGATCTGCTGATGTCTCTGCTTGGAGAAGGTCTGTCAGCCAGCTTGTGTTTTACACTATTTGTAATTGCTCTGTGTTCGTCCCAGGCTCTGATTTTGGAAAGTTTAAATCTGTAGGTGCAGAAAAGTCTGTAAAAAATTTCATGGAAGAGGAAAAAGGTCCCAAAAAAGTATTGTGCATGAAAACCTCGTTCTATTGTGAATAGTTTCTTGAAGATGAGAGAAGTCATTATGGAACTTATGCTTTTATTTTTTTCACTCCTTGGAGCTCTAAGGCACTATAGTACTTCAATCTGCAGTACCCAGTAACATACCAAGAAAGAAGAGTAATTCTAAAGCCAGATATAACCAATATTGCTACATGAAAAAGCTCTCTGAAGAACCTCTCTCAGCTTTGCTTTTAGCTTTTCAAAGGCTAAGGAAGATTTGTTTCCGTCGTGAATGAGTGTTTTAAGATGTCTTAAAGAATCACCAGCAAAGGTATCAGTGGTCTAATATAAAAGCAACAGCACAAGGAAGTTCATTGGCAAGGTTCACTCTACTATTTACTAGATGGTTAAGGCACACTGAGGAAAAGAAAACAAAAATCCAGAGTCAATCCATCCAAACCGAAATAAAGGCCCAGCAGCACTTGAGCAGTTAACAGCACCTTAACTTATCAGCATTTAATTTACTCAGTTTATAACTTATGTTTAACAATTTAGCAAAGGCTTCATATAGGATTTACTATACCACAAGAGTTACTTACTTGCAGGCCTAACTTACTTACAAGTCTGGAGTAATGAAGAATCTAAGAGAGCAGCATTCCCAGTGCATTTGCCATAGCATACGCACACTTGCATGCGCACGGATATAAAGAGTCTGTACAAGGTGCCTGTGGAAAGTTCCCCTCGAAGGTAGTGAAATATTCACTTCAGATGTCTTTGCATCTTCTCAGCAGGAAAAGGGTGGAGCCTCGAGGAGCAGGGGCGTATCAGACCAGGATCCATTGTTGTCTGGCAATCTCCGAATACAGCAAACCTGAGAGCTGCTGGCTCTGAGAGGCCTCACTCAGAGGGGCTTTGCTGGTCGCAGCCACTGAGGTCCAGGAGAGCTCAAGGGCGTCACTTTGGACCACTGCTTCTAGGATGGCAAGAGACTGGGCTTTAGTCATAACAGTGTTTCATCCCGGACACACTTCATGCCGGAAACTCCCTCTGAAAGTTTGAGAAAAAAACCATTATCCCACTTGGGTTCTTATTCCGGCAAAAAATAGTTTCCAAGGCTGTTCATTAAAGAAAAAGGCAGGAGCTTGTTAGACAGCACCAGTTCCTGGGAGCAGACAGTATTTCTCATAAGCTCAAGAGGAGCTCAGCCCAGGTGCTGTTTGTCAAGGCCAAGGCCTAATGAGCATTTCTGAGGTCATGGTGCAGCCTGGAGTGGGGCGAAAGCACCGCCACTGTTTTGTTTCTTTACTTTTGAATAAAAATTGAAAGACTTTCACTACACTTGATGTTTGATAATATTAAGATGTCTTTCTCTCTTCATAAGAAAACATGAATATTATGTATTATAAACTGAAATTCTGCTTTTAATATGACTATATATTGGATTTCCTCAAATAATCAAATTCATAGGTGTGGGTTATGATTTTTGGTTTTGAGCTTTTTGTACTGGTTTTAAATGGGTCAAACTTGATAATAAATTCTTGTTAAAGTATCAGGAAAATAATTTTATCATACATACTGACAATCATAGTTGAAACAGCATACCAGACAGCTCTTTCATTTTCTTCTGTCTTCAGGATTCTGAAAAGCTTCACGTCTCAAGGTGTGAAGAGGAAGTTTCAATCAATCAGCTCCTTCTGAAAAGTATCAAGGTATCAAGTCCTTCTTGGACATAAATAACCTTATTTGCCCCTTGTATGATACAGATGCTCAGAAATCACTTCTGATTGACCCTGATTTTAATCAGGCCGAATAAAAACTTGCTTGGTTTTTTTGAATGACTGATGTCACTCAAAACAAAAAGGTGCTGAAATCAATGTACTGACTGCCAAAGCTAGAAGAGCAGAAATGTGGTAAGCTATGTTCTTTAATGTGGTTTCCCCAGCTGGATCAACATGTTTGGATAAAACATTCTGCAATAAGCCAGTGTTTCATGGTGTACTTTGTGGTACGTGCCAGGTTCAGGCAAACAGGTTGATTAAATACAGCTTTGATTCCACCTAGGAATGTGGACTAAGTTTGAGAAAAGAATTTCAAATTCACCTTTAAGACCCCAGTGTCACTGAGGTGAGTGAAATAATGTCAGTGCTAAAACTATAAATGATAACAGAAAGCTTCAAAAGTCACTTTTTGTGGACTCCTCTGAGATAAAAGGGTTTTAGTCACCCAATCACCAAAACATCTTGCTTAGTTCCTTATACAACACTGACTGTACTGGTAAGATTCCCTTAGACAAAGAATCAGTGAAACTTGGGCACCTTTTAACCATCTTACACATTTACCCCATGCAGTTAATTACTTATCAGTTTAAGTCATTTAAAATATTGAAAATCTAACCTCAATTAACTCCTAATTATTTTCAGACAAAACATGAATTACAACCTAAAAATAAAAGGAACATAATATCCCAATTAAAAGAAAAAAAAAATCAAAACCCGGCTGTACTTCCCGCACAACAGCATCTCACTGTGGCCCTGGCATGCAGTAGAAACATGCTTGCTCTTTATTAAGAAATGCTTCTCATAAAGCGTTCGACAAATACTTTGTTCTAACTGCCCATTTTAGAGGGTGTATCACTGCAAGTTTGTGTGGGCTAGACAGATAACTAAAGCTTGATGAAGTAATCATGAAAGCTTTTTTTTCCACAGGTGAAGCACCTCAAAAGTCCATAAGTGTCTAGATTTTATGTAATCCAGTATTGCACTAATGATCCTGCTATAAACTCAGTCTGCAAAACTAATAAAGTGCAAGAGGCAGGCAATCCTTTCATGCTGATTAACCAGCAACTCCTCAAAAACTCTTTCTGGATTCTTTGGTAGTAAAATGGAAATAATTGTATGTGAGATGTGTAGATGATGAAACAATGAATTCAGCAAGGAGCTAGAGAAGCCCCTGCCTGCATCTCCTGGGTAATTACCTGTGCTGCAGCAAAGTATTGCAAGAGCTTCCTCTGCCAGAAGGGATGTATTTCATGTTGCTGAACCGCCAGGAGTGTGTTCAGCTGGGACCAACTCACAGGAGAAGCATGTAGAAAGATGGAAATACTGAAAGAAGATCTGTTTATCTGCTACTGCAAGTACAGTGTGAACAAAGAACCCCTAAAGGATTTTGCCTTTTGAAAAATGTAGAAAAAAGTTATTCTTTTTAGACCAAATTCATACATTCTATATCAGCATAGCTCTCTCAAGTCTACAGGTGTTTATTAGGTTATATAAATAAAGTATCAGCTTGTTTAAAGGGACTGCGCTCTCTATCTCTATCAATTGCTTCCTCAAAGACAGTACCATCACCTACCTTTACCCAGGCTTAAAGTCAGCTCTCTGGCTTACTGTATTGCTGTACGGCACTTAAAAGCAACCACAACAACCACAACCTAAAAAACACCCCACAGAGCACTAGGTCAAGATATTAGCCTGCTCACTATGGGAACCTTGCTATATCCTGGGCATTGATTTACACAGTGTCTGTAGGAGGACGTAAGGACAGAGTTAGAAAGCACGTGAGAAGTATGTTTTGCTTTGAGGACTGGGTTTCCAAGGACAGGCTGAGAATAGAAAGAAAAAACTTCAGAATGAAAACTGGCAGAAAAGTAGGCAAGGTGGTAGACACTGTGAGAACATTACACAATGCTGATGGGAAGCCAACGAGCAGCACTTGATGAGGGTTAGCAAGCATGGTGCTGTGTGAGGTATCTAAGGGAGAAGTGAGTTTTTATTTTGGCCATTTTGTTGGAAGTGGAATTCAGCTTCTGAGAGAGCCTTATCTGAGATTTCTGAGATGTGCAGGTGCGAGAACTGAGTCTGCATATAGGACGTAGACTTTTCCAATATTCCAGCATAGATTTTCAGTTGAAAATATTCAATATATTTTAGGTATACCCTATTATCTGGAGATCTGCTTTGAAACAGAAGTAAAACAGAACTAAATTAAAATCATAGCTCTCCATTGTTTTGGGAATGAAGGGTTATTTTCTGCCAAATGTCTCTGAAAAGCAAACCTTGATGTTTATATTTTTGTTCTCAAAACAAAGTGAGTTGCCACAATACATTATGTAGAGCTGTAAGTCATCTCCAAAAGCCCAATTATTTATAACTATTTTTATTTTCTGTTTCAAATACAAAGTCCTTGAATGGAAGACAATGATCTATTACATAAATATTTTGGTGGGTAGTATGAACAGTGGTAAGTATATGGGAGCCATTGTGACAAGGATAAAACACCATAAATCCATTTTAAATGAATATAGATGAGCAGCATGTATTCTCTTGTGCTGTGGAAACTTTGTTCAGCCAGCTCTGAAAACTGGTTGTAATTCAAAAATATTTAAGGTTTTTGTTTAAATTTTTATGACTGCCTTCATGTCAACCATTCCCAAGGCCCTTGACCTTAGGAGACTAGATATAGACACTCAAAATATCTAGCACAATTATTATTTGAGAAAAAGTGAGGGAAAAGTGAGGTGAGAAAAGTGATGTGCTGTTTTTGAGACTCGTGAGTGACCTCATTGTTTCCTGACATTGTCTTGTCTGCTAACAAAGAGCTTCTGCACGTTCCGCACATCCTGTTGCAGCGCTGGGGAGCAGCTGGGGATGCACGGTAAGCAATGCTAGGACTGATTTATTCAATGTCACCCTGTCCTGGTTTTGGCCAGGACAGAGTTCATTTTCTTGCAGGTGCGTGAGGGCAGCAGAGTCTGGAGCCATTTGTGTGTGTGACCAGGTTTATTATTCTGTACCACGCACATCATCACTAGGAGCCATGGCTTCGGGTGGAAGAAAAATGGACATGGCACAGAACCACAGACATTTTGTTCCGTTTTCTAAGGTAGCAAAGTGGCAAACAGAGCTGGTGGGGTGGCACAGATGGGGAGAGGATGGGGTCGGTGCAGTGCAGGCCACATGGGCAGAGCATGAGGTCCATCTCAGAGGGTTTGTCCATCTTTGTTTACCATTGTCTCAGGTTCAGGGCAAAAAACCACTCTCTGCAGTGATGACCACCCTTTTCTCCTTTGTCGTGGGAAGACTCATGTCGCTGGCCATGGTAACATCGGGTCGGTCAGACTTCCGTAAGCACTTTTGGCAAGTAATCACCCTCTTTCATACACTCGTTAATATTGTTGCTGTTATTGCTTGCTTTCTTATCTTATTGCTAGTGTTCCAGTAAATTTTTTTCTCAAGCCATAATCTCTTCCTTTTTGTCCCTTTCTCCCTGGAGAGACTGGGGGGAAGGGAAATGGTTGCTTGGAGCTTAATTTCCAGCTGGTTTTAAACCACAACCATTGAAGAAAAACCCACTGTGGCAACCAAACAAACAGTTGCTGTGGTTTATTTTGCTAGGGAATGGATGCTTTTGTGGTAGAGGAAGGACCACAATTTCAGAGGGGTTGACATATGTCCCTGGGGCTACCCTAGGTAGGGATCCAGTCTAGGGGTTTAGGGTGGTAGCAACATAGGCCATGGAAACTTCCTCATGGATAACCACCATCCTGCAGCAGAAAGGCTGGGTCATCCTCAGATGAAGGCAGGGGTTTACCTCTCGTTCTGTGTCCATCTGGAAAGTCCTGTCAACAGCTGAAGAATGAGTCTGGACATAGGCATACCCAGGATCCAGCTCAAATCCCACTGCCATGCAAGAGGAAGAGAATTCCTGGAAGGGTCACCCTGGTTGCACTGGAGAGAGTAGTCAGGACTATGGGTTCACACAGGACTTGGCCTGTGTACCCTGGGGTGTCACTCCCTGTGGGAAAGAGAGGGTTTTTTTGAGGAGAATTCTATAAACTGATTTGGTCTTGGAAGGCTGATTTTAAAAATAGTCCCCTAAGGACACCAATTTGGAGAGCCGGTCTTAAACCTGGACTTCAGAGGTGAAGCTTGGGAAAATGATGAAGCAGTCATCCAAACACATATGGCATGCAACGGAGAGGCCAGTCCCGTTCTTCAGGTAAAAATAAATATATATATGCTGGAAATAGAAGGTGTGCAGAGTAGTGGAGCTCTGACTCTGTCTGCTAAAAGAGTATATGAATAAACTTATGACATTTCATGCAGCTAGATATTATCCATCCCTCATTTCTGTGAGGTTTACTGTTTATTTTTAGTCCAGCCAATGTCCATCTGCAAAATTTTATGATAATTTCCACACTTAGTCTGAAATTGACAATTCAGCATTATATGCATCAAACCAAACTCTTGTGGATAATTTCTGCCTTTATTTTCTCCCAAAGTCATCACTTATATTCAGAAATGAGAAAGACTGCTTATGCAGAACTCTTCTTTGCACTGTCCTGAAGGGTTTAAGAGCTGTTTTTCAGAACAAGCTGCATGTCACGTTGCAAATGCTGATATTGAAGAGTCAGCACTTCCTGCCTCCTATTACCTCTGCGCTTATTCCCAAGACTTTTACTTCCATTAACAACATGATGCCTTTGAAAATCGAGTGTGCTCTCATCGAGTTCATTCCCAACTGAAGCCCTTGCAAGCTACATTTAAGGGCTGCTGACAAGATGTTCTGTCGCTGCCCCCCAGCTTTAGACTGCTCTCTATAATGAGGAAATATTCCTTTAAAATCACCATAATGGTGTAATCTGGAGTCCTCAGCTCTTCTGGTAATGGGGCCAGCTTTAAAAGCCATAAGTGTCTCGTAGCTGTAGCCTCTGCAGCTCTGCTAATAGAAGGGTGGATGTACCTCTAACTTTGTCTCAACTACGCATGTGAGCAGTGCTGGAATTAAACCAGTGCTAATAAAAACGAGAGAAATGGATAAATAAAAAAGTATTTGCCATAGTCACATATATATAGGATGCATAGATAGAGAGGATAACTCCCATCTTGATCTAAATACAGTTCAAAACAGTGGATTGAATGCTGCTTGCTGCTCTGCTCAGATGTGAATTAGTAACGTAACACTGGAAAAATGGTTCACGCTTGCCCACTGGGAAGGGACTGGTGAGCTGCACATGCTGTGTTCAGGTCCCACTTCTGGAACTACAGAAACATCATGCAGGGACATCCCTCCACATCCCATTACACATCTGCCGCACCCACGACTTCCCATTACAGTTAACTGGGAAAAGTGTACAAATGGCAATACAAAGCAAAATAAGCAGTCACTCCACTTCAGCTGTCACTTTTCTTCACAGTGTTGAGGAATCTGTCCTTTGGTCATCCTTCTGAAAGCAAGCAGATCCTTTTATAGACAAAATGTGATATGGTGAAAAATTTGACTCTTAAGCAATTTGAGTCATTTGAGAAAAGAAAAATTAGTAGCTTTTTTCCCCTTCTAATTTTTAAGCCTACCACTTTTTATTTCTGATTAAGACTTACTAAACCCAACAATGCTATGTTCATTTCCTCTTCTTATGCGCCACTGCAAAGAGGTAAATGTAATTTGGGTTGCAAATATAGGGTTTAGGAAAGGGCATATATTAATACCTACGAGCTAGGAAACTTGCAGTTAGAATGACTCTGGAAAAGACAAACAAAAGGGTAAAAATCACTTTGGAGTTTTCATATTTCTCATAGCACCTTTTGCTTTTGAATTACCATAAATGCTTATTTTTATTAGGTTTTTAAAATGCCTTTTAAATCTGCTTACAACTAGGTGACTTCTGCTGCCTGAGATGCTAAGTAAACTGCAAATAAACTTAAAGGCTATTTGTTTTCAAACATCCTGTTTCTCTCTTTTGAGAGCTGCTTCATCTCCAGCTGCAGGTACTTCAAAGAGAGACAAGCATTTGAGAAATTGGCTGCAGCTGAAATCAGGAATACTTCTTGTAGTTTGCATGCTGAACAAAGCATGATTGGAGGTTACAAGCACTTCAAATGTCTTTCTAGTGAAGGCTAATTAATTATTGCTTTAAAACAAACAACCTACTTACATCTGATGAGTCCCTGTTTTATGCATTTTAAGCTCTGGTAAAGTATTTTAGTATATAACTATGACTTAGCTAATTACCCTGTTATCTCTTTGACCAATGCCTTCCCCTTTTATCTTCTAAAAACACCGCCCTGAATCTCTATTTGATTTCATAGAGCTCATTAACATCTGTCACACCAATAAAGGTTCAGGCTTCTGTCACACTTCTTGCTGGCAAATGAAATATTCGTGTTCTCAATATACTATTTCCTTATTTCTTACTGCACAATTTCAATATAGGAAATGAAAGGCCTAGGTGTTGCCTTGTTTTTATCCTAGGCACTAATTTCTTTATTCTCTAGTGAGGTGGTCTACATTTCTACTCCTAGGAGGAGGGAAGGAACGGTGATCACTTAAAATGAGATTGCATTCTCAAGTGATGCTGAGCAAGGAGAATTTTTTTTTTATTCCTGTAACGAGTGAGACAGTGTTGAAATATGTTATACAATTAGGATTCTTTTTATTTTTTAGATCAATTTGTGCTGCAAATGCTGGATATTCTGAAAGTATATAAAACAAAGAGAAATTTTCCAAGAATAGCTCTGAGATTTCAATCTTTATAATTAAGATAAGTAAAATAATTACTATTGTTCCTAGCATAGTATTCTGATCCATTAAAAATGCTTTCTGCTTTTATGCGAAATGTTATGACATGACTTACTGTCATCTATGAATAGATAAAATAGGTATATAACTCATTTTAATAGTTGTTTAATATGTTGGAAGTATTTAATTGCAGTGCCATTATATGCCACCAATGTATTTGGAAAGCCTAATGTGAGTGCTTCTAGTGATCGACACTGGAAGTGAAAAACAACTGAGAGTTAAAAATAATAAATCGATGTTTATATCTGGAACAATTATTATAACAGGTTTAAACTCTATTATTTAGTTTTTTGTGTTCCTTTTTAGTCTGTACAATTACTGACTATTAAAATCAGAGGGTTTATTCCCCCTTCCTGTTTTGAAAAGACGAGATAAAAAATGAAGGTCTAAAGAAATGTTTTGTTTGCAGGCGCAAGCTCTTAACTAAATACAAGTGAAGGCAGTGGGAGACTGTAGAGATATGACCACTCTGTAAGAACTGTGTGCAGGCTTTCATGTGCAGGCCTTAAGGCTGTCGTAGTTGAAGTCTGCATGCAGAAAAGGAAGAGAAACCAGCATGGCAGCACTGCTGAAACTCCTGTCTTCTAGACATTTTCTCCTTGGAGGTATGCTGGAATAATGGCCAGGTGCTTGGGCTCAATGTACACTGCATGAAAAGATTAAAAAGTGCTGATGAAATTTCAAGCCCCTAGTAAGAGGACCAGGTGCACTTAATCAATAGGTCAAAACAGAGAATAAAGTATTTTGAATCCCACATTTTCTAGGGATTCCTTGAAATTTTTTTCAGTTTTATCAGTTTCCATTGGAATTCATGATCTACAGGGTTTTACTGAAAATTGGCACTTTCATTTTTATTCTGTATTATTCCCAGCCCAGTGGAAATAGGGCTGTGAGAGACACTGCTCCTTCCAGACTTTGTTTGGACTGTGGTTTGAGCTGCAGTGTACACATCCGTGCTCTGCCCACCCACCCACTGTTAGGTATCTGGTAGCACAGGTTCATTGGGCATCAGGTAACTGAGATGATTCATTTTGACCAGGATGAAACAGGGTTACCATGGCCCCAAGAATAACAAGTCAGCTGCAAAATCACAGAATCATGGAATGGTTTGGGTTGGAAGGGATAAATAGATGATCCAGTCCCAACCCCCCTGCCATGGTCAGAGGCAACTTCTACATAGACCAGGTTGCTCAAAGCCCCATCCAGCCTGGCTGTGAACGCTTGCAAGGATAGGGAACCCCCTCTGGGCAACCTGTTCCAGTGCCTCACCACCATCACAGTAAGTTATTTTTGCCTAATATCTAATCTAAACCTGTCATCTCTCCATTTAAAGCCATTACCCCTTGGGTCATCTCAAGCCTTTACTGTGCTTGAAATTATTCCCACAATGACAGAGTAGAAATGGTACTAAGACATATCTCTCAGAAGATGTCCAAGCCAATCTCCTATGGTATTTCAGAATCTTGTACATTTGGGGTTTTTTGGTGTGTTTTGTTGTGGTTTCTTTTCCCTATGATTTATCTCATTTGCATTATGTCAGACCTGAAAGAAAGAAGAAAGAGATGCTTTAAACAAGTCTGACCTTCCTGGAGTTGAAGGTTTTTTCAAGTTAGATATATTCTGTCCGGCCCTTTCTAACACTTGAAACTCAGGCAATCATAAAAAACCTGAACTCTGAAGGCTGAGTAATTGCAGCAGACTACCTTTATCCAGTTAGTCCAAATGAGTGTTGAGAAAGGTCTGTGCCAAAGAGTGGTGTTACTCCTATTGATAAGGAACGTAATACATCTGTAAACTTGTAGTGTACAGTCACTTGGGATATTAGGGAAAAGATTTTCAAAGAACTGTGACATTTTCATCCCTGATAAAATCCACATGGAGAAGGAAGAGGACTCAGGAAACTGAGAGGGTTCCTCCTAGACTGCTCTGGGCAACCCATTTAATTCCTGAGAGACTTGCTGAAAAGAAGCCAAAGCCCCCGGATGCTGCCTCTCTGCTGTGCTGGGCAGCACATTCCCCTTGCTTTTGTGGGAGCTCTCACAAAGGGCATGGAGCACAGAATGGGTGTTCATGCTGTCTTAAGTAGGATTAACCACAAAATTGATAGGTTTTATTTATAGGTGGACTTTCTGATTTACAGTTTACTCTTTGTCCATGACAGTGGCATGTAGTGACTAAATCAGACGCAGACAAATATTCAGGCAGACAGAGTTTGCTCCCATTTCTGGCACATATTTTATTTTGGAAGGGAAGAGAGGAGTGGTTCTACAGATTATATTTAAGAGGAAGGAATATGCTTGCACACTTCCAAACCCAAGATTTTGTCTCATTTTGCCATCTCTGATATTAGATTCAATCCCAGAAATGAAAAATGTATTAAAGCATAACCATTTTAACTACTGATAAATTGACGCCACAACTCATTCAGAAATCTAAGCAACCACTTTTCATACCTTGATATTGCAGTGTTTTCAAGATGTTTTGTGGACTTAAAAAGGAATTATTTTTAAATATTGCTTCACCTTTTTTAAACCTAGCATATGATTTCCATCTAAATATTAAAAGATTCTTAAAGTTTTCCAAAGGACTATCATTGCCAAAAGATACTTCTCCCAGCTTTCCCCCCAGTATTGACACAGCTGTGTTAATGAAGCTACTGGAGTTACCATGTAATTAAATACTGCGTATACATCTGGGATTTTTTCCAGTTTCTTCAGTTGTGCTACATAAGGTGCAGCTTTGGCTGAATTTAGAAAACAGTAATTAGTAGAAGAGATGGTCCTTTTTAGTTTTTTTGCTTTTCAAGTGGATATGACATTTTTGGAAACTTAACTTTTTTTCTTCTCTAATTGTGTTAAACATAACAAAACAATGGGGCAGTTACTGTCACTGCTTCCAGTAGGAAATAAAGATACCTGTATACTATGGCATCTTTTTCCTGCTGTCATATATGGAGATGCCGTGTTCAGGATGATGTAAAGGCAAAAAGTAAGAATATTATTTCCTGTATAATTACCACTAGATAAATATAGACATTAAAAAAAAACCAAACAAGAACATATATATATATATAGCCTGTCATGACAATAAATCACAGAGCCTGAACAGTGTGTGATTCATTTTTTCACACTATGCCAGATTGACTTCTAAACAAGTAATTTATTTCGTTTCTTTAAGAACGGACTCGGCAATGCACTTATAGGCCACTTTATACATGCAAAGATCTCCTAGGTCAGCTGAAAGCTTAAAATACTTACTCTACAATGCTAAATCCAAAATAAACTGTCCCCAGCTAAGTGGTTACAGCTCAGATTTAGACTTCTGGTTTAGATTCTGGTAATGCTGTCTGGTTAATCAGCGTGCTTTGCTGGTAAAGTCTCAGTCAAAAAACATTTATCTCTGGGATGAAGAAGAGGAAAACCCATCAAGACTGCCACATCTTTGCCTAAGATAAATACGGACGTGTCAACCACAAAGTATGTTTTGTACATGTAGAGGAACATGTCATTCCCTTAGCCCTGTCCTCAGTAGTAAGCCACACTATGTCACTTTCACTTGAGGGAAATGCTGTGATTTTAAGGAATGCTGAAAGAACTCACTTTGATTCTTCTGATCTCTCTAAAAAAAAATGCAGTTAGAGAGAGCATGAAAGTAAAGAATTCCGCCACAAGATATTCTTTAGTTTATGAAAATATGTTTTGCTGAATTACTGTTACTATGGAGATAGGGGTGGCCTGCAGAAAAATCTCCTCTTGAATTTTAAAAGTTGACATTTTACTACTTTAGCAGCTCCTGGGTGCCTTGGGATGTATCGTACTGTACAGTGTCTTCCCACAAAGGGCCTTTTGTGCTGTGCAGAGTCAAGGTAAGCATGAAAGAGCCTCTGCTTGCTTTTGGGCTCTGTGGCTCTGGAAGATGGAGATTAGGTGCACATAAGCCAATTAGAGATGGAAAGTCTGCCAGACTGCTTTCTAGAGGTTTTCAGATTGGGGGGGGAGGGTGAGTTTGACTTCAGATAACTCAAGTAATGATGATCCAATCTCTGGACAACATATTCTGTAAAATTCATTGATAGGAATTCTTCCCAGATCATTCAACCTAGTATTTGCCCTATCAGTTTCAGAACATACACAAGTCGAAGCGCTTTTACTGCTAAGCAAAAAATAAAAATCTTATTAATTCTTCATGTGTGTATCCTTCAACTACTAGGAACCACTTCTCTCATATTGAAATCCATCTATCAAAATGTTAGGTCTTTCAAACCGCTCCAGATACAACTTTTAATATCTTTCTTTTTACAGAGAAGAGTCCACTCTCATCCAATCACAAAAAGCCTGCGGGGGTACAGATGTCAACATTCCAGTTCCCGGTGAAAAGGTATGTTCCCAAACAAGGATGGGGAACTGCAGCTACAGACACTGCACAGCTGTGTGTTTAAGACTGATAGAATTGCAGTGTTGTATGTCAAAGTTTAATATAACTATTTCCCTCTTCTTACTTCATGAATGTTGCTCATTGCTGGATCAGAATTGAAAGAGACTCAGGCACATGGGTTCTATCTATGAGATTTTGAATTTAAAAAAAAGATTTCAATACAGTATTGATATTAGTGCTCATGTCATCCTCTCTTGTCTCTCAGTCTCTGTAACTTCCTTTCAGAAAGAATTACCCAATCTTCCCAGAGCGTTCTGATGCGTACTGCCTGATAACCAGTTCTTGCATTCAAAGGCACCTGCATATGAGTGATACAGAAGTCTGTCAGCTTTCTCTTCATGGGGGTATCAGCTCTCATGGCAGATATACCACATTCCTGTGTCTAGCAGCTGCTGAGCTATCATTGATACCTCTAAGCTTTTATATTTGATTGGCAGTGGTATGCCCATGTCTGGAGGTCTTCTCATGCAGTTGCAGAAGCAAGACTTGATTATGTACGATTACTGCTGGGTCTGAGACCCTGAGTTGCTGAGCTGCCACATTCTCCTTATGCCCAGCAGCTACCTGATTGCAGAGTCATCAGTCAGAGGGTTCGAATAAGTAGCACAACTAGTCAAGAGACTGTTTTGAAACACAGTCTCCCAAAAAAGGGAGTAGAAGCAATAATCCTTTTAGGGAGGAACACAGGATTTGCATTAAGTGAACAGAGGTAATTTTCTCACATACTACAGGCCTCTGAAGATCCACTGCCTCCGCCCAGTTACTGACACTTTGCTCACGACAATCAAGCTCGTGCTTCAGCTTTTTAGCTTCCTGTCACAAATCAGGTGTGCAAAAATGACTTGCAGATAGGACTCCCCCTGACAGCAAGCAATCTGCACAGCCTCCTCTGCTGGTTTTAAATAAAAGAAGGAGCTTGCAAGCAAGGTTGGGTACCATTCCTTGGCTCCTAGGAAAGCACTGCTGCAATCAGAACGCCAAGAAAATGGCACCTCTTTGAATAAGAATGCCAGGACGGATGCACTGGGTCAAACCAAACCTTCACCTAACTCATCATCCAAATGAAGGTGAGGGAAGACTGACACATGCAGCATTCAAAAATTGTTTGATTATTTCCCTGAAAAACTTGATCTGGCTCTGAAGCTGACCTGGTTTGAGAAGCTGGCAGAAATAACCTCCAGAAGGCTCTTTTAACCTAAAATATTTCATGACTTCCATCAATGGAGCCTTTTCTACCACTAAACTGACCACAGCCTCTAATAATTTACAGCTCCTGCTATAGCTTTGGGAAGTTCCACCTCCTGTACTTCATTGGAAGAATAAATCCCCATTCTATTACACACTGTTATACAGTCCAATACTAGAGCTTTATTTCAGTTTTGTGTACCAAACACTAAAACTTTATTAGTTAAAACTAAATATCACATTCGGCACCATTACAAGGATGATGATGCAGAGAAGAAAAATGACAGTTCTTATATGAGGTCTTGTTTTAAACAGTTAAATAGCTTTGTTAGACCTTTTTTTCAATCACACTGCTACAAAGAAAGGTTAATAAGGCACAAGACAAAAAAATTGTCTTTTACTGCTCAGTCTGTAATATAAAATTCTGTGTGAATCAAACCTCTGTTCTTGACAGCTTTGCCACATCTGCCTTTTTTTGCCTGGCTCTGGCACAGCTGAGTGGAATGAAGCACAAAAGTAAAAGCTCTTTAACCTTCTCAAATACATATTTACTATCTTTATAACAGATATATGGAATCACCAACAACTGGTGACTAAATACATAATTTGAAAAGCCACTGTTGCATTTTCCATTCCACACATTCTTTTGATGTATCTTGAAATTAGTACAGCGAGTGTCTCCAACTAAATTTCTTGTTTCCTGAAATAATGAGAGAATAATAAAATGGTACTGTTTCTGGAAGCTTTTTTCCAGGCAAAAGATCCTGACAAAAACCTGATGATGGAATGGTTGTGTCTGGAACCACTGGGAATTGGAACATGCCCTGAGAGAGTCAGGCTTTGGTTAGGGGCACTAGTGGCTTTGCAGAAAGAGCTCCTCAAAGGTACATAGCATTTAAACAGCTGAACATTCTGTGCTCGTTAAAAGGGAAGAGGAGCAACGTGCAAGAGTGTTGAAGGCCAGAACTAATGGTTTTGTTGTCCACCATGAACAGTTTTTCAACTGGTTGTGCAGAGAAAGTGTCCCACTACCTTTGCTTGCCCACCCGGGATCAATGCTGCTGCTCCCATCAACCCTACCAGGGAGCTGGCCATAGACTTAATGCTTCTGTAGAATTGGAAATATCACTTGAAGAGCCAGTGGGAATAAATGCAGCAAATATCTTCTTCTTCCACTGCAGAAGATGCTGTAATTGAAAGCTTAAAACCAGCTCTCCTTCAAGACCTTCACCTCTCTCTATGAACAGAAGTGACTCATAAATAAATATTCTTATCTGCTTTGAATTGCTTTAGGCAAGGTACATCCTTTGAACTTCTTACTCAAATTCAAGTAAATTAACTCACAAGGCAAATCAAACTGAACACTTTGTAGACCACATAAAATTGTGTGAAAAACACTTCAGCATTGAAAATGAAATATTTGCAGGGGGTGAGGGGAAGAGGGGAGTGAAATTATCTTGACCCACGTGAATATTGATTATTATTTGTTTGTCTGGCTGAAATAGAGACTAAAAAATTAAGCATGGTCCTTTTTTGAAGATCTGTTTCTTAACCTGAAAGAAAATCTTGCAATCACATCTGCTTTTAAGCAATTAAAAGGAATCATATTCTGAAGACTGTAAATTAAAAGAGGATATGGGTTTGGGGGTTTTTGTTTGTTTCTTAGTTGGGTTTTTTTAATACATTTAATATACGACTCTGTGTTCTGTTCCCAATTGCCTATCCTGGGAAAGGAGCTCTGAATTTTTCTGTTGGAAGATTTGAGAAAGGTCATCACATATTCAATACAAATATCATTTTAACATGGTCTTCCTTTAAATTCCCCAAGTGCAATAAGAGTTTATTGTCTTTCAATAATTTACTTGCACAGTTTATGAAGCATTCAAAAGAGAAAAAAAGGACCATGTTTGCATGGTTAAGAACTCCAAGGTAACAGGCTCAAAGTCATATTCCCCCCTCGATATATGAATATAATCCAAGGTACTCCCATTTCATCAAGAGTCCCTCTATCGCTTGTTCATCAATCAGATTTATTAGTATTACTTAGGTTTTTTATTTTAATACTTCCCTTTTTTCAGGAAAACACTGAATTTGTAAATACTTGGAATACCCTAAGCACATTTTTTAATAAATTAATTGTGAAAACTATTTTGCCTGGCCCTAGGTAGTAGTAACACAACTTGATCAATTTCCTGTTAATAAAAGCTGTATTTGAACTGATCATAAGCTACAGGCAGAATTTGGCTGTGAACATTTGCTCTATTTTGTCTTGTAAAAATTGAATGCTGAAATACTAATGACTTCTGGGAAACCTTTGGGCAGCAACTGGCAGTGCTAAAGAGAGAGAAAGCATGTAACAAATTTTGACCTCAGGACTGTCTTTTGAATTGTGTTTTCATTAACTTTAGATACCAGGAGATTCTGGCACTGCTGAGAGAAAGAACCCTGTGTTACCATTGCATCAAATCGTGGTCAAAAAACTGTACAAAAGCAGACAGTCTTGTCTTTCTCTTGTTCACTTTTGTCTTTGTGAGCATTTTCTTTTTACTCCTTGTTTTTTTCCCTTAAGGTTAGAAGACAGCTTTTCTATTCCTTTGGTAAAATAAGGTTTGAGAGATGCTCTTTCATCTAAAATATCATTGTTTGTGACATTTCAGCAACAAGTAGAATGTTTGTGACTATTTGTAAATACAGAATCAAGAACCTAGGCATGAAATTTTTGCTCCAAATTGTGACTCTGTCATTTATTATTCACAACATTGTGCCTCAAATGTATGTGTCCCCCAGTGGGGATATCATGCTTGTGTGCCATCATTAGGTGACTTTGCAAATTCTGAGACATGTTCAAAGCCCAGAAAAATAAATGAAGAAATTTTCTGTTCATTTCCAACCCATAAAGTGGGGAGAAAAAGCTGAAGCTTTGCTAAAGAGGTGAAACCCTCCCGTTTTCAAAATCAGTTCAACTCTTGAACTCCTGTGCATCCAGGATTTCCTTCAGACCTTAAAGACCTGCTTTGAAATGGTTGAATTTCATCACCTATGCCTTGTGATTGTACCCAAGTGCCACATTACTCACCTTTCCATTTTCAGGATACCAGTATTTTTGCATCAGAGAATGCAGCTTCATCAAAACCAAAATGTGTTCAACACTTGGTGTTTTTCCCTGAAAAGAGTTCTCAAGTTTTGAGAATGCTTCAGCTATCTTGATTTCAGATGACAAAAATGTTCTCTCTTTTGAATTTAAGACTCCATTTAATCTTTTCATAAAAAAGTTTATAGTCTTAGTTGTAATATTTAATCTTAATTTCCATTTTTAGTCTTATTTTAAGTATCATCTGTATGACAATGCCTTACTGTTGTCAACAGCAAGCACAGTGGTGCTTTCAAATCACTTATTTTATTTACTTTCCCTGGAAATATTAAGGTGTGGCTAACCTCAATGTGGTTGGACAGAAATCCTATTTTCAGGCCAGTGTTAGTTTGTGCAAACAAATTTTCAGTGAGATCCAAAAAGACTCAGATGTCACAGGTCAGGAGAGAAAACAAGACTACATTTGCATGTTTTGAGCCGATGTTTTTGTAACACCTCAGTATAATATGGTGAGCATGTGATAAAGCTCCAGCGCCCTGAGAGCACCAACAGACCCCCACCACGGCCTCTCCCCACCCTGCCCCTGGCCCACTTCCCCTTCTCCCAGACCCCTGTCAGTCACAGCAGGACAGTGTCCAGTCCCCATAGCCCTGCCCTGGCCAGCCACGGGACCCTGCGCCGCTGCAGCCCCCACAGCACTGACATAAAACACAAGGCAGGTGAGCAGAGAGAAACTTAATGAGAGAGAGAATGAAAACAAATATCTGACTGCTCCCGTTTGAAGGAGAGGAGGGAGCAAGAGAGAAGTCATGAAGGCTGCACTAGCAACCACTCAGGTTTCTAAGAGAAAAATAAATAAGGACACTAGGACACTGCTGAATTTGCGCTACCAACATCATTCAGTCTATATAATTGTGACTTCGATAAGTAAATAATCAATACTGCAATGTAGATGTTTATGGACCGTAGTGTCCAAAGGCATATCACCCATTAACTGCATTGCCAGCAGAGTATGATTTCCAGGCACTTCTTATTAGATTTCCAGCAATTTTAATTTAAAAAACCCAGCTTATTTTAATCTTCTCGTAAAACTTGAATACCCAACTAGTGGGGATGATTACTGCCCATTTTATTTTAAAGCGATTCCAAAGTCGTACCTTCTGCCCATGCATTTTAAATACAATTTATGGCCCAATTTGTCATGTGAAACACGGAGGGAATAATTGCCTTAAGGGAAAAAAATAGTTATACTGGTTTTTAATTGGTGGGGAGAGGGTATAAGAGTTGCCTCAGGATGGTTAAAACCTTGATGACTAAAATGGCAGATACGCATGAATTAAGGACATTATGCGTGAAGCTGAGAGAACACACCGATTCAGAAATTATGGAACATATTCCAGGCTTTGTTTTCTCACAAGGACAAAAAATTATGCTTGATTTAAGATGCTCAGCATTTCTAGCACAATTATATGAAGCTCAGAGTTCATTTGTTCACCAAGCCAGAACAAAAATGTGACACAACAGAGAACAATGCCCCTAAAACTTTGGCAGAAGAGACTTTAGCTCACTTTAAAGCCTAACTGTTGTCTCACTGTTATTTGCTGCAAAATGTCAAAGAATCACCACACAGAAAACATGACATCGAACACCAGAGTGCAAAGTTTTCACATTGCCTCGGCAAGATGCACAGGCAAGAGAATCTGAAATATAAAAGGCATATGTCTGAATTGCAGGAAAACTTTGATAGTTTGTATTGCATACAAAATATTTGAAAGTGAAGAATGTATTTTAAACAGCTATACCTAAAATTGTCTGCATCTTCCCACTTTAAATTTCCCATTCGTCCAAAGAGGAGAAAGAAAGTTACTATGCAAAGATGAATGTTCTAACATGTTGATTTTTAAGACTACTCTTAGGGGAAAATCTATTCCCCCCCTTCATTTAAAAAAGCAAACAAATAAACAAAACCAAGGAAACACTGACCCAGTTTGTGCACATTCTTAGCAAACTGTGGTAGAAAGTTAAGATTTGGCAGGAAGATAGAATTTAGGAAATGAGAGATGCTTTATAGATTCTTAGGGAAAATTAGATTCAGTTTCGCGGGGAAGCATTTTAAAAGTGGAGTTTATTATTATTTTTATAGCAACATGTTTGCAACAGTCCAAGGATGTAAATAGAGCATTTTGCAATGCACAAAGAAATTGAGCCTAGAATTTTAATTCAAGCTACAGCCTAACAGAAGTCACTTTTTATGTAATGTAGGCTTTTAGGACAGAGGTTTTCAGTTGCATTATTTTGTATTCTAGTGATTTTACCAGATACTACCCTACTGTAGAAGAATTTAACTTCATTGTTTGTGCCTTTTGATGCAGTTCAAATTTATAGTAAATATCATTGTGCAATGCAAAGAACAATTATACATGACCCTTAGAATTTTGGTAAGGAAAAGTAGTGTAAACTCTACTGACTTGCCTGTCAATGGAATATTGTTCCCTATTAAATATTTGGAAGTGCTTTCCTCAGTTTTTCCTTTTTTTAAATACCATTAATGAAGTAGTTTTAAAACCCTGACCTCTTTTCTAGTCCCCAAATTATTCATCTGAAAGTCTCCCCAGTTCGATTCACCACTTTTGAAGGTGGTTTGTCTGTTTTGGGGTCCATGAGACAGCAGTCATAGTTAAACCAAAATCACAGTTTTCAGTTTTGGAAGATACACTGCCCAGCACATTTTTACACTTGGTGTGAGATCTCAGCTTTAATGAGTTAAATTAAAAAGCACCCATTGATTTGGAGGGAATGTGGGATTCACCTCTTGTGCAACTATCAGCTGAGTTAAGGAAATGGTGACTGAACATCTTTCTCCAATGTGTACCTCTCTGCCTTCAGTTCACCCAGAAAAAAGGCACTGACCACAGCAGTTTTACCATTGCAATACTCACTTCATTACAGCACCTCTTATGTTTTTTACAAGATAACAATTATTTCATGAGATTAGTTTTTTTTAAAAAAAGACTACACAGTAAGGAGGGTTTTATTATAAACTCCCTTATATATTGCTAAGTGTTTTCTTCATTTTTGCCCTGGCATTTGGCCACCCTGATTCCCCTGCCACAAGTTATTGTCTCTGTCTATTCTCTGATCACAGGCATACCCGGGCCTTTGCAAATGTTGATGCAAGAAATTAGTTCCTGTGATTTTAGTGGAACTTCTTGCATTGTGCAAGTACTCATATGCATATTTTTTTTCAGAGAACTGAGGTGTTTAAAGTTTTCAAGACAAACTTAGATAATTAAACTTACACAGTTCTTTGTCCTTAAAAGTTAATACTCAAATCTTTCTGCAATAATCTTTATCGACTTTTCTAATTTTGGGGGATATTTTATTGCCTGGAAATGATTTTATTCAGGTTGTTTAGGTTCACTTTTTTTTTTGAAAGCTACCAAAATATGGTGAAGGTCATGTTGTAAGTGACCAGTATGTTTGTGACTGAACTGTATGTCACATGGAAGAAAGGCATGAGAAGGGCAAAGTAATAGTGAATTCAAGAAATCCCACAAGGAGAGGCAGAAAGAAAATGATTGATACAAGCTGTTGCTTCTTGAATTCTGAAATGGTCCATCTGCGTAGCCCGAAGCATTGGAATGAGGTAAAGGGATATTTGGAAAGTTCACATAACTTATTTAAAACTAAAAATAGCAGGTAATGGTAGGAATTAACCATTTCTTTGCACGGACACATCAAGTAAGTGACTTCTTTATGGAAATAAATGTGCAGCTTTGAAGGGAAAATAAGAAATTGATGCTAATCTCCAATTCAGTAATATCATAGCTCAGATATGCATAGAGTTACTAACCAACTGATTTTCTGAAATGAAGCCGTGGATGAATTTCAGAGGTATTTATTTTCAAATTGAGTTGTCAGTTCACTGCCAATTCATAAAACCAACTCTGCTGTGATATCAACTCATCACAAAATAAGCTGACAAACTCTACCATATTTTTATAGTGAATCATTTAAACCATGAATCATTCATAGCTTTACACAGGTGCTGAAAATAGTGAAAACCTGCTGTCATGCTAGACAAGCCTGTCACATGCTTTCCACAAGCGATGGGTTCTTCTTTGCAGAACAGATCAGTTTTTAATCCTATTAGGAAGAAAGAAAGATCAAGGAAGGAAAACAACCAAAAAAAAAGGGCTCTGTTCTTCATCCCTTCCTTTTCCCTTTTTCTCCTCTCCAGTTTTAATGATATTATCTTGCCCATTCAAAATGGAAAGCGGAGAAAAAATATTTTGTTTTTATGTTGCATTTGTTCCTGCTTTTGTTCCATTGACAGACAGATATAATCCATGTCGTTCCAAATGGAGCAAGTCTTGATAAAATGAATATGTTACAGTTCTCATTCTGAATCACCCCCAGAATGTCATTCTGTTGACGTTATGTATTTGTAGATGATTTGTTGTATCCACCAAAATAATCCAAGGAATCTGGGCATTAGTACAAAAGGCAGCAGCAAATTATAGGCTAGCCTTGTAGCTTCAGCAAAACAGGCAGCAAGCCTGTCATGGGGCAGTCTGCAGATTGCTTTATAACCTGCCTTAAATAAGAGTAGGGAAACGGATTGCAAATGAAAATTAAAACACCCACCTGGACTGATCTGAAAAAGTTGAGGGATGGGCCTGGTTAGCATGCACTGCATTAGGTGGCTGGTGATGTTCTGGGAATCACTGATTCCATGTCAACATATCTGTAAAATGAGTTAATGAGCCAAGGGACAGGATGTAGCCATTTCACACATGATTAGGCAGGCTCTCCTTGTAAAGGAGTGCTCAGCCCATCCCTGGGGATGTGTTCTGCCTGCCAGTTTCCCTGCCAATCTGTGACTGGCTCAGACACACGCATAGGTCAAAAGAGGAAATGCTTTAGGCCTCTCTTATACCACCGAGGAGCAAGACTTTGTGATAAGACTGGCAGCCTTCACCCTTAGGCACTTAGCTCTCAAGTGCTTTGGCATCTGGCAAAATACTCCTACAGTACCTGGGCACTGCAGAAGGGTTATTGGCTACAGCAGCTCCCTCAATAAAGCTGTGACAGAGAGGGACAATAGCAAAGAATCAGACCACTCCCCTCAGAAATGACCCAGCTTGGGATTCACAGCCCCAAATCTCCGTTGGAGCCAGGTGCCTATGCCAAGACACTAAAGTAAGCTGTGAGATTCCCCCTCTGTCCTTCTGTCCAGCTTGTCAGAGCACTCACTCACGGGGCTCTTGCAGGACACGCAGGTTCATTTCCAACCGTCTCATCACAGTGTGTGGGGAGCCTTAAGACTGCTTCAAGGTATAAGGAGTAAGTAGGGCATGCTTCCAGCCCCTCATGTTAAAGTTGTTTCAGTTTACTTGGTGTAGTTAATTATTCATTCAGACAGCAGAAAGGAAGTGGAAAGAAAGAGAGGGAGGGACAACCTTTCTTTGCATGGAAGCTGAGTAATATTGACCAATATTAGCAATATTGACCAGAACAAAGGGGAGACTTGAGGCTCAGGCACTGTTAATTGATAGTTTTCATCTCGAATATGAGAAGGGGTGGAACTTAACCTTTAATATTTGAGAGAATGGTGTTCTCTGACTGGTAGTGATAGGGAAACTATAATCCACCAAAAAATGTGTTGACTCTTTCCATAAGATATCTTCCAAGAATGTGTCCTGCCTTGGACTTTAACAGATAAAGGAAGGTAAATAACCCACTGAACTGATGATCCAAACAGAGTAGTCATATGGAGGAGCTATGGAGCCACTCTGCACTAGTAAGGATAAGGAGCTTCCAAGAATTCCCAGAACTAGCCGAACTTTGAGGAAAAAAAGCCCAAGAGGTACCTGAGGTATTCTGAAGTTAGACAGCAGCTGAGTTTCTGAGATCTCAATGTTGGACTTGAAAGCCTAAAGGCTTTAATGATCTAAAATGTTAATTAGCACATCTGTGTATCTGAATGGAAATGGCCTCTTTATTCCCTAGGCTCTTTCCAGATCTAATTCAGAATAATCATGGACTTGGAAAGTGGCCTTTTTTCCTACTGAAAGTAATATGTCCACTCTGCTCAAATCCAGTTTCTCCCAATGGAAATTGTGCATCAAGGACTCTCCTCTGATACAGAGTCCGCTTTGAGCTTCCAAAATACCATACTGATTGTTTATATGCTGGAGACTGGTTTGGCCTTTGGCTCTACTGTTGTATGTTCAGACTGCCCATTTAGAAGTGGCCTACTGGAATTTGGCAGAGTAATTTACCTAAGGTATTTTTACTCATAGATTGGCTTCATACCTTCAGTTAATTTGGGTCATTTTCTGTGAATTTAAAGACAATTTAAGTTAAAACTCTTTAAAGCTCTGAGCAGACACACTTTAATTTAAAAAATGTATCACTGAATTCATATTAACTTTCCCTTAGAGTTCTTGTGTACAAAACCATAGGAAAACTTTATTATTGGGAGGTAACTGGGTCCATCTCTCTTTATACTGGTTGGAGAAGGAAGAGATCAGAAGTGGACCATCATTTCAAAAGGGAAATGTTTTACTTTTTCACAGGTAATTTTCCCCCTTTTTACTCAGTGCTAGAGGGTCATCCAGCAAAGGTAAGTCTTGTCTAGTTCTAGTAATAAATGCATGCATAAATTGCAGAATGTGATTTTGTATGAACCTAGGGTTACTCATGCATCAGACAACTGATAGACATATGTTATTCAGTTTGCAGTGAGGAGCACTTCACTGAAAGGAGAAGGATGAACAAAACCTGCTATAGTCTGATATCTCCAAATGATTTAAATAATAGATAAAAACTTATATATAATATATATATAATGACTCATTAAGATGTTGTGTCAGATTGTTTTTAGGAATACTAATTATTTTTCCAAATCACCATTTTATCCCAAATTTTTATATTAGCCAATTTGGGAAAAGAATGTTGTTTCAATGTGCCTGTAGGGCACATTTTGATGGACAATCAAAATTTCAGATGCATTACTGCAGACTGAAAGTCCTCTGATCTGATCATGACTGCACTGACCTGTGCAGAGTTTTTTTCACTTGATAAGGCATTGTCCTTAGTGTCAATAGCCTTTGACCAAAGCAGAGGAAGAATGAGGACTTTTCATTACAGCAGAAGAGAAATTAAGTGATTTACTCAATGTCACAAACACAACTAAATCCCAAGCTAAATCTCCTAAGCCAATGGCAGGGATCATGGCCAGCAACCTGATTTTGGAGATGGTTTGTATTTGAAAATGGCTTATACACTAATCATTATCATTGTAAAGAACAGTTAAATAGGTTTCTGTGTATAATTAGTATTACACTTGCCAAGAACATCTTCTGTCATCACTGATAACACTTTGAAGGTCCTCGTTTAAATTCCAGCCATATGTTTTAACTTGGCAATGAATTCCACAGTGAAGAAATATTGATTTGGGATTGCTTTAATTTGCATTGTTGCCCTCTTTAACTTCTGTAATATGAGCTTTCTCATTCAGATATGTTTAGATATTTGCATGGCTTTTTAATGCCTCCTTATGCTACATAATCTGAATCCTGATATAGTACTAAACATCATTCTTGAAAGTCTCTGGAATTGTTCCCTAGTAGCAATTTGAAGATTTCTTCAGCAGTAAAAAGTGAGCAATTTTCCCCAAAGATAAGCACATCTGTGTTAAAACCATGTATCTTTATATTATACCTGGCCTTCTCCTAGCAGTGTAAGCAGTCTAAGTGATCTCATTATCTAGCAGATTTGACTCGATGTCAGCATGAACTGATCAAAGATAATTAGGAAGGACAGAATGAGAAGGCAGGAGAGAGATTTCCCCTTGGCAGGAAAGAGCTGCAGGACTGCCTGGAGCTCTGCTTAAGAATGGACAGTGAGCCTGGTGATAGATGGTGGGTTGGAATTAGAAGACGACCTGAGTGACATTGCTGTGGGTTTCTCCTAAAGACATCCTCATCAGGAAGAAACAGATCAAGCCTTTTATAGACAACTGAAAGCTTCATGTTCTTGGGCGTTCATCTACATGGGGGACTGTAGCCACCCTAATAACTGCTGCTGGGCTTCTGAATGCATTGGTAACAGCATCTTAACAGAGGCGATCAAGAGGTCAGTGAGGGGAGGTGCTCTGCTGGACCTAATGCCAATAAACAAGGAAAAATCATTTGCTGATATGAAGGCTTGGGGGCCACTGTGGCTGACCATGTGATGGTGGAAATCAGGATCCTGAGGGAGGGGTACAAGGCAAACAGCAAAACAACACTGGCAGAATAAGCAGATGTAGTCTCTTCAGGGACCTACTTGGAAGACTCCCATGGGAGACAGTCCTGGAAGAGAAGGGGTACAGGTGACATGATTGTTTATCAGGGATCACCTCCGTTAAGCTCAAGGATGGTCCATCCTTATGAGCAAAAATCAAAGGCCTGAATGAATGAAGAAGGAGCTCCTGGCTAAACTGACACACAAAAGATGTTCTACAGAATCAGGCCATTTAACAGGAATATTTGGACACTGAGTGTGCAAGGATGGGTTTTGAAAAGCTTTAGTATGTACTGGTAAGATCTGTCATCAGGAATTCCAGGTCCCTGAAACCAGTGGAAAAGTTTGGAGCAAGGAAGACTTTCCTTTGGTGAAGGAGGACCAAATTAGAGAGCACTTAAACAAATTGGGCAGACAAACATACAGAGTTTGTGGATGTTAAGGCAAGGCCACGCATGAGTGTCTTTGAAAGATCCTAGCAGTCAGGAGATGTTTCCTAGGAACCGAAAGAAAGCAAATATCACTACTATCTCCAAAAAGAGAAAGAAGAAGGAACTGGGGAATTGCAGGCCAGCCAGCCTTGCCCGAGTCTATGGAAGGTGAAAGAAAAAAAGATTCAGAAAAACATTTCTACACATATTAAGGACAAGAGTGGTTGGGAGTGATTAGAATGGATTTACAAAGGGTAAATCATGCCTGACCAACCAACAGTCTGCTATGATGAGATGACTCAGGAAGAGGGGATGGACGAGTCTAGTAGCAGTCATCTTTGCATTTTCACCTGTCTTATGTGAGTACCAAAGAGCTGCATTTACATCATCGTAGGTATGGTCACTGTGGGGTCAGCATTATTTTGGGTAACCCTATGCAAAGGCAGTGGGAAAACTCTTTGATGGCTGCCACTGAAATACCATTATCTCAGATCCAAGAGATGCCTTATCCCTTGGATTTATCCTGCGGATAGCCAGTTCACTTGTATTGTACCAGACTAGGAAGAGGGTAGAAGAAAACTGAGAAAGTGTAAACAAAGAAACCAGCTACTAATGATGGGTTTAAGAAACACTGTATACCTTATTTGTAAGATACACTATGAACCAGGGGGATCTTTCAGAAACATGAGAAGCTTGGGTGAGTCAAAAGAGCAAGCACACACTTTTCTCTACCTGAGGCTTAATTGGGGGACCAGTTAGCAATGAAGAAATCCACTGAGAAAGGAAAGAGAAAAAGTGTGCTTTATTGAAAAGGCCACCTGGAAAAATTCTTGACCTCTTGGAAGTGTCTGACTTAATTTCAAATCAAATTGAGCATGCAGAGGAGAAGAAATGTGTGACATTTATTACCTTGAATAGACTTCCACAGTTCCTATCCTGGCTCCATTAGACTGAAGGGTTTTTGGAACTCACAAAACCACGGTCTATCTGTTGCCTTCGAGTATCAGTAGCCTCTGAGCAATGAATTACAAACCCAGAAAGCTGGAGGGAACATTTAACATGACAAGAAATTTCTAGTTGTGGAAAGAAGGGATATCTTCCTTAGACCAACAGTAGTCTACGTTGGAGGGAGCCTGTAGAGTCTGTGCCTTTGAAGTTTTTCTAGAAACAAAAGAAAACAAGAGCACTTCTGTCATGACAGACCAAAGCAAGCTGCAGAATTTGTGCACTGTACAAAGGGTGTCTCTAGTGCAGTCAAGGTGATGAATTTGCCAATTATAATGGAAAAGCAATCATTTGATTTAGTTCATGAAAGCACATTATGCCTGAGCTCACACCCTTGAAGATTCTTATTCTGAGAAATGAAGAATTTCATTGTAATCTAGTTATCCTTTACTTTCACACTGTTGGGAATCCTTGCAGAAGTCGATCAAAGACTGTTTCTTGGCTGTAGCTTGATTATGTAATTTGATCTCCATCTCCTACCTGAGTAGTTTTCAAAAGATTGTTGATTTAAAAGATCCACATTGTTCGCTTATTTTTCATGTTTTGATGGCAGTGCTTTCCTACATTCTATTGCATTTTTACTTCCGTCGCTTTACACTTAGTTTCAGGCTTTTACTTTTTCTTTCCCTTGCCTCTTGTAAAGCATCATTTCAGGGAGGGATATTTGTTCCTTCAGTACCTTTAGCAGAGTTAATAGATCACAGTAACAACTGTGTCAGCACAATGGTACATGGAAATTTGGTCTTTAAGATGTGGTCATATGATCTGTCCCTCTGTGCATGCACCAAGACTGACAACCCTGGATCTCATCGAAGATTCAACCGGTTTGCTGTCTTACCAAGAGAAAATAGAATATGAAAATGGGAAAGAAAATACAGCATTACAAGACAAGCTTCCCTTAGGACACTGTCTACTAACTGCCCCTTAAACTGTAGCAGTCAAAATAGAAATTTGTGAAAGCTACTTATCTTGTTGCCAATATATTGAAACGAAACAATGTGAAAAAAATCCACAACAGTGTAAATGTTTAGGTGTCATTTTGTCAGTTTTGAAGTTTCCATGCTGTGCTAGAGAGAAATATAAAATAAGCATTTCCATCTAAACTTTAATTCAAAGATAAATTTGATTTTTTTTTTCATGAAAACACTGTAGTTAGATGGTCTATCGGAGTTTTTATTTCTATTCCTGAAGTACTTTTTTTAAATATCCAGTTTCACAAACATTTTACATTTTTCTGACCTAATTAAAACAATGTAATATGAGTCTACAGTCATTTTATTCTGACCAGTCTTGATCGCTTTTTCAGTGTCATTACGAAGTGGCTTTGGAAAACATGCAAAAAGATAGAAATGGGGCAACAGTTTTCATTTTTAACATGTCTTGTTCTTTATTTTATGCTTTCATTGGAACACCCAGTTTTAAATGCCCAAAGGCAATCACACTGCAGTTTCTTTAGTTATTTGAGGTAGAATGGGACACTAACCAGATTA
This sequence comes from Mohoua ochrocephala, assembly GCA_013398855.1. Taxonomy (NCBI): domain Eukaryota; kingdom Metazoa; phylum Chordata; class Aves; order Passeriformes; family Acanthizidae; genus Mohoua; species Mohoua ochrocephala. The sequence continues at coordinate 114,524 of VZTA01001936.1, forward strand.
AACTTTTAAATTCCTTTTTTGTCCTTTTCCCAGTTTCTGCTGGGCTACCTGATGCCTATTATCTGAATAATGATAACTGTATAGCAGTTCCTTCACACTGCATAGTCAAAAATGTTCCTCGTAGTTGAGGCTGTTGGTGTTACGGGTCTTCCCTTAGGATGCTCTATATCCAGGAAGGCATGGAGCGTGCTCTGATGGTGACAGAACAACCCTGTTGTAAAGACAGGCTGTGCCCCAGCATTTGAGTGTGCTTACAGGACACCTCACAGTGAATCTGCCCCATCTTACTTGCCTAGACCTGCTCTGCACAGAATTATCTGTGTTTGAAGAGCACCTTGATATACTAGAAGTCCAATAAAAGTAATAGTTTATGATTAACCCTTTCCCTACTTTCTTGGAGACTTGGAAGGATAAAAAAATACATCAGTGCAGAGATGACTGTTCTATACCTGCAGATAGCTTCTGCCCTGACAATCAGCAAGTGTGGCTCAGTAAGCATCTTATCTGGGAACTCATTTACAAAACTCATGAAGCGAAAAATCCAGACATGGAGCCTCAAAAGCAGTAGATGTGCCTTGTTCTGCCACCAGATGAGGAAGAACGGCAGCCAAGTGCTGGCTCCCAGGTGCCCCAGCCTCATGGTCCCTTGCAGCGGCAGAAGACAAAGAAGACACAGTTTCACAGGTCCCAGAGCTACTCTTCATTAAGGTCAAAGGAGTTTATCTTTCTGTCTCCAGACAAATCTGCTGCAAGAAATTTTATTTACTCCTACTTCACAGAGCTGGTGAGAATTGAGACTGTGTCAATTAGTCTATTGAACTGGATCCTGCAGCACTTTATTGTGACTTTGCTTGAAATGACCCTTCTCAGCAAGGGCTGAAGAACTGAGCCCTCTTATTGATGGAAAAACTTATTTTTCATGGGCATTTAAAAATGTGCTTAAAAGTTGTCTGGGAATGATTTATGGCACTGACTGGACCAAGTACATTTCAATACTAATGCATAAATCTTCTAACAAATAAGCTATCTACAGAGTTAGAGGCAGAAAGAGGTGTCTTCCTTCTCTAAAATGAAAAAATGTTTGGAACAATGCCCATAGTTAAATCTTGCCCACACTTTGATCTCATGTGAAGAAATTTTATAGTTTTTATTTTCCTTGACTTTGAAAACTGCTCATATATGCTTTAAAAATACTAATGACAAAGCTTGCTTACAAGATTCTGGGAATGAACATGTACTCTGAATTAGGGCAATGGGGAAGAGTCATTTTATTATAATAACATGAAACAAAGCATATTATCATAAAGAAAAGAATGTTATGCTTGCAATCACTGACTGAATCCGTTGTACTGTAAAGCTTCTGCTTATTGCTGCAGTTTCTATTTTTTTCCTCTGCCTGCTTTATTTGTGACCGCTATTTTAGAAACAAAAAATCCTCCATATCCTCAGTGACTGCTGGTACTTTTAATATATTTACATATAATTTATTTATTATGAATACTAAAATATTTATAGAGAAATTTTAAATGTATTCAAATATCCCACTCTTAGGATGACACACATCTTTTGTTGATAGGTACAAAAAATACTCACGCTTAAATATAACTTCTCTGACTCCTTTTCCATAATTTGGTACTGACCCAGATATATTACAAAGCATATTTGTATACTGAGCATTGACCCTTTATGGGCTCCAGAGTGCGACTTTCAAGCCAGTCAGTTATGCAAATCTGGTTATTTTCACAACTGGAGTTATAAATCCGAAATTATTTTTTATCTTTCATAACTGTACCCCGTGTTCCTACCTTTTTATCCAGGTTGTGTTTTTATGAAGCAATCTGTCTGGTGAACAAAATAAATAAATAAACAAATAATTTTTAAAAGTCTATCCATTTATACTATGCAACATTTGTGAAGTAATCCTCATATAGCTAATTCTAAAGATTAAATGGTTGGTAATGAATTCATCTGCAAACTTGAATTATAATCCTCCATATTGGCACTGCCTTAATAGGCACAGTAGCCAAGGAACAAAAGTGGGAAAATAATTGTATGTCAACATGATTTATTTTTTTGCCTCTATCAAGATATGTATAGCATTAAGTCTCATTAAGTGACTAAACAGGGGACCATGAGCTTCTTCTTATATCCGTCATCATCACCTGGGCTCATGTGATTCCTGTTTCAGTCACCTGACCTCAACATGCAATGTGCAATGCAGAGAATTTCAGAAAGGGCAGAAACCTTACTTGTGTAAATACTAGAAACAGGGCCTGATTCTCCTTTACCTCTAGATCCAGCCACGCACCATGAAGTATAATTATAGTTCTAGAGTGCATAAAGTACGAAGTACTTGCAAGTGGGCATTATCATAATTTAAACTGCGATTGAGATCACTTAATGCCTTAATATACATGTTTGTTAACATATGTTGTTGGCAGGTTTGGAGAATTACCGTTTTCCTAAATCACATGCATTTTTAGATATGATTTTTTTTGTCCCCTCTTCTTTTCTTATTGCTGCAACAACAGGAAGCGTCTGAGAATGCTGACTTGGGATCCAGTTCAAAAAATTGGGGAGCCTGACTTTAAGCTCTCAGAGAATATATTAATTGAGTTTTTACATCTTACTGATGCCCCTTTCTTTTCCAAAACCTGTTTCTTTTCCATATTCTCCATACTAAACTTTTGCATTTCTTTAATTCTTCGTTCCTTTATAAATCTCTTCAAGAGATCTACAGCTGAATCCCAAATATATATAGATATATAAATATAGATATAGATGCAGATATATGTTTAGCAATAATGTTAAGCAATAGAAAAGTCATAAATGTTATTTAGATAAACGTATTTATTACACTCAGAATCACAGAATATTCCAAGCTGAAAGGGACCCACAAGGATCACCGAGTCCAGGTTCTAAGTGAATAGCCCATACAGGGATTAAACACACAACTTTAGTGTTATCACCACCATGCTCATATAGTCTTGTATCGTATTTAAACACATGTATTTTAAGTATATTTGTAAATCTGAAGCATATATCTTATTGTTAAGATAAATAACAAATACAAACTCTGCATGTGTAAGATCTTTATACATATATCTTTGCTATTGGATTCTTCTTCAAAAGACGGATATTTGCCCAGAATCTATTCACCCTTATTGCTGATTATTGAATTCATGTAATTAGTCAAGATGTAGGGGTCTTTTGTAAACACCACTCTGACAGCACCCCTGGACTCTCCCCTGCTTCTTTTGACCTACACTCTGCAGCCCACCCCCATGCACTGCAAGGGTCAATCTTGGACAATTCTGGTTGTCGGGCCTTCAAAAACACTGATCTTAGAAATGCAGCACAAACCTTTTTTTTAACTAATCCAATGTCTTTCCTGTTTGACCACATGTTTTATAAATCAATAGGCGGCAGCAGCTTCATCTCCAGTTTCCGAATGTGATGATAGCATCAATGTTAATGTAGACAAGTAGAGGAGAAATGAACCCAATTCTGCTGCCGTGTTGATAATCTGGCAAATTTTATACAGTCTATCCATTTTTGTTAGTACTGCTTTATTTTGGTGATGAACTCACCATGCTATAGTCATCTTCTCCACATGATTTTTTTTTTTAGTGAGAACAGTTGTAGAATCCAGTTATAGAAAAAATGTTTAATACATTTTCCCCTCAATATCTTATCTTGTAGGTGGTCATCTTTTTTTTTTCCCCCTTTCTTTTTTTTTTCCTTTGGCCCCTGGAGACTCCAAGAAAAATGTGCATTTAGATCTTTGAGTATTTGACTTGGGGTGGCAGAAACTTTCACCAAGACTATGGAGTGATGAGACTTTTGGAACCTAGCTCTGTCTTTCTCACTTCTGAAAGATGGATAGAATGCAGTTGCATTGGTCTTTTGACATACAATCATAGAATCATAGAACCACAGAATGGGTCAGAAGTAACCTTTAAAGATTATCTAGTCCACTACCCCCTGCAGATGGGCAGAGACATCGTTCATTGTCTCTTAATATTTGCACCCTCCCTTTTGAGAACACAGGAGGTCATGCATTTAAATATAAGATATGCATTTTTTTCTGAGGTACATTGTGATCCATGTATCTTTCCAATCATTCTTAGTGTTTAATACTCAGGTACCCTCAGCAGATACCAATTTAGTGCCATAAGCCCAAGCCTTACCCACTTTTAATTTGCCTTTGGGTTGCTGAGGGTTTGTAGGGTTTTTTTGTAGAGCTGATATCACTGTTCCAGGTACCACCTTGGCTTGAGCACCTGTGTCCAACTAAAAATTAAAAAGTGTCCCATTTGTTTTCAGGCTGACAGTTCATTCATCTTCTGCTGCTACCTTGGCCATTACTGCAATGAGGAAGAACTCTGAGCTAATGGCTCTGTAGTCATCCTCTTTGTCCTTGGTATCTATTCATATTCTGCTGGTACTTGCAACCCCTGGCAACATGATGAAATCCACTACACTTCTATCTGCTTCCAAAAACTATCAATTACAGTGATGGGTGGTGTTTGCTACAGGATGTACATGTTCATGTGCTGCCTTTTGAGGCTGCCAGCTTCCTGTTACCGGTTCTTTTACTGAAATATTTTAACTTCTGTGCAAGATCATCATCTGTACTCCATAAGAATCACTCTGGATAGTGATTTGCCTTTTGTCAGTATCTATGAGTTGTTTTGTAAGAAATGAACAGTCCTTAGTTTCCACAAATGCTTTTTGTGGTTTGACCAAGGTAATAGCCAAGATCTGACCTTTTAGGGGACCTCTAGTAGAGTAAAAAAATTGATTTTCCACCTTAGATCCATCAGAACCAGCAGGCCAGGTTTGGATTGATAAAATTATTTATAGGATCTTATCTCTGAATGAAGGATTCTAATGCTATGACTTTATATAAATACTCTTTCAAATTCAAAAAGTAATGCATACTGAATATAGCATATAATCAAAATTTAACTGGGATAAATATATTCAGGATTAATTATTATGACAGTTTTGTTTTAATGCATACTTACATTATAAATGGGATGGTTGTTTAATTTTCACAGTGTTATTATCTTTTGCTTTTCACAGTAATAGGCTTAATTCAGCATAAACAGGCTTTTTTTTTTTTCCAAATTTTGAAATAAAAAGCGAGAGTTTTCTCTTACCTACTCAAGTTTCTATATTGCAGGAATGACAGAGAAGATATGGCTATAAGGACATTAGATTGGACATTACAGAAACTTACCTTTGTTATTATCTAGTCAATGCCAGCTACTGGTTTTGTTTATTTTGATTATGATATGGACAACTGACTATCTTCCCAGCAAGCTCTAATCTAGCTGAGTGCTAAGTCCCTGGATAAGCCTTTAAACATAGCATATGTGTACAAGACGCTTTGGGGTTCCTATACATACAGGGATGTCTCCATGTAGGCTCCAAGCCTTGACTGACCTCATATCCTATTTGTACATATCCTGATCTGTACATCAGTTTGTTAAATTAATTTCCTGAAGAAACCCTTTAATCGGTTTTCTTATTTTTAAGCTATCTTTTAGAGGAAATATGAAAATGACAGTGACTTGTCTTGGGTCTTCTGCACTAATTCTGCGTAATTGCAGAATAAAGCAGACTCTGTGCTGTTGACTTTTTCAGCATTTGTGCCAGAGAGTACTGCTGTCAACACTTCTCTGAGCAGGGTGTTGGGGCCAGGGACACAAATCTTATTAAGAGAGCAATAAGTAACTGATTTTCTATGTAATCTGCTGGAAAGGATAAATTTTTGCTTTAGGCAAATATGCTGTTTGCTATGGGTGCTTTGAAAACATCCCAGATAACACTGAAAAGGAATCATCCAACCTCGCTTTGCTGTTAAACTCAAAATACAGTAATCATTTCTATATATCCTGCATCAAGCAAAATTTTTCACTTTGAACAGTAGGTCTTAAAGAAGTTTCCATCTTGTTTCAATGTTTTTACTACATCAACTTCCCTTTTGGAACTTTTGGAACTGAAAATCTGTAGACCTTAATTTCAAATTGACCTCAACACAGAGACAGCTGGATTTAGTTTAACATCAGCTCTTAAATGTTTAAATTACACTTCTTCTGAGCTCTGACTCTCAAGCATATGGTGATGTCCAGCAGCACCTTATTTCCAAAGCCCCTAATTCAGCAAACACAGCTCCCATTGGACTCCTTTTCATGTTTCCTTTTCTCAGCATTCTGGGTCACCTTGCTTTTTCAGGCTCTGTCTAACAGATGTCAGACACAACACCCTATCAGACAGTTCTTTATAACCAGTGACATGGTCGCTGTGACTCATGTTTTAACATTAATAGGACATGGGCATAAACTGGCAATATTACAGTCTTTCAAAAGGGGCTTTGAAAGTTAATAGAAATTCCTTCACAACTACATGAAGATTTTTTTGACCAAGAAGTGAACTACTCTGTGCTGAGGAAAGGGTGTGGTTGTTTACAAGTAGTATCCTAACCTAGAGTCAGTAAACTTCCCTTAAGGGTATCAGAAAATATAATGCTTGCTCTTCGAGCATATTGGATTCATTAAAGCAGCTTCTATTTTTAAGCCCTTAAGTATGAAAACATCTACCATCAAGTAGCTTCAGTTTGAATGATTCTGAAAAGCGAAGAAAGTGCTGGACTTGTGGAAAGAATGAAAGAAATGCTGGGAGTGGGTAAAAAGCATGCTAATATGTTCCAGTTCCAACCCCCATGGAAAGCAAAGATCTCTTTAACTTATTTTTATTTTTTGCTCAGGGGTGGATGAAAGGAAAATTGGAAAACAAATGAAAAAAAGAATTCTAAAAGATAGGATACTCCAGACCCTTGAGATACTCAGGAAACATTTCCAGTTATCATAGGATATTGCATAAGAAAAGGCAGTGGCCTTTTACTGGGTGGTCAGTTCTCACCCTATCAGTCCTGATGAGCTATACTTACTGTAATCACATTCCTCTCTCTGTACTTCTTTTTTCCAAATCAGTTGGAGAGCGAGAGTGTTTCTTTGAGTAAACAGAAGTGGCAGAATCTTGTGCAAAAACCTGTAAAGAAGGAGCAAGGAGGAGACAGTGCTGTGCTAGAATTCTGCATCTTACCCTAGAAATGAGTAGGTAGCTCCTTGCTACTCAGCTACTACTCAGCTGCTACCGTGCTGCCACTCAGCACAGGATACATGGAATATCTCAGAAAAGTGGGTCTAGGAACAAGCTGTCACGAGGTCTAAAGAAAAACACTGGCTGCTACCATAAAAAGGCCCTGGCATTCTAGAAAATCTCACCCTGTCCTATGTCACATTCCTTGGATTCGAAGATGTTGTACCAGCCCGAAAACTTGGCAAAATACCTAAAGTGTGCATGACATATTTTTATTTCATATGATTAGTTAGATAGCTGCAAAATCTCATTGGGTCCTACAGAATCTCTTTTGCTCCAGTTGTATCATGATGCTTTTTAATCTACCTACAATAACATAAAATGTTTTCTCGTACAGTATATCTCTTAAAAGGTAGAGTCCTTATTGATTCACCTACTCTGACCGTCTGAATAAAGAATATCCCCAGAGCACAATAAGATGCAGCACAATAAGATGGCACATAAGCCAGCTATTACAGACACTTGCCCTTAACTTAATTAGCAGACTGGCATGGTTGCTTCTCTTCTATCTTTCCAAAGATAAAGGCTCAGTTCGTGAAGAGGATGATTGGATATGCCATAAGCAAAATGTCATCTGCAGAATCAGTGTCGAAAGGATGTGGCCCTTGCCAAAGGCGAAACAGAAACAAATATTTAACTCTTTCCCTCCAAAATTAATAGAAAAGAGGAAAAGAGAATAGGCCTAAAACGTAAGTCCCGCTCAATGATTGCAACGATGTTACAATTCCTGTAGCAGTAAACTAGAGAGGCAGCAGGAAGTAATGTGCAGAAAGAACTTCAGAAGACTGAAGAAATACAAAAGTTTTGACAAAACATACAATCAGCAAAAGGAGAAAGTCCAACAAAAGACAGATGACTTGAGGATAACAAAGCTAAAAATTACTGTAAAATATCCTGGAAGTCAGTGAAACCCAATGGTCCTTGATAATAAAAAGAGCAACAGTGAGTGTTAGGTCGAGGAAACCAGCAGCCAAAAGTGCTGCAGGATGCCAGACAGAAATCTAAATTCATAAAACCACAGGGTAATATGTAATTATAGACAAATCATTGTATATAAAGTGCTCTGCATGTCAGCATATACTTTGGGATGAAAGGAATTAAACTGTTTTCAGGTAACAAAAGAATGTGGAATTCATTTTCTTTTGGCAAGAAAAGTCACATAAGTCAGTAAACCTAAAAAGACCCCTCCAGAAAGCATCTGACTGAAATGGCTAACTCATCCAGTACGACTCTTCCCTGAAATGTAGAAAGTTTCTGAATTGCCCTCTAACCATCCTACATGTTTCAGGGTCTGGGCACCTGCTGGGCATGTGTCTTCTGGCAGAGCAGCAGAGGTGGCTGCTGTTGTCCTCACGAAACTTTAAAGCATCAACATGTCTCAGTGGAAAAATAAATGTGCTCAGTTATGACAGAATAAGTCGCAAAGCCAACTGGCACAAAAACATTCTGATGGCAGCTAGGAAGCCAGGCAAGCTGAGATACGATCAGCCCTTGTTGAAAACTCAGTCTGAAAGTCCTAGTGCTCACAATGTCAAAGAAAAATATTTTCAAACCTAGCTAATGTCTCTTCTATCTCGTGATCGCTTATGACAAATAAATTTGGACAATGAAAATGGTTACATGACAGAGTCTGGACTCTTGTGGAGGGAATAAAGCTCAGTATGAAGCTTGGAAAAGCAATGGGGTTCTTTGTTTTAGGAGAGCATGAGTAGTAACAGCATCGAGTGCTTGAAGGCCTTTCTAGAACTCAAGTTACTGTAGTCAGTTGATAATTGTAATATTTGTACTAAGCGTTGCTGTTTGTCCAAGGAACCGTGATTATTCTGCCTTTTCTCTTATAACGTAAGGAGCAAAACTTCACACAGAGATTTCTGCATCAAATCTAAAAATCAGGCTATATAACACAGTGCTACCTGGATAGCACTCAATTTTAGGCAGATCCTGATTTGACGGCATCAAATCATGGAGAAGTGCTTTCTCTTGCTTGAATATAACACAAGCCACAAGCAATTTGGAAAGGCAGAGAAAGGACAAGAGCAAGGGCAGAGAGAGGGAAAGAACACGGGAGCAAGTGATAAAATCCAGCTGTTAAGAGAACAAGAGTGTGGATAGTCTAAAGGGTCACAATCTCAAAGTTGTTTTCTTTGCTAAATAAATATCAGCTGCAGTTCAAAACCTGGCAAATGCATGTGCTGGAACAAAGAGGTAGCCAGGGAAGCAAGAAGATGCTGGATGTTACAGCAAGAATTAACTAGACACAACAGGAGGAAATTAAACTGATAAATGAAGGAACATTGTGAAGCTGCAGAAGCTGTTTAAATCTGTTGCTTTAGACACTTAAAATAAGATTGCCTGATGTCTAATCGTCCCTACAGAGAGGATAAGAACATGGACTAGGTGAATTAGTAAATTTTTTTTTCTGTGAAGTTCTGCCATGGTTTTTAGGTGATTGTCCTGTCTCAGTTTGACACTATTCATCCAGCATTTCACTTTGGAAGTCTGTGAAATACCATACGCTCTTTGCCCAGAGCAGCTGACAACTAACAAACAAAGAATTTCTGTCAAAAGACAAACATATTAAGGCCAACCCTTTTATACAGTATCCAAAAAACTGGTTATGGGAACCACTGTACTTCATTAACATGCTAGGAAGATTTTTCTAAAGAAACTTTTCAGTAAATAGTCCCTGTCCATTCAACATATCTTCTGTATATGCAATGAAAATATCCCTTATAAAGACCAATAATTTTCACAGCAGAAAAAGCCTGTGAGACTGCAAGATGGGCAGCTAGAGGTGCTATTTCTCACCTATTGCTTGACATAATTTCATACACTCACAAAAAAACTCAAGAGGTTGTGGAGAAATTTGTGTCTACAGAAATGCCACCTTGAGTTCACTCCAAAGGCACACTGTAGATTGTCCTCCTTAAACAAAGACTGATTATTATGCTGTCATAACAGCATTTGGGTTTCAGTAAGGAACTTGAACAAAATGCTCGTGGTGGACTTGCTTAGCTGTCACATGAACAGCTTGCCTTAAAAAAAATAGCAAGGCGAATCCTTGGCCCATACTCCAAACACTTGATGAACAGACTCCTGTTGACTTCACTGGGCTTTAGATTATACCCACTGCCATCAAGATGAAAAATTGCAGGCACTTAAAGTAAAGTTCTGGATGGATTGAAAAACTAGATTTATTATCCCTCTAAGGGCATATCTGGAGGAAATTAGTATGCAATATATCGCTATACACAAGCAACCTCACATTCAAATTCAGGATCTGAAATGCTGGTAAAAGTGTAATTTATTAGGGGACTTTTTAGCTCTTATTAGCTCTGTTTAGTTCTGAAATCAACTATTTTCTAAAGTAAATATGAGCTTTATATTTATATAAAAAACTGAATGGGCTGTTTTTCACAAATAACCTTCCAGGCAGATGCAGAATAAACAATAACCCGCTGTGGATAACCTGCAGTACAGGAGTGAAAGCAAGAACCCTTAATAGCATGTGGTCATCAGCGAGATATTTTTTTATATCAGTCTTCTGGTGGGCATAAATTTTGGTTGATTTGCAAAACGCTGTCAGAAGAGAGTTTAACTGCCAGGAAATTATTCATAGTACTGCCAAGTACAATATATGCAATGGTTTGTCAAATTAAATAGACAAATTGCAGAAAGTGAGGAGTCTGAACCCAGGACATCCCATACCATCACATTCAACATGGGCAGTTGGGGGAAAAGTGGATGTGAAACCGTAAAATGCTGCCGATCTGCAAAACAGGGAATTATTCATGCTGCAAATAGGCCACCTTATAAAAATGAAAGTATGTTATAAATGTGACTTTATTTTTAGCATAAAGGAGATACTACCCATAAAAAGATGGGGGAAGTGAGAACTAGTTTCTGCCAAAACTGTCACAGAAGAGAGTTGGATGAATGAGCCTATTTGCGTGCTTCAAAACACCAAAGGGAGCGGCCACCAAAATGTTAAAAGTAGCTTCTACAGTCAATTATGCGAGCATGTGTCAGACTGCTGAACAGACAACAGTTAACTATGTAGAAAAATCTTCAAAATCACATATTTACAAAAATAACTACTCACTTGCCAAGTTTGCACAGTGAGTTGTTTCAGTTGTTTTGTGGCAGAGACCAGCATCCTTTTTTTAATCTGTAACAAAATATATTTCCAGGGTCTGGATTACAGTATCTGGTGTGTGACTTTCTATAGGTCCATGTCCATAGACGTGGTAGCACTGATTAAATCAGCCCTCTGACCCTGAAGACAGGCTTTGACAAGCTCTGGAGCAGCTTTTGGAAAAGAGAGGAGTGGGAGCACTGCTGTTTGTTCTTTGCAAAGAAAAGTCACAGGTGTAATCCTGGGGCAACTGAGGTGAAGCTAAAAGGAGGTGATGTTTGAAGGTTTTACTACAACTCTACCCTTTTTACCCAGCACATGGAACAGACTGGCTGTGCAAGGGAACAGGGTACCTCAAGACTCTGCTTGCTTCCAGGCCCTTGGGAGCAGAACTACATGAATGTCTGAATTTTCTGTTTGTTGACTGAGCAACAACAAGAAATTTCATTAGGCTGAACTGAATCATGTAGGGTTCTTTAGTTCTCCCTTGTGATGTTTCTTTTATACTCTTTTTTTCCTAACCTATCTATCAGTCTCAGAACTAAAATTTCTGCTTTATTTTTCAACTTTTCCATCTCTTCTTTCCTCTCTCCCTCCTCTTTTTTTTCTTTTTTTTTTTCTGAAATCATGACTTGATTTGTCACAAATCATTTCAGTATTCTCCAAATCACATTTCTGATGAACTGACTATTCAAAAACATTGCTCAATTCTACCCAGCGGGATTAATTTGTCGCCAGGCTTCCCAGAAAGGACGCTGCTTCATACTCACTTGGAGAAGCTTGGAAAAGTCAGAAAATGACACTATTCTCCCAATGCTGAGAGGCTGATGGGTTTTTAAGACTACAACTGAGAAGATTTTATTCTCTGTGGAAACACACACCAGAAATAGTACCTTGAAAGGTTTGTTAAACAGTTATAGACTTCATATTTATGAAAAATAATTATAGATCGCTGCACATATTGTTCAGTAGTGCATGAGAATAATGACCATTAACCACTTAACTAATGATTTCTGCAGTTGTCATGCAAAGTCATAATACATGAATATGCAAAGTAAGCATTTAATTTTACATATTTTTGCCAAAAAAAAACCCCCAGAAACAAAACAAACTTGTTTTTTACACTTTGATTCATGCTCTTGTGGTTCGAATCTATGGATATCCATTATTTCTGTGACTTATGTCTGCTTGACACCATGGAAGACTCTTTCCTCCAAAATGCAGAACTGTTCTTATTTCACTGCTAAGGAATGAAACACAATCAGTGTTCCTTCATACACCACAGACCTATGTTAACTCTGGTCATTTCTCAGAACACAGACTTTTTTAATCCTGTCTATTTGTTTCTCCTGTGAATCTACCTTTTTACATTCCGTTAAATCAAACTTTCTACCCCAAACATTTTGGTCATCATACTGTGGGGCTTGATCTTTCAAAGTCTTCCTAACATCTCCCAGTAGATAACAAATGAAGACAAAACGAGAAATGGACATTAAAAACCAAGTCTTCACACCTCACACCTGTATTTCTTACTGCAAGAGGCACTGCCCTTCAGATCATATATGTTCCACTACCATCACTGCTAAGCAAAGAAATTTAGAGTTGACCAGATGGTTTGCAATCCCTATGTTTGCAAACACTGATATTTATATAAGATATTACAGGGGAATGTCATTAAGACAGCAACTGTAAATTATTCAGGCACTCATCTGGAGAAGACATCTCCATTCTTAGCACATGTTTATAATTGAAACATGGTCCAGCTTTTCCAAACCTCTATTGAGTGACTCACAAAAACAATTCCATGCATGGTGCATGCCACATTCTGTCACTTGGAGTAATTTGCATCCACACAGCACTGGGACTTTTTGAAATCAGCCCTCCCTTATCCAGTCAGGCCTTCAAAGCCCTCTTGCTCTGCCATTGTGCTGTTCCCATCTTGCGTTTATATCTGGCATTTTGCATATTACATGTTCTGGGAGGCTGACCTGAAGACAAAGCAATTCAGAGGCCAAACATCGCATATCTCATGTCTTAGCACATCCACTCTACTGGCCCTTCAGAGGCAGCACATAAAAACCCCTGGTGAGCAACTTTCTAGTGTTTGAAGCAAACAAGTTTTTGGTGATGCAGTAACTTCAGACCATAGGAAGAAAGGACATATGGGGTGGAAAAGAAGAGGCTGTTAAGAGAACCTAAGCTCTTACAGCAGCTCTTTGCTGCTGCATGGTTCTACTTTTGTGAATTAAGGATAGAAGTGTGCAGATGGCTGGACTGGTAGCCTGGTTGTCAAAGAATACATTCAGTGCAGGTAGCTCAGTGTGCAAGCTGCAGGTTGAGCTCTGGGGGGAACAGGAGCCCCAGCCCAAGCCTGAAGAAAGAGGGCAGGAACTGCCAACCCTTTGCTGAACAAAGGGCACAGGTACCCGTGGCACAGCCAGGTGATGGGACACTGAGACCACACAGCAGGAGCCGACGACCCCCAGACTTTTCCATGCTTGGACTGTAAGAGCATGAAAGTGCAGGGGTTCTTCTGTTAGGAGGTCCCTCCTCAGAGCCACCCAGATCTAGCTGTTATTTTGTTATTTAGATATTTAGTTATTGCACTATGATTAAATTATGTGAGGTTCTGCTGTGAGAAACCTGGGGTCAAGCCAGTAAGGAAACCTGGTCTGACTGTGTGAGTGTGGAGTGTGCAGCTGGGAAGGGGCTTCAGTCCCAGCTCAGCTGGTGCAAGAGTGACTGCCAGAGTGGCTCCTGGATGGTTGGACAGGGAATTTTCCCTAACACAATGAAGAGTTTCCTCTGAGATACTACATTTAAAAGTAGGAATAAAATAAGGAATGTATTCCGCACAGACCACCTCTAAACAATGTGCACAACTTTCCATATAAGATTTGTGATTAACATATGCATTAAGGGGTGGGTACAATGTTATGAAACTTTTATCATGCTTCATGTGGGGATTTTAGTGTACTCTGTCAGGAGATTTTTAAATTCTGCACGTTTGGAGATTAAAATGAAGCATCTGAATGTTCAGTGAATGCAGGCATTTTAATGAATTGGTTAATGAACTAGTGAAGACGGCCATTTTAATGAATCACTCAAGACTGGAACCCATGAATGCAAAGACATTTTCAATGAATTTTTAATAAATAACAACGAGGATGCCAAATTAAATTCTGTGAACGGTAGAAAAGAGAAAGATTAAACACACAACTGTGACCAGTAAAAAGTATTATTAAACGGAGATGATCATTTGCCAAGTTAAAGCCTTAAACTCAAATAAAGCAGAAGAGGTTTATATAGGCTGTTTTACAGTGCTCTGTCACATTACCCACCATGCTTTCTAGGGAATCTCGTTACCCTTTTGTTATCTTCCTCAGCTGCATCTGTGCCAACTCTACCGCGGTTTTGTCTTTCTCTCTTTTTTTTTCCATCTCTCTTGTCTTCATTCCCTTCTTCCTTCCTGCACTCCCTTAGGGTGCATATAGCATTTTGTTCTCAAGGCAGTGCTACTGAAAGGAGTTGGTCACTGCAGGGGCACTCCAGTAGACAGTCCTTGCTTTGGAGAATGAAACGCGTTGAGTGTATCCTCTAACAATGAAAACATTGGATACTTGTCCAGTTGAGAAATTTTGTAGTGATGTCATTTGCCAGAATGGCGTTTTCAGAGCTCAGAACATGGGTGAAGGAGAATAACAGGCTCTGTAGATGGTGCCAAGTGAACTGCTTTGCCATGCAATCCATGCATCAAATTCAAAGCATTTTTTTTTGGCTTTTTCTTTTGTCTAAAAAGAAGACACTCATGGATCAACATAATGGATGTTGCAAAATAGATAGAATTTTGCAGTAACCAAAATATCTTTCTCTGCTGGAAACGTTTGTGTTGGATGACTGGGCTGGTCTACCATATCATGCTTCATGTTGGTTAAAAGCTCAGAACACTTCTTTTTTCCCCCTTCTGAAACTATTGCAACAGTGAAAAGGATGCTTCCTTTAAACTTAATACTTAATCCCCACAGTGTCACCATTTTGACTGAGGATAATTTGGGGATTTTGTTGGTAGGAAGAGGAAGGACATAGAAGAAAAAAGGCAAAGTATGGGGAGCAGTAATCAAGGGGACAGCAGGGGACATTGATATGGGGTATGGATGTAGCAGTGCAAAGAAAAGAACCAGGAAGCCAGCTTTAGTACAGCTCCTGGATATATACCAGATAACATCAAAGGAATATACAGATAAAAGGGTTTGCTTCCTCTCCGTTTGAGGCAATAGAGAGTACATTAATGTCTCACATATACTAAGCACTTTCCTACCAGCACTTTCCTGCATGCAGCCCATGCTTTAAGAAACAAATGGTAGGAAAGAAAGTCAAGAAGATAAAAAGAAGCAAAGAAGCACAACCTGAAATGGCAGACACCTGATAGCACAGCACCAAGGTGTTAATGTCTCTCTACCTACACTTGTTCTTGCAGACAAGTCTCCTCCCAAGCAAGGTTTCCCTTGAAACTCAGGCAAGACCTTTTGGTAGATCAGCTAGATCCCCTGATGTTGCAGTGCTCCAGTCAGAGCCTGGGTTTGTTTTACAAATTCTGTCTGTCCAATGTAGTGGATGGCAACCGCAGAGGTGTGCATGGAGAGAACCAAATGCAATGCCTCAGCAAGCTGATGTCACACAAGTGTACAGTCCATCTACCTATAGTAGATATCTATTTAGTGAAGTCTCCTGTAAAACACATTGTTTTCCTCCACACATCTGTATGAGCCAGCAGTGCTCTGGCAGCCAAGAGGGCCAACCCTGTCCTGGGGTGCATCAGGCACAGCATCACCAGTGGGGCAAGGGAGAGGATTGTCCTGCTCTGCTCTGCACTGGGGCGGCCTCACCTTGAATCCTATTGTTTGAGAACACTGGGTATGTTAACATAGAAGAGTACTAGCTATCCAGAAAAATTTTAAAAATCAAGTGTATAAAATCCTTCAATTGATGCGAACTGACAGCTAACTGAATGATTTCAGTCTGTCATTGTTTTTCTCACATGGCAAGGATAACTGTGCTCTCCGTTTGGGAAAATCGTGACAATGACTTTTCATGTTGTCTTCCCATCATGGCTGCCAGGAGTCAGAGAAAATTAGGCACTCAGAAGCAGATGCTGCGTTCATATTCTCAAACGTTTTACAAGTGTTTTTCAAATAATTTTTCTCTGGTCTCTTATTACAGGTACTTTGTAATACTCCATTTGGAAACCCCAATTTTTCTATTCTTATTTACCCATTACCGTTTTTGTCCCATTGTTACAAAAGTCATCTTATTAAAAACCTGGAATTCATCTACTTTTTACTTAGTACTTCTTCAAACCTAAAAGCCAGAAGATCTATAAGCAAACAAGTCTCTATTTTTAAGTGCTTAATTACCACACACTTATTTGCCTGCTTTCACAGCAATTGAGAGGCTATAAAGAGATTCTTCTATAAATTTGAGGCTAAGTGTAATTACTACAATGTTTCAAAGAGATGGCACATAGACAACACATAGACAACAGATGCAAAACAAAAATTGGCAAAAAAAAAACCCCAAAACACTGCCACCCTCTAAATACATAGAATTTTCTAATAGCTATTGAAATAAAGGACAAAATATTGCCTGGTTTAAATGAAAACAAAATAGAGTATGATCTTTCTAACAGTGGTAAAAGGCACTGGGTCAAACACTCTTATTTAACACCTAATGGCATTTCTATGTTAATGTTATACTTAGCTGAAATTTTTATTTGAGCTGCAAAGTCACAGAGTTTTAGATGTGTTTAGACAAGTTTTAAAATCCCTTCCAGCACACTGAAGAGCTACTACCATGGCTCACATTCCTGCTTCTGTCTCAGCTGTTACCTTGACTGGCCTCAATCCCATAATTTACTGTTTCTTCACATCGTTGCTGCTTTGCTGTAACAACAACCCCAAGAAGGAGAGTTAAGGACTGAATCTTTTTAGAGTCACCTCTCCTTCAAGTACTAAGGATTTTCTTTGGAAGACAACATGAGGTACTATTGATATTTATTTGATTTGGGGAGCTAAAGAAGTTAATTATCTCCACCTCTGAGACTGGAAGCATCTCCCCATAAACCCAGCAGGATATATAAACCCTGGTTAGTTGTATCTTCCACACAGGCCATTCACTTCCAACTCAGAATATTCTGTGATTCATCTCTCCTCAGTAAAACACTGAATTTTAATGAAACACACTTGTTCTACAAAATGAGGTTAATCGTAGAAGAAATTAAACCCTTTCTGGAGAGAGGAAGAGAGAGGTCATGAAGCCGAAGGAAAAAATATGCATACTCCCAGAAAAGCACATATTAATCATAACATAGCTAACAAGGAATTCATGTCACTAGCGGCAGAGCAGCTGCTCACAGAGGTAAATACCAGATTCCTTCAGAGGCAGCGTGGACCAGGAAGTGCTTGCTGTATCAGGGTCCTTCCAATGTGTCAGTGTGTCACGGAGATCACAGGATCTGCCCAGCCTCACTGTTAGCAATGCAGGTTTCTCCAGTCTGGGAGCCAAACTTCATTTCTCTCATGTCACGTAGAAAGTCAAGTCACACAACTTTTAGTGAGATTTAAGGTTCTAAATGGTTACCTCCCTTTCTATTATAGGAGGGAGGTGCTGATGAAGCTGCCATTTGATGTCACAGCACCAGGGAATCCATTCCTGGGAACACAAGGGGCTCCAGACTTAAACTCAGTAGGCTAAATTGCATTAGAATGTTCACAGGAATTTGTGAACTCAAGCAGTTCCATCATCTCTTGTTTATGTTTCCTATTACATATCTTTCCATTGTTTGTCTTACAAATGTCATCATAGGTCTAAGAAAGGATTTTCCAATGAAGCTTGGGTTTTTTTCCTGTGTGACATTGTCTTTTCCTGAATGGATCTTTTTTTGTGAGTTTGTGCTAGTTTGGACAAAACTTTAACAAAAAATTATTTAGATGCTGGGTTTTTGATCTCCAGGAAGATTGTCTTAGTCAAAATGAGAGTGGGAATTGAGCAATTTCAAATACATGCCAACTGTGAGGGTACAGACTCTGGTTCTAGAAGAATATGTTTCAAGTCCATCCTCTGATTAAGACTAATGATTTGATGTCAGCTCTTCTGTACCATAAAGTCATGTCTGACCCTTACAGAACAAGACTAACACCTAGCGTAGTGTTATTCAGATCATCTTTCTGGAATTTTTTTCCCCAGCACAAAGTAAAGAGTAAAAAGCAAAGAAATCCCAGAGCTGCAGAATCTCACTGAAGTCCAGTGGTCATATATTTTTAAGGGTGCTGAAGACCATGACATTTATCTTCCCTAGCTCTAGACACAAAACAAAAATACCTACATCTTGGATAGCTGACTAGAAATCTTTTATAGTCACCTGCATGGAACATGTATTTCAAGGTTTCAGTATATCACTATAATGATAATAATAACATGAATTACACTGACTGTAGAAGCTGTCTTTCACCTGGCATCCTTTTCTTTTTCTATTGCATATTATGCTGCTTTTTCTCGTCTTATTTCCTCTCTCTTCCTCCAGAGGTTCTTTTTTCTTTTAAATCTATTTTCCAATTATCTTTTTGCATTACTGCCTAGCAATCTTAAGGTATTTCTTCAAGTTCCGTGAGTTCATTTTGTTGAAATCCAACTTGCA
Organism: Mohoua ochrocephala; assembly: GCA_013398855.1. Taxonomy (NCBI): domain Eukaryota; kingdom Metazoa; phylum Chordata; class Aves; order Passeriformes; family Acanthizidae; genus Mohoua; species Mohoua ochrocephala. The sequence continues at coordinate 133,522 of VZTA01001936.1, forward strand.
ATGCAATTCACTTTCCAGCTTTTTGAAGAATGCTTCTGCTGCTTCTGGCTTTTCACATTTCCTTGTGATGTTTCCTGCTCTAATAATTAATATGAGAGGCAACAGAGTGCTGTGGTTACTCATGGGGATTTTTTCTCCTCCTGTGGAAAGAGGGGTGTCATATAAGGCGGTTTTTCTTCTCTGTCACTCCTTTGCTTATAGATATAAAATTTCTTACACTTCATCCTCTCTGCATTATTGGTTGTTCATTGATTTGACTTCTCTACTGCTTTTTTAGGAAATAAAGTATTTTGCTGAGATATTCAAAACCTTGCAGCTAGGAAGCTGGAATTACTGTGGATTTTGGCATTGGGTATCCATGGGCTTTTCCAGATTATTTCTTTCAATAATCATCTAAATTTAGTATGGTTTATAACTTTTCTATAGAAAAAAAAAATCAACAGAGATTCCAAGTTATCTTCCCTACTTCTCCTGATGAAAATGCAAAGGTTAATTCTCAAAGTTGTATGGATTATTAATTTTATTTTTTATGTTGTTGTTTCTATGAAATGTTTCAGTTCATTATTGTTTTATCTTCTCCTGATGAAATTTTAAATTTGGTTGACATTACTCCTGAGTTAAGGCCAGTCAGAATGGTCTTTCTACGAATCATAGAAATATACAGAGAGATTAGAAATCACTTATAAATCTTTAAGAGAGTTAGCCCTGCCTTCTCCTTCTTTCACCCAAGTGTCTGTGATAAACAACATTTCACCAAGATTTTTCTCCATATCTAAGCATCCTGCTATTTCTTAGAGATAGAAGATTTATTTTAACAGCCTTTGTGGAATTGTATTTCCAAGGGTTTCACCAATCACAAAAAACTGTTGGGCTACGTAACATCTGCAATGATTTCCACAAAGACTTCTTATGTATGAGGAAGTATCACCATTTGTAGGCTTTGACAACTTATCTTTTTATTTGAAAGCTCCCCAGGTTTTGTATGGAGATAGTATAAATAATCTTTTCTTAATCATACTCTCTGAGCTGTTTATGCCTTCTTACGCATTCAGAATGTGCAATAATAGTGTACGTGCCGTGTCTCTTTTTTAGGCTGTGAACCTCCTTCCTTACTCCATTGCAGAATTTTCTCCATGTTTTTTGTCCACACATTTGTCCATATCCTTGTTACTTTTCCCTCTACTAGTTTTACTTTTTAGATGTGGAAAAACAGAACTGCACATAGTATTCAAGCACAGAGATATAATACTCTCGAGCCTTTTCAGGTGCTTCTGGCTGCCTATTTTTTTTTCTCTAAAAAAACATAAAATCATAGAATTATTTGTGTTGGAAAAGACCCTTAAGATCATCAAGTCAAACGTCTAACCCAGCCCTTCCAGGTCCAGCACTAAACCATGTCTCTAAGTGCCACAAACCCAGAAAGGAAATGGAAGTGATTTGTACACTGAGCTGGGAGTTTTGCAATGATTTCCCAGACAATTAGGTTAACATACAAAACATGTCAGAAGAATCACAGACAGCTTTTCAGGAGGATGGGGTGCTGTCCCAGGGAGTATGGCCAAGGGAGGAATGGTCTGAGTAAGTTTAGTAAATGGAGATTTTGTCGCAATCTGGGTATCAGATCCAAAATTACCTTGCACGCAAGAAAGAAATAGCCCATCAAAGGCTGTTGTCCCTAAGCAGAGTAAAAAGGTTCTCTTGGGAAATATATCTGAAATATATATATGTGCTTTATATAAGCACAACTATTACTTCAGAAGGGCAAGCAGCTAAGGCAGATTTGTCCTGCATTTTTTCCCCTCAAGGCCACCTAAAGAGCTGCCAGGGCTCTTATGCTTTGTTGTGCCTGTCACTTGCAGCTCTGTCCACATCGTTGCAGACCAGGAAGACCACATGCCCCTACAGATACACGCACTGCCTTCAGCCTCTCAAGGGTGGGTGAGGAAGAGAGGGGCCAGTAGGGATTGTGGCTCGGCAGGGGCACCGTGCAACATTAACATTACACACGTGGGCTGGAAGATCAAGGGCCAGCTGCAGCCTTCAGCAGCCCTACGTTTTCAGGCGAAGCCAGAGTCTGAGTTTGGGCAAGCAGCACAATAGCCACCATTGTGTCCTGCGGATGGAGGGTCATGACATGTGCTTACCAGTGCTACTATGAATTTTCTTTGTCTTTTGACCTCTCTTCCTTCTTTAAACACTCAGCAAAAATTAAAGCTTTAGAAATTTAAATCTAAATTATATTAGGGTTCTAAACTTAAATCCTCCACATGCAAAAACTTATTCTTGCATCACCAACATAACTTTTCAAGGCAAAATTACATATACATTGCATTTGCTGTTCCACTGTGATAAATATATAGACGTTTCTGTTGTGGCATGAAGGCCAGCCATGTACAGGGTGTATATTCTGATTGAGTTAAAATAATTTTCAGGAGTTAACCATTTCCTTTTTCTATTATCTGACATTTTAAACTCACAGGACCCAACCTGGTTTTTCATGGGACTGCTTGACATCTCTGTTCTAAAATGGTATTAGCCATCCTAGAGGGAAAAGAGCATCGGGCCCCAAATTTAAGTATGCCTGTGAGCATATGGATGGATTCTCAGGTGTCTTATTGAAGTAGAACCATTTTCTTAATTTTGTTAATGCTTTTGATGTTATGACAGGCTATTACTGTTCACTGGAAGCTTTAACAGAATCCAAATTAAAACCTGTGGTAGATGCTGGGGCACAGCTACACGGTTGCTTACTCAATTTGTGACTACAGGACAGAGTGTACTAAAACTCTTTTGACTTTAAAGAAGAATTTCCATATACTGTTAGAAATGGAAATAAATGCAGCTATGTGGAATAGTAACTGACAAAGATGGATGAGCCATTAATCCCATGCAACGGAAGACTGCATGGTTGGTTTGGGTCTTTTTTAGCATAATATATCTGGGAAGTTCCATGTACACCTGCAAGTGTGTGATTCATATATAAATTTTTATACGCTCTTAAATTATTGCCCACAAAAAAACCAAACAAAGAACATATGGACAGTAAAATATATGCTGTAGTTCAGCAACGATTTTGGGGAACATATAATCTAGGAACAACAATAGGAGGCAGCACTGGGAAAATCTCTGGCCTCAAGGTCAATGCAATCAAAAGCAGTCAGAGGAGCTGGGTCAGTATCATCAGTCCCATCTGGCATGAGAGTGATGCAGCTGTTTTGTGAGATGCAGGCCACAATGCTCTCCACAGTGAGGCTGGGAGGTGAAGGGGATGTTAAATCATCAAGGGACACCCTCAGTTCTGGTGCCCTGGGCATACACCTTTGTCGAGCAAAACCTTATCAGTTTTGAAGGCAACAGTAATGCTGCTCAGTGGCTGACCCTGCACAGCTTCTGCTGTGCCTTTCATGGGCTGGGGCTGGTGGGGAAGATGTTGTCTTCATCAGCATCTGTGCTAAGGGGGTTTTGTCTGATTGGATTAAAAGCATTTAGCCTTCACTTTACACCATGGCCATCCTTTTATCTGCTGCAGAGGAATGGGAAGAGAAGCTGGTCTTTCATCAGCAAGGAAAAAGGAGTAGCTATGGGGCTTAGCAATGGACATGTACAGTGAGCCTGGAGAGCAAGAGCTAAAGTGGCATTATTTGTCTTTCCTACAGGATTTGATAGAAGGGACTCAATTTTGTGAGGTTTTTAACACTGTAATTTAAAGCCAAATCCTAATGTCTTCAAAGCTGAGCTGCTTTTTCAGCTACATCAGATTTATGCTGGCATGAAACTCTCTTGGTTTCAGGGAAGCTAATCTCAGTTTATTTAATGCGCTGTAAATCAAAGACTATATGGAAAGAAAACAGCTCAAAGACAGGTTAATGGGAACGTGACCCAAGTAGGGGCCAAGAACGGTGACCATTACTGTGTGATGAAAAAAAAGGACATTCATATTCAAGAATACTTGCCAAAAGCCTACCCCTTTTACACTCAGTCTTCAATCTCACCAGAATGCTTTATGTTTCTGTCCATTTCCACACTGTTGCTAATATTTCCATGTCTCTCTGTATATGAAATGACTAGATAATCTCTCTCCTTTTTCTTCCCCCTCCATCCTGCCTGTCCCAGAGACAGATATGTTATATGAGATCACAGTTACAGTATCCTTCCATGTGGTCCAATCCTGAAAAGTTATTTGCAGGGCCTTTTCTGTGGTTATTCTTCTTTGGAGGATGTTACAGGAGCAATGTCTTGATGTTGAAGAAAAAGTGGCACATCTAAGCAGACAAGAGTGATCTTTAATGCAACATGGAAAGAATTACAGATGGAAGATCATAGCCATAAAGTTTTAAAGATGAAGCTGCAGCTGGGTAACCTGACTGAATGAATCAAAAGTTTTCATGCCTGTTTAAATTTTGATAAAGAGGAATAGTTTCAAAGGACTTGACAATGGAGATTTTGAACTCACAAAATAAAAGCCCTCAAAATCCATTTCCTTGGAAGGAAGTGTGATTTTGCTGAAATGTTACATATTCCTCTCACAAGAGAAGGACAATTTTCACAGATTAGAGAAATTTCAAAACCATATTCTCAGCTACAATTGAAAGGTAAGCAATAAAATATGATTTTAGTAAGAAAACAAGAACTTTTTTCTACGAGTCTCGTGAAAAACTGTTGTATCATTAATATTTTGTTAGTGGAGAAGCGAGTCGTGGTTATGGGTCAACAAACTTCAGCACAAATTATGCCAGAAATATCACACAGAGGAAAATCCTTCATTCCCCCTATATTCCCACCTTCTATTGAGGGCTGTAATTACAAGGTTCCTATTGAGCAATATTACAGAGACACCTACTTGCCTTGCTCTGCTTAAGGGTTTGTCAATGCTTCCATTATAAACCTCTCCTTTTAGAGGCTCACATGACTGTAAAATTTTGCACTGGATTGAAACTTGGCACCAGATCACAGTAAAAAAACATGGTTTTTCCCATAATTAGTTTTTCTTCAAATTTGATCATTGGAAAAAAACAGAAACTGCAAAAATTAAAATAAAAGCTATTCCAAAACATATGTTTTCAAATGTTTTTATTTGCTTTTATCCCCTTTGCTGTAAAAAAAAAAAAAAAAAGGAAAAGAAAAACTAACAAATCGGTGAACATTCCAGATGCAGTTCAGCACTTAAAGAGCAAAGACATTCAACATTAAAGCTGGAATCACAGTGGTCTCTTAGCAGTGGGTGATCCGTCATTCCATATGGACTGATTACAAAGGTGTGAGTTAAGTATGGAGTTACAGTCTTAATTCTGAATTTCCTTACCTTGGTGAGTTTAAGACAGATGCTTAATGCTCTTTGAATGTAGTGGCTTATATACTTTTACTTCAAATGTAGTTTTTGGACATCATGCCCAGAACTGTTTTGAAAGCCTTTCCCCAAAGGTAGGAAAATGAAAGTATGTTGTCATTTCCCACTGCTCCCTCAAAGGAGGGGCTTTGTTTGCTGTTCTGGATTACTGTTCTGATCTTTTTTCCCCCTCACTCCCCCATTAAATGTACATAAAAGCTGGGATTTTTTTCCCTGCTAGTGAAGACATGAGGTATTGGTATCACTTTCAGTAAACCAAGGAGAGATTAAAAAATTATATGATACTGTATATCTTTTTTCTTGCATGAACATTTTAAAGATTTGCTTAAGGGTATTTGAGAAGCTGTGGAGAAAGAAAGGAAAAGGGAAGGGAAGGGAAGGGAAGGGAAGGGAAGGGAAGGGAAGGGAAGGGAAGGGCAAAAAGAAAGAAAGAAGAGAAAAAGAATGAGAGGAAGAAAGAGAAAAAGCAAGAAGGAAAAAGAAGAGAGAACAGATGAGAGGAAGTTAAGCTGCAGTGCGAGAGGAAGGGAGAATGAGGAGGAGTGGGTGGAGAGAGGAGGAGAGTGCAAGATTTTAAGAAAGAAAGAAAAAGAAAGAGCAAGATGTAAATAAAGAAAGAAAAGAAAGAGAGGAAAATAAATTTTTCTCCCGTTTGAACTCAGAGAATGATTCTATAAGCGCTTTCAAATTAAACCACATTTTGCTGAATCAATAGCTTTTGGGTGTATGGTAAAACCATCATTAAAGGCCATGCTTTAACCATGAGTATCATGTAGCTCGTTGAAAAATATCTTTGTGATCTTAATTAAACCCTCCTAATATTTTTGAAAGGTATATCAATCATTATTGATATATTATTTATATTATCTGCAAAAGGTTCACTGTAGTATTTTCTATTTCATTGCTGATTGGTTTCTTACAGTAAATTTAAATCCCTCCTAAAGTATACATAATAATAAGGAATGTTTACGGTCATAGGTAGTCCTAAAGTAAAATATCTACCTTCTTCATGTAAGAACAATCATAAGGACAATTAACTTAGAGTCTAATCCAAATTGCATCAAATTCAATCAGGAAACTGATTTAAAGACTACAAGGACAATAGCAGAAGATGTAGCCTCCAGCTACCAAGGGTAGAAGTACATGTTAAAATCTTAGCCACCAAATAGAAGAAATAATATCAGCTTCCAGCACCTTTGAAGCTATCTGTCCTTAACCCTTCCTTACCCACCGTACAAATCTTTGTATAATCAAGGCATGAGTGATTTTCATTGTTTGTCTTTGGGTCACGCTGACACAGTCATATTAGCTTGTAGTGAGTCTTTCTGAGAGAGCTAGCACCTCCTCCTCCTCTTGGCATATCTGTTCAATCATGACAATTTCTACTGCAGATAATTTTTTCATACTTTTTTTCAACTGCTTTTTTTTAATCCTTTTTCTAGGCTAAAATGTTCCCCCTGCTTTCAAGTCCAGAGGGTAAATATTGGAACATTTGAGCAAAATCCCTTTAACCACTTTTACATCATTGACAAAGTCTGCTGAAGCCAATGGAAAGATGCCCACTGACTTCAATATTCTTTGGATCACACACTCGCTGTTTTAACTCAGACATTTTTCACCATCATGGGCTATAAATTATCCAGGAGTATATTTTGCTAGCACAAAATTTGCAATCACCACAGGCAGGAGCTTTTCCCAGTAGTTACACTTCTGGACCTACCTTACTTTCGTTCTCTTTAACACTTTTTGTTCTCTTTTCTATAGATGTATAATGTCATTTATACATCTCTATATTATAGTCTTATACATCTCATACATTTAAGAACAAAGATAGGGAATCTAAGGATATGTGTTTCTTTCAGAAGGCCCCACCTTTGCTGTGAAACAAGGAGCATTATCTTGCAACTGGTGATTCATATATAATATGACTATGAAAATTTTGGTCAGCTGACAGGTCAGGCAGAATGTCCTTATATTAACGGGCATCACAATGCTGCAATAGTTGCAGAAAAGGGAGAAGTCGGGGCTACAAAGGGAAGAGAACTTGGGGCACTTGTGCATGGCTCTTCAGCCAGGAGCACAGTAAAAACCTTGGAGGAAATGTATGTGTTGGTCGCTACTAAAATAGATGAAAATAAAGGATATGAGGAAATTTAGAGAACTATCCTGAGATAACATGCACCACCATAGGTAAAAGTTGGCAAAATCTTTTCAGCAATTATTTAATTCACTGCAAAAAAATGGTGTGTTGGCCCAGTAAATGAATTTGAATTGAATTCTTTGAATAGTTCTTTAAAACTATGCTTTAAAAGTACATATATATTTGGAAGACTAGATAAAATCAGAGAGGAGGAGAAGGAAGAAGCAGGGGATTTACCTTCTGATCCACACTTTGCCTTAGCAGAATAAATACAAACGTCTATCACCAGACAGCAGATTTTTCTTTCCTATATTACTCTTCTTAGGACAATTCAATGAATTTGGCAGTATACTGCCATGAGAATCGTTGTATAGTCTAAGGGTTCACACATGCCAAGGAGAGCTCTAGCCCATAATCCAGAAAAACATTCTGTGATTTAAAGCTAAATGGAAGTCTATCACTACAGAACACTTTCTAACACCATCAGAGAGATTTTTTTCCATCTGCGGTCCATCAGACAAAAGCCTGATCCCCTGACTTTGGGATGGGTGAAGTACCTCGGACCACGTTACCTTGCTTCTGTTTTTTAACTATGCCCAAAAGACAATTTAAACTTTTTCAAACTGACCTGAAAAAGTAAGGTAAAATCCTTCCTCTTTCAAATGTTAAAAAAAAAAAAAAAAAAAAGAAACTCTCACTTGAACTTTACACATTTTTAAAAATTATTTTTGGTCAGTATAATTACTATTTATCCCTGTTCTAAAAAGAGAGGTTATGGCAAGAGTTGTCCCACAGACATGAAGGCTCAACAGGTCAACTGTTCAAACACTAAAGAGGTGCCTGTTAAAAATGCAGAGCTGCATTTAAAAAAAAAAAAGTTGGATACACTGTCTGAAAAGCAAGGATGAAACTCACAGAGTCATAAAGAACGGTGTAGGCCATCTTCTCCAACTCCACTGCTCACAGCAGGATGGTTTGTTGGGGTCTATCTCAGACTTCCACCTTGCAACACAGAAGTTTCATTAAGCCCAGTCATGTCCAGAACTGCATTAGACTAACTGGAAGGAAAGCTGCAATTAAAAGCAGATTTATTTAGATCACAAGGAAGAAATGCTGAATCAAAAAGGTGAGTGTAAAACCGCAGGATCGTCCTTCTGTAATTTGTGCATTTATTTCATTCAAACTATGCTAGATAACACACGTGGCTGTTGCGGAAGAAGTAAAGGTAAGTCATTTCCCATACTGACTGATTTATGCTCTCTTAGGTATAAAAAGTATGTTTGCTGATAATACTAAATTAGGAGGAGCTGTTTGACTCTTTAAGGCAGAGAGGCCCTGTAGAGACACCTCAGCAAATAAGAGAGATGGTAATCACCAACTGTGTGAGGTGTAACAAAGACAAGGGCTGGATTCTGCACCTGGGACAGGACAACCCTGGACGTATGGACAGGCTGGGGAATGAGAGTCTTGAAAGCAGTGCCACAGAAAGGGACCTGGGTGTCCTGGTTGACAGAAAGTTGAAGATGAGCCAGCAGTGCCCTGGGCAGCCAGGAGGGCCAACCCTGTCCTGGGGGGGATCAGGCACAGCATCGCCAGCCAGGCAAGGGAGGGGATTGTCCCGCTCTGCTCTGTGCTGGGGCAGCCTCACCTCGAGTGCTGGGGGCAGTGTTGGGTGCCACAATGTAAGAAAGAGATAAAGTGATTAGAGAGTGTCCAAAGGAGGGCACGAGGATGGTGAAGAGCCTTGAGGGGAAGCCATATGAGAACAGCTGAGGTCACTTGGCCTGTTCAGCCTGGAGGAGACTGAGGGGAGACCCCATTGCAGTTACAACTTCCTCATGAGGGGAAGAGGAGGGGCAGGCACTGATCTCTTCTCTGCGGTGACCAGTGACAGGACTTGAGGGAATGGCCTGAAGTTGTGTCAGGGGAGGTTTAGGTTGGATATTAGGAAAAGGTTCTTAACCCAGAGGGTGTTTGGGCACTGGAACAGGCTCCCCAGGGAAGTGGTCACAGCACCAAGCCTGACAGAGTTCAAGAAGCCCTTGGACAATGCACTTGGGCACATGGTGTGACTCTTGAGGTGTCCTGTGCAGGGCTAGGAGTTGGACTTGGATGATCCTTATGGGTCCCTTCCAGCTCAGGATAGTCTATGATTCTATGCTGGGAGTACTCAGATGCTTTCAGCTACCTGCTGATGTCGTTGTGAGAGTCCTTTTGCCATACCAACTGGAGTTAGTCATTGTAGCAAGGGTTCCTAAGGACAAGCTGCAAAATATTTGTATCTCCTGAGCCAACCCATATCTAATTTTCTGAGAAATTTCTTGATTCACCTGCTGAGTAGAAGAAAAGGACAAAAAAACCCAACAACAACAATAAAAAACTTACAGGAAGCATTTTGTTTTCTTTTTGTGCTTCTTTTCAAACCAGAGAGATATTATGAGATAAATTCTTTTAGAAACACTGTCTCACAACCAGATTTCATTTCAAGAGTTGAGACCCTAACAGGAAAATATTTGCAACAAATAGACAAGATAAAGCAGTGAAAGACCCTGAAAGCAAAGGAATAAAAAGTGATACTATATATTTTCTTAAACAGGTGTTAGACAGAGATAAGAGTAGAAGGAATAAAACTGCAGTTAAATAGTTTCTGTATCTGTGATTGCAAACAGTCAAGAAATTAGGCAATTTGTAAATAATTTTCAGTCTGTCATTTATGAAATACCACATGGAGGTAATTTCAGTGGTAGGAAGACCGAAATATTAGCCTCACAGGTTGTGGAGGCCTGGCTTATTTCAGACATTAGAGTGCTTCTGCCAGACGTTGAACCTGCCTGAGGTCTCTGAAGGGCAGAAGAGTGAAGTTGTCCCTTCACTGGTCTATCTGCAGTGCAGCCAGAATAACCTCCCCGGAGCTGCACTGATTTAGAGCAGCTGAGAATCTGGCCTTCTGTGGGAATGATTTGTCCTAACTGAATGCTTTTCTGAAAATATGACTTAAGATTAAGACAAAAAAAAGATTGAGAGGAAAAAAAGCAAGTCTCCTTCCTATGTGAGGAAGGGAAAACCATAGTCCCTAGACTGTATCTTCACCAAAA
>VZTA01001936.1:144154-213965 GCA_013398855.1 Mohoua ochrocephala
TAAGTGTTTCTTACCTCTGTCTATTGCCCCTGGGATAACTACACGGGCTCACTAAGCTCCTGCCAGCTAGAATGCATTACAACAGTTAAAAGATGGAGAAACATCTGAGCTTGAACCTGAACTTAATTAGCTGGTCAGGAAGTAAGGGTGTGAAAGAGAGATCTGCTCCTAAACCACCAGGGAGAGGTGCCTGGAGCCTGGGTAGGCACTCAATTCTTGCTCTAATTTTTGAAACATTTTCGGCCATGGCTGATTAAAATTAAACAGCTCATTTAGAAAATTCAAACATTCATCTGGTTCCTTATTATGAAGCCCTGAATGCAGCTCTGTACTAGGTAGATCCTACTAGTTTTCTTGCTTCAGGTCAACTTTAGTTGACACTGATTATGTTGAACAATCATTTATCAAAGAAAATATTTAGTTTAGTTGCTATCTCTCCAACACTGCAGTTATCCCTTGTTTTATGTCTTGCAGAAATTATGCAGCTGGAAGATGAATATAGCTTATTCAGAACTATAAACACATAGGTTACTGCTAAAATTAATTTCATTTAAAATACCATGGCTCATCCTCACCTGATCCAAAACCTACTTCTAATAGTACCCTTTTCATGGACTCTGTTGAAAACTGGGGATCTCCCTCAAATTTAATATTATTTCAACATTAAGGAGCAATTGCCTTGTAGAAGACTTTTAGACAATTGAGCTCTTTGAAGCTTTCCTGAAGAAATAGAAACACAAAATTCCTTTTCAACTAAAGAACTGATGTCTTTGCTGCTCACTAAAATCCCAGGTTTACTGCTTATGCAGCTTCAGGCCCGGCTTAATGAAATGCTAATGTAATTAATGTGATATTCACAGATTTCTTTTTTTCTTTGCTCAACTGAGACTCAGTAGATTAGGTAAAAACTTGTGAATTACACTCTTTATTAAATAACTTATTTTTACATCTTCAGGTAGCCAAATAGAGGATTCTCTCCCAGAAATTATTTAAACACTTTTTAAAACACTTTTCACAAAGCCCTTACAATGGAACTTCTGTTTGATCACATTCAACCTTGCTGCAGTTGTAGCTTTAAGCATACATGACTCAGACAAAGAAGAGATTCTAAGTAATTTATGTCTCCCTCCCTGCTCAGTGTGTGCTAATCACATTGCCACCCACTTTTTTTGGTAAATGATTTACAGCCCTAGTGAATATAATCACCTGCAGTATCTGAGTCACAGAGAATGTGTTTGAACCCTAAACCTCTGCAGGCATGCAAAGGAACTGAGCACCTCCTGCTCCTCATGAGGTCTCGGCAGACTCATAGTTTTGCACATATTCATGCTCTAATTACATCTCACAGCAGGTGTTTTCTACATCATTCTTCTCAGGTGAGGCAAACTATTTATACAGGAAAATATTAACCTGAAGGCATGTTCATATTTTCAGAGAACAGGAGGTCCCTCCCACGTGTCCCTCAGTAGCTTTAGCAAAGCACAGAGTTTATTAAACTTATCCTTTATAAAAAAAATGAAGAAGCAAACTCACGATCATGATGTTAAATCCTCTTGGACCAACCTAGCTGCAAATGGAAGATCTGGGATTGTATTTTATATTTTACCTTACAGGTCTACCGCGCCATAATATTAACAGAAGCAGGGACTTGTGCCTCCCACCTGCCCACCTCAGCTCTCAATGCTCTCAGCTGTCAGATGTAAAGTTCTTTGATTTTAGTGTTTCCTTGTTCTGGGAGCAGTTCTTTTGGGGCCTATGAAGAGAACAACAAGATTAGGGCATTTTCTGAAAAGTTCAACCCAGCAGCATCCTTGCAGGATTCTACAAATTTACTCTTCTGCACCCACCTCTTCAGGGAAGGGGGTTTGCTTTTCTTTTTTTTTCCTATCTGTTGGAGCAAAAGTCTCCATAGAGACAAAAATGCTAGTATGCCCCACCCAAACATGAAAGAAGTCAACAACGTGGGAGGTTTTCATTACAAAGAGGTGGCAGCCTGTTCAGTACAATGTCACAGTCACTGTTGTAAAGTCCTTTAATAGTTTAGCCCTTGGTATTTCAATCTGAAGTTTCACAAGGATAATTTCAATTTATAGATATCCCTTTCTCTTTTCCTTCTAGCAAGACAAAACTCTGACATTCTTTTTAAATTATATTAGAGATTTTAATATTGACTTTTACGAGATGAGATGTGCTAGAAGTTTTATGGCTCTTAAGGGCTGAAGCAGATTCTTTGCAGAAAGTACAACCAAAACACAAGTGCAAGATTGAAAATGAAGCTTTTCCTTCAGGTTTCCAGCTGTTGCAGCCCCACCTAAGGGTGGTTTTCACAGCACATGGCCTTAGAGTCAACGTTAGCACATAGCAAATGTGCACCATTCTGGGGCTGGTTTAACATTACCTTGAGCAGTGAAGTGCTCATGGTCATAAGGCAGCAAAAACTGCACTCTGGAGCAGCTAAGTTGAATTCTATTAATTTAGTTACTTAGTCTTAAAAGATTGTATTAAAGGAGAGAAATAGGAAGGAATAAGGTGGTAAGCAAGTGACGGCACATGAGAACTAGGGCAATAATGTGAATCTGGCCTTCCAGGCAGATCAAGGATTAGTTGAAACCATCAACAATGTCATTTCCTCTCTGGCGCTTCCCTGAGAAGCCCTCAATATCACGGAGAAAAGATCTGTGTTGTCCCAGTGCCTTTCCAAACCTTGTGCTCCTCTCCTTTGGTTCTTGATGAAACCTCCATATTTGGTGAAAGTGGAAGCTATTTTTCAATCATTTTGTTGCATTGCTATGCTGTGTTTCTACCACCCACTCTTTTCATCTGCACCCCTGCTAGTTAGGAGATATTCTCCTAAATCAGTTTTTCTTTGGTTTTTTGCAAAGCTTTTTGCCTATTTCCATTTGTCTAGCTGTAATTTTGATCAGTTGTATAGGTTTTGTATGCTTCCACAGAGTTGTACAGGACTACATACAGTAACACTGAGCTCAGTTCATGTTATGATGGCCAGCTGAGGGAACAACAAGTGCAGAGAGTGGAGTAAGAATAAAAACATCTTTGTGCTCTTCCAGTTTTAAAAAAGCTCCAGATTGATCCCTTTCAAGCATGCCAGGCTCATGGAAACAGGAATGGCCAGGCTATGGACCAGACAGTGAGCTGGGATGGGACCACGTAATGTCCTGACGTGATTGATTTTTAATGTCCTTCGAGACATGGGAGATTTCCAGATGGCCTCTTAAACAACTTTTTTATTGCTCCTATGCTTCTGGGCAATATGGCCCAGGCACAGCTTCCCAAGGGCACAAAGATTGTGTTCAGCAGGGGACATGGCAAGTGCTAAGTGTTTGCTACTAGGTTAGACTTCCTTGAGCCTGAGAGCTGAGAAGCTCATTCGGAGAGCAGATATGGCAAAAAAAAAAAACCCAAACCAAAACAAAACAAAAAAACCAAACGACAAGAGAAATTTTCAGTAAGTGAATTACACTTTTAATATGTTGTTCTCTGCTGGTGGCTCTGTGGATGAAATAACTTTGTACCATACAGAACTGTTGCCTACCATCATGCCCAGAAAATGGGTAGAGTTCATTAAAAAAAAGATGTTAAAAGACTGTTGTTAAGAATGCCAAATCAAGCAGTTAAAAGGTAAGAAATGCCAGCAATAAGATTGTCTCACCAACAGCTCTCCTGAGCCTAATATTGTAGTCTTTAAATATATGATAATAATTGCCCCATAGCCCCCTTTTTTTTTCATTTGATCAGTGCCTCTTTTGCTTATCTTGATCTGGCTCTTGTTGAATCATTTGAAGCATTCCCACTACTTTAAGTGTTGCAGTCCTTAAATGATATATTTCTTGGATTTTAGTTTTTGTTTCACTACTCAGGGGGAAGCTGTTCCCACAATTCCTTAGCATTTCTAAGTGAATATTATGTTTAATACTTATTTTCTGATCATCTTTTTGTCACAATACCTGAATATTCAGCCTGGTTAAGTAAGCTGAAAAACAGTTTACTACCTTTTCCAGTCACAATAAAGAGTTGATCATAATTCATATGCACAAGCAGGAAGAATTAAAATTTCATTCATTTTCATTTCATACTTTTTGAGTACTTGGCTTTTTAACATAATAGAATGTTTTCAGCTCAAAAAAAAACCCAAAACCCACCCCCATAAAAAAGCAAGCACCACCAGATTGTATTATAGGCCATTTTCATGATTTGTCTTCTGCTGGATGAGCACCTCGCCAAATTGTTATTTCTTTCTTCAGATGCCAGGTACGCTTAGGAACAGCTCCCACTTTCCCCTTACGCATTTATTTCCATATTCTTAATTCACAAGGCTGCCTGCCCTGCTACCACCATTGGTTTACCACTAGTGCAACAATCATTCTTCTGAAGGAGACAGACTCCTACCAAATTAGATACTTTTAAAATCTGACTACAACAAAACAGAGTCTCCAACAGTCTACTCTGTGCCATTTTATCCCTTGTTCTAGCTGTTGCTGTGGCACAGCAGCTAATATAAAAACTCTATAAACGGCAATGTTATGATGTATTACCAGTTACGTGGTAAATATTCGATTTGTTTATGCTTTGTTTTTATGGTTTATTGCATTACCCATACTACTTATTTCCTACGGTACATAACTTCTAAGTATCCTATCTGAATCTGAAAAAATATGCTCAATTTAAAGCACTTCCTAGTTTCGAAAAGAAGTTTATTCATAAAACCCTCTTTGTAATCAATCCCGCAAAAAAAAGCTTTCACATTTTTATAGGTATTTTATGGAGATAGATATGTTGCAAAGTTATTAGCAGGTTGTCTTACATTATATTCTCCTAGACGATGTTATAAATTGAAAAATATGATAATGAGGAAAATGCAATAAGGATTAGTAAAAGTACTGATGGCTGCATAATTCTCAGGGAAACAGCTTTCACCTACTTTCACAGAAAATGTCCTCATGATGTCCTCACCTGCTTTTCAGCACAGAGCAAATCGACTCTGCTGTAAACCTGAAACACTGAAATGCAAATGCCTCAAGCACAACTAGGGTTTCAGTGATTTCCAAACTATTTATCACTGTTGAATTCTGTGCAAGAGGAATTTATAGCCTCCAGGCCTTCAACTGACCAAACAGTGAATAAAATAAAAAAGAAAATCTGCTGAAGATGCATTTCTGCACAAGTTTCTTCTTGTGTGTTAATTCTTTGAATAGTGTTCTCTCTAAAAGCCTTGTAGGACGCCAACCACTTCTTGTATCTCCTTCTATTTTTCTTTTTTTTACACTTTTGCTAACCTTTGTCTCCATTTTTTTACCAGAAAAACAATTTCATATAGGCAACAGTGTCCACTCACTTTCTATCTCTTTTAATATTCCAGATTGAAATTTCTTTTACATAATTATAAGTCAGGCTTTTTACCAGCCAGGCCCCCAACCTTTCTTATTTCTATTTAAAATCTTCTCTTGTAAATGTCCTGTTTTTCTTCCCCTTAAGTTTGTTGTTATTTTTGTCACAACAATGCCTGTAGTTCCTGAACAAGACTGGGAATTAACACATCATATTACTTTCTCTCTAAGCACCTAAAAAGAGGCAGGACCTTTTCAAAGTGTTGTAATCTGTATGGGCAAGAAAGGCAAAAATGGTAAAAACCCCAGTATTATCAACATCTTTGCTTTGTAGTTGAAGAATGAAAGACGTGGAAGACTTCTGGGTATCTAGGTGCTAAATTTTGTATTTAAACACCTTTAAAAATCAGCCTGTGGAGGAGCTGCAAAATGAAAGGACAACTGTTGAGAAGCACTTCATAGCTTTAGCCACAAAATATTTAAAACATGAGAACCAGATCCACTGTCCCTTTTTCATGCATGGTACAGCAGGAGG
Source organism: Mohoua ochrocephala (assembly GCA_013398855.1). Lineage (NCBI taxonomy): Eukaryota > Metazoa > Chordata > Aves > Passeriformes > Acanthizidae > Mohoua > Mohoua ochrocephala. The sequence continues at coordinate 150,035 of VZTA01001936.1, forward strand.
ATCCTTTCTCTTTTCTCTTGCCGTCTGTGGCTGATGTTAGAGGCAGACAGCTCAGCTCCCCTGTCCCTCCTTTCCTCCTGCTGTGCGCTGGGTGGAGGGCAGACAGGTTGCCCACCTCCTCCCCAGACCCTGCTTAGGACCACAGACACAAAGCAGTAATATTTTTAACACATCTTTTGTCACAATTGCAGCTGAAGTCTGAAGTACTGTTTTGTTGACACCCACTGTGTGGCATACACAGCTCCTTGTGCTGCCAGTCACCTTCTTGTGCTCAACCATGCATTTCATTTCTTTCTTCATATGTTCCAAGGGCATCTAGTCCCTTGGGAAAGACCTTGGGAAATATATATAATTAGCTCCACTGTTTACAGGACAATTGCATTGTCAGATCCAGTCATCGTTCGTTGAAAACACTCATAAACATCAGTATCTATCGTTCTCTCCAGTCTCTCAATTACTATTGTTTGGGTTTTTTGGCTCATGTTTGAGTTCTGCTCTGGTTTTCAGTTATGAGTATATATTCTTGTGTGTGCAGTAATACAAATATTTACTGTGAAGTATCATTGATATGATTCAGAAAATATGCCTTATGAAGTCTCAGAAGGAAGAGTTTCAATATTTTAGCACATTCTGCACAATTTTTGAATTCATCAACAATAAGAGAGTAACCCAGTAGATTTTATATGGATACTAAGGCAGAGTGAAGCTAATCCATTCATTACCAAGTCCATGCAAGTGTGCTTTGAATACAGATTAAAAATATTCTTGAATTTTGCAGTTAAAGATGTCTGCAAGTTAATTGGTCTCCAGCTACAGCCATATTGTCATGGTTGTAGCTCCACAGATGACTCCAGGATCCCCAGTCAGTTGTACATCTTCAGATGATTCCTGTCCTGGCTAGTTTGGAGTAAACCAGCTGGTTTTCCAAGGAGAAAAACACACACAAAAACAGTGTGGTAGCTTTTAGTCCAACTTGATTCCTATAGGCAGTACAGTCACAGCTGGCTCTGGGTAATTTATATTTCAGTCTAAGTGGGTACAAACCTGCCAAAAGCTTTCTAGCTATACCCTCCGTGGCTGTGCTCATCTATAAAATAGCTATAACAATTCTTTTTTCTGCACATTTCCCATCTTGTTTTTGAAAACTCTTTGTTTCATGCTGTATCTGTAAATTAATTAGTGTAACGAGACCCTTGTCTTGAGGGCATGGAAATAATTATGTTCACTGGAATCATCTTGCAATGCTGCTAAAACTGGGGGGAGGGGGACAGGTGGAATAATAAATATATTTGGTTATAGGTAAGCAGTGTACAGGAACTGGTATTATGAATGACAAGCATTGCTTGTCAAAACAATTAACTTGCAAACACATATGAAAAAGTACATTATGTATTAAAAAAAATGCTTGTAAAATGGAGAGGTGAATTCCCAAGTGTTCAACTGACATGACCTTGCTGTACAGAAGAGAAAGCAGGGGATGCGTATGGAAAACAAGAGAGACAGAGTCTGGCTCAAGGAAATACAGAGGACAGCTGTTCTTCACAGGAAACAGGGGAGCTTAACTCTTCAGCTCTGTGGCTGTGCAGGAACATGGGATGCATGTACCCCACCTGGGAATAAAAAGGTTTCCCTGCAGAGAGGTGTTCCTCCCACCACTCATTTCTCTTCCAAGAGCAACCGTGCTGCTGAACCCAAGCTCCAGTTTCTGCCTGACTTGGTACACTGAGGCAAAAACCATGAGGGGGTAGTAATGCATGTTTCTCTTGAAGGGCTCTGAAAAGTTGATTTTATTCACTGAATATTTCTTCACAATTGCAAAGTTTTCAAATAAGTTCCATAGTAGATGGAAATATTTATGTGTAACTAGAAATTTATCAGCCTTCTCTGGCATCACTTGAATTTCTGGCCTTTGGTTTAGTATGGTTGGACTTTGGTCTCTGCCGGCTGGTTTAAGCTACACAGATGGTTGTCTTTAGGCTCTCCAAAATTACCCTGTAGACAACACCTTTTTGTTTTTTATGTAAGAACTGTGGGTTATGTTTCTGACTCCATGTACTACTAATATTGAAACTAATTCCTCAATGTAAATAGTTCTCCATCCTTATTTCCTTGATATTTCCTTAATTCTTTTGTATGAATTTCCCGTTTGTTTACACTGAGCCAGTCCAGCTTCCAGTGGAGAGAGTGGTGTAATCAGTCACTTCAAACACGCCAGGTTTCTGACCCACAGAATCATTTACTACAGGAAGCCAGTCCCCGTTTCAGTGGTGCAGAGACTCCCTGACTCCTGAGTTAGTGTAATCCCTCGTGCAGCAGAAGGGGAATTAGAGTGGGTATGTTATCACACTCAGCTGTTTCCTCAGCTGTGGAGGAATTGAACAGGAATATTTTCAGCTGAGCAGCTTAACAGCTGGGGCAGGGAGACGTGGGTGTCAGTCTCCCAGGGCACCTTGATTTCATGAGGGCTCTGACATTCTCCCTACAAGGGATAAGTGCATCCTCTGGGGCAGACCCCTGTCATAGAACCCTGCCATAGTCACACTTTCCTAGGGAACTGGAAAGGTCTTATCTGTCTAATGTGGTCCACTCTTGCAAATGGCTTCAGTGAATCTACGCTTTTACTATGAAAAATGGTTTGCCAGGAAACCCACGTCTCCTCCTGACAAGACTGAAAAGCAAAAAGTGATTCCAGAGTAATGATCACATGTTCAATGGACACAAACACATCTAGTGATGGTTTTTAATGTAGGAAAAAAAAGGATCTTGAGAAAAATTAGGCTATTGGTCTCTTTCTCTCTCTTGACTGCCTTTCAAAACTGTAATTTGAGAGTTCTCTGCAATGTGCATATGTACAGCATGGTTGAAATGGTAGGGCACTGAATGGCACTTTGCTGTTTTAAAATGCACTGCTCAATCTATGGCAAACCAGTATTTCTTTGGTGAATTGTGTAGAGTAAGCAGACTGTTCGTGACAGCTCTATGAATAACAATGGTGAATTCATCATGATGCTTTTGCTCCTGCTGGATTTTATTATGCAAGGCTGTTCCACAGTAACTATTATTGAGCTGCAACTTATAGAGAAGCTTAAAGGTTGCAAGTTCAGTAGAGAAAAACTGTTTTCTCATTTTTCTAATTTATTTCTGCATTTACAACAACTCTCAGTTTGACATCTCATACAGACTTAATCCTCTACCCTCTTTCCGTGTGGAGGGTGAAATTCAGGAGAAAGATAGGCAGAGTTCTAAAAAGCCATCCCCCAGACAGTTTTTCCTCTCCTCTTCATTCTCTCCTTCACGGGCCTCCACTCTTTCCAACCACTTCCTGTTAACCCAATGATCTCCCAACCTGAGCAACTGTACAGATGTTCCCACTCAGCATTTTCTCTGTGGAACCTCACCTACTTGTCTCCTTATTCTTGCTAGAAGCTTCTGTCAGCCCAGAAGGGCTAATAAAATCACAGGAGGAGGACAGAGAGACCTAGAAAACATAAGGCAAAGCTAGAATTTGAAATCATGAGTTCTGAATCTTCATCTTCACCCGTTCTTTCCCAGCAGCTGCCGCTGTGTAGCATTACCACTTTCCAGAGTGATGACAGGCAAAGGAGAGGTTCAGTTCATACCCATCTCCTTTGCTAGCTGGTAACTCCCACAGGCTACCAGGGCCAGAGGGTTAAGGTCAAGGTCATTCAGAATCAGGTCACCCTTTAGGTGCACTGGAAGTGCCTCTGGATGCCCCACGTGCTTCAGGGCTCTGAAAAGAAATGTGGGAGCTTTTCGAGCAAGAAGATATTCAAAAGCAGATAGTGCAGCAGAGGCCATGCTGTGGATCAGCCGGATATTAATGTCCTTAGCCAGACAAACCTTTTCAGTGCAGTGATTTTCTGCATTTTCTGTATTTGTTAAGAGTAATCAGTCTTGAAAGTTATGATGTTGTCATGAACAATTTTTGTTCATATGTAATGAAAGAGCTGTAGTGGTTGTGTAAGCAAAACCTGGAGAAGTCCATGTAGAGAATACATGAGGTATAGACTGGTTTACTGATTCAAAGAGAAATGTGTTCAATACACTATACCATAAAGGAGAGTAACTCCATTTTTTTTTTTTTTTTCTTTTCACCACTGTTAGCACCTTTTGAAGCAACAGTAACCTACTGCTATTTTTTCAGGGAAATCATTACCTGGGCAGTCATTCTGCTTTTGTCCAGTGTGCAAAAGGCAGCAGATGGGATGCCAGCTAATTGCCATTGCTGTTTTCAGCTGTCGCTCTTTCTTATTCTTGCCTACTTTTTCCTTCTCTGAATTGATTGTGGCTACTAACCTGGAGCACAGGAAAATGCCCATCACAAGTCTCAGCTTGCAGGCTGACCAAAAAGAGGGAAGCAATGTCCCAGGGATCTCAGCAACTGCTGCTATGTACTGCAGCCCCAAAAGTGCTCCCACACTGTACTTATCTCCTGCAAGAGTGTTTGAGAGGATTATGACAATGCCATACTGTTCCAGATTTCGTAAGAGGGCCCATCTAATTTTCTGTCTACATATGCTAGAAAAGTAGCAGGCAAGAAGTAAAATTTAGAATTATGACAAAAGAAGATTAAAGACTACTTCTTGCTTTTTCCTATCGTTATCTAGATATTTGCATGTATCTTCAGATTCATCTCTTTCTTTTAGTTTTTATTTCTTATACTAGATTTAATTTTTAAGAGACCGAGGCTGTGCTAACACAATACAAAGGCATAAGTCAACCTTCAATACATGCAATATCATTACTTAATTTTTTTTAATGTCTCTTATGTTTTTCCGATTTTTCGTATAGGTATAATATGAGATTGTTATTTGTTTTCAGTTTTCCTCTTTTGAATTAAATTTTTTCTCTTCTGCTCGTTAATTGCTGATTTTTGTTAATGCAAGACAAAACAGTAAATCATTTCTGATTTGAACAAAGCACTCCTGAGATACATTGTGTCTTTCAGTGTACGTCTCTGAAGTCTTTAACACAAATATGTCTCCATCCTGGGAAAATCTATGAAAAGGCATCTCAGGATCTGTGAGCAATTTCATCCATTCATTTCTTTTTCTTTTGTCTCGAGCATATTCATACAGATTTCTGGAAGAGATTAAACTGTAACAAAACTTAGAGCAAATTACAACCACAAAAAGATAACCAACCAACCAAACAAACCCAAACTCCTGTCACTCATATAAAAAGGAGTTTCCCTCAGAACAGTGCTGTATGGTATCAGTTAACCTAGGTGGCACATTTCAATATGCATGTGTCACTGCTGGTTTTTTTTGGTAAATCATGCTATAGTTGTCACATTTTTCCTGGCAGCATCTCCCAGCTGCTGTACTTTGGGGAATTAGGTTGCGGGAATGAAAACATGATGCGTCTGGTGCTGTGGCATGCCAAGGGAAATGAGATCATAGTGCAGTTGATTAATTTCTCCATGGGAATTCAGTGGGCACCTTTTGGAAACAAAAACTCATAAAGTGTGGGTAACCACAGGCAAAAAAAGTTGTGTGCGTGTCGACAAGAGGGAAATTCACTACGAACTGACTTCTCTTACAAAAAGGCACTAATGATATTGATCCTGAGGACTGCTCTTTTAAATATCCAGTGATTTATTTGCACCCAGTCGTTTGAAGGAAGACTCTTTACTTTGCCTTCCACTGCTGCAAGAGCAAGCCAAAAATTGTCTGAGAAGCATTTGTCTTGAAAGTCTTTTCGGGTACTTCAAAGTTCTATTAGTGTAGTTGTTGAGGTCTGCATCTAGGTTAAAACCTGACCAGCAGAGCTCAGAGACATCCCTGTTTTGCATGATTATCAGCTGTATAAAGTTGTCTGGCCCAAAAGGCTCATAGTGAATTCCTCAGCAGAACATTCTTCTGCAGACTTTCTTCCTCTGCAATAATTCTTCATCTGATGAGAGCAGAAGGGGTTTAGGAAGTTTCTTTGTAGAAGGGAATATGACGATTGGCATTCTGTGATGCAAGGCCAGCCTGTGAAAGACACTGATGGGACATCCAGCCCAACACTTCTGACAAGGCAAAGGGCACAGAAAAATGGAATCTCATGTTACAAAGGATGACAAGAACCAGAAATTTACTTTAACTGATTTGAGCTGTCGAGTCCATGTCACTACGGTGATTGATCAACTGGTCCATCAGCTGGCAGGGAATAACCCTGAGCAGCCCTGAAGAGAAATGATAAAGGACTATCAGAGACATGCTTTTGAGAATTATTAGATACTTGAAGACCATCATCCAGAGAAGGAAATATTACCACATCAGTGGCCAAGGTATGGATCGTGGAGAGGAAATGCAGGATAGGGCTTTTAAAAGATGGAAGGGGAAAAAGATGCTATTTAGAGCTTTGCCTAAACTTTTGTGGCTTTATGGGAAAGACTTCCCTAATTCCCACAGGTCTTGCAGCAAGTCTGCCATGATTATTTAAGCACATAGGAATGTGCAAGAGAAATGACAAAACTGATCCTGAGTTTGAGAGCTGAAGGAAAATGGTGAAGTTGTCAACAGCAATGAGCAGAGGAGGAAGAGTGGCAGGTTCAAATTAAAGACTTACCTGTGATCTTTTTTTGCTTCAACTGACAGGGAATCATCCTGAATACACCAAACTGTCAATTCAACTGATAGAATGGAACAGAAACAGACAGGACAGAGAGGTTAAAATGTTCAGCCTGGGAATTACAGCAGAAAACAAGAGAAAAAGGTATACAATGAGAAAACAGAGTCTGTAGTGGCTTTGAGAGAGTCCTATGAAGAAGGGAGAAAGAGCTGCTGTAAAAGATGCTGAAAGAGCAATAAAGAAGGATGATGGAAAGCCACAAGGGGGTACTGCCACAAATGCCAGGCCAGGAAAAAAGTGATCAAGGGTATCAGATTAGACAGGAAGGTCAAAGAGGACACAGAGATTCCCGGTGTTAGCCAGAAAGAGGTCATTTGAGACCTTGGTGAATTAGTTTGAATAGGGAGGGCTGGAGCCAGATTGCAATGAGTCAGAGGAAAGGAAATCAATGCAGTGGTCGTAAACAGGCCTTTCAAGTCACTCAGAAGTGAAAGGGAGAAGGGAGTGCTGGGAGAGAAAGAAAAGCTGACCTGTTTGCACTGGAACTTCACAAACAATGTACTGCTTATTTCTTTCCCTTTCTCAATGTATGAATTACCTTTTTTTTTTTTTTTTGATTTCTGATTAATTTTGTTGTTGTTTTTATTTTGAAGATCAGAAAAGTTTCCAGACTCCATCATTCTAACAATCACCCATTAATATATCTCAGGCACCTACCCAAGGAAATGCATATAAATAGCAGTCTGTAGGAATTTATGTGTCTTAAATTTATTATTCAGTCTTGATTTAACCATAGAGCTTCATTTGTTTTCGTGATTACTACTTGTATGATGTCTGGTACTGGAGTTCATTGGTGCCAAGCTAAAATTAAATTTGGTTTTAAATCCCTGGAACTCCTACAGAAACATGAAGTGAGCGATTGTACTATAGAACACGCTGTAGAGAAATCTGACTTACCATGCTGTTTCTCCAAAAACATGTTTAGTCTTTTTGAGGCATATGCTTGTCCCACCAAACACAGATTCTGCCAACCTGGCAACATTTAAAAGATATGAAAACATCGTGATAGAAATGCAGCGGCTTAGGATTTAGTCATATAATTTTCACTGAAATGAAAAGGTAGCTCACAATGGGAAACATTTGGCAATTACGTGGGAATACGGACTTGTGATTTCTGGCACTGCCTTTGGGGTCAGTAAGTACCTGTGCCTGGAAGAAAAACAGAGTAGCAGGGTTGAGAATTTCCACAACCGGCTGGAAACAATTCTTGCTGTCTGATTTTAAGACCACGGTTTTCATGCGCTACCCTTTGCTCGTGGTGTCTCAATTCTGACAGAGCGAACACCCAAAAAAAGAAAAGTCCCTTTGAAACACAGTTTGATCCCAAAAATATGCCTGAAGTAATAGACGTGCTGGATAGCAGGCAGGCATGCAGCCATGTCACTGGTAACCCACGGTGCCTTCCTATGTGACGTGTAAAAGATTTTAGTCAAGGGTGCTCCTCACAGAGATTGCTGATGGGTAAGGAGAGCAGCTGCAGAGACTTTTCTAGCCACGTAGCCTCTCTGGGGCATCAGCCTGGGACCCCCAAATCTCCCCGTGCCAGAGGCAGGCTGCTCCCCAGCTCAGACACATTCTGTTTCACAGCTTATCATCTGCTGTCCCACCTGTAAAGTAATTATCCACAAACAAAAGTAAGAGAGCACCTAGTGAAGACTACAGCACATCTTTAAAAAGAAAATCACCTTCCTCTGCTCCAGAGCAACAAAGCAGTTTATCTGACTTGATTATTTTTTTCCTTGATATTTAAATCAATAATTTCATCCATGTTAAATGAATACCATCTACAGCAGACTTAATTTCAAGTTTCGAATAAATAATCTTAGAGATTTAGCTCGTTTTTCAAATAGTGAATTACTCTCACTTCAGATTTTGCAAATGTGTTTTTGATTTGCAGACGTGGCTGGAATACTCTGCACAAATACATCTCCAGCTATGCTGTGCTCTGAAGGTGTCCCCAAAGACTATTAATGTGATTGGTCACCTAGTTCTTATAGAAACCACACCCATGGTTTGATGAAGCTTACAATTTAAAAAACAAGAGACTATTACCTTTCATAAGCTGTGACTGATCTTGATTGCGTGTGCACGTGTACACACACACACACACTCTCTCACGTTTAGTCCATTTACATTTGAATACAGGTATTTGGACTGAAGTTATCTGCTAAATTTCTTGCAGGGAAAGCCCACAGAAAGGGCCAGAGCTTAAACCTCTGAAATGGAACAATGATTCTGGGCTACATTCCCCGCATGATTTACACCCTGTATTGTTACTGTGGGCAAGGTAAATATGGGAGTGCTTCAGCCCAAGAACACAGCTCACTGCCTCTGCCAGCGCCCAGACAGGTGCCATCTCCCCACTCCACGTGACTGGCACACAAGAACCAACCTGCTTGGCAGTGTTTCCATCCTCCCACAGAAACACAAATGTGTTGGAAAAGTCCTTATTACCTCTTCCAAGATCCCTTTGGTCACACAGGGGGCTGCACAGGGGAGAACTGGCTGTTATACCCATGTAGAGCAATTGCTCCTCAGCATCTGCTTGGTGTCTCCAGGGTTGGAGCTGTTTGGCATCACACTGCTCTCTCAAGGTCCTGTAACATGGCGACATCAGATACAGACATTTGCATGCTGTGGGAATTTTTTCTAGCAAGTATTCACCATACAGAATATTCCCCCTACTTTCTTCGTCTTTAATATATCCTCAGGAATAAAACTTAGTAGTAGGGAGTACATTGCATGCAAACATATGAGATTCCAAGGATTACTTATGAAGTACCTGACAGTGATATCTTGTGCTCAGTATTTCTCCCTGGTGTATGTTATGTGCAAAAAGCAGAATTTCTGTCTCAGGATTTTGTTCAGGTGGGTTTTTTTCCATACTATTCAGGCCATGAGAAATTTTGCAAATTCACAGAGTCATAAAATCATTTATCTTGCAAAAGACCTTTATGATCATTGAGTCCAACCAATACTGCAGGTATTGCCAAGAAGTCTAATTAATCCTATGTCATCTGAAAAAAAAAAAAAGAATAAAAGAAATTAATAATTTTTCCAAGCATTCTTATAGAGTTCCTACCTGATAGGCACTATTGACCAAATATTCTCCAGGGAGTAAACCCACAACTGTGTAAGATTTTCACATTACTATACACATCAGAAGGTCAGTGGAAATATTGCAAACAATGTCTGTCTGTATTTTTGCAATGTTCCTTGGATTTCTGACAGCACCGCCTGATGCACTCTCAACTTCTGAACTGCATCAGGCAGAACAAAGGGATTCTGAATTTTGCCTTTCCACATTTCAGGGCTAAGAAGCTGGAAAGAAACTTTCAATGAAGTCACCTTTTCTTGCAAAGTGAGGAAATATACAGAAAAGGGGCACAGTTGAAATGACACAGTTATTTGAAAGGATGAGAGGGAATCTTTGCAATTCTAATTATTTACATAACTGTAATCACTAAGCTACAAAAGTCCTGTCCTCATCCTCCCATTAAAAAATGAATGATTTGGGCCAATTTTGACAATTTGTTGTCATTCTGTAAAAAGTCTAATGATATGTGTTCCCTCCGCAATTATTCTGCTAACAGGGTTTCAGGATGCTGGAGCTCCGAGTCATGACCTCAAATTCTTTGTATGCACAAGAAAGCACCAGTTGGAGTCAGTGGGATTCGATGAACAAGTACTGAAGAACACTTTTAATAAGCTTGAGGGGCAAGGAACAACAGGGCAATGTGTCTGAGGGGGAGGCTGTTTTGTTATTGTGGCCAGCAGCTGGAGCAGGTTGGATAGGAGAGCACGCTTGAATCTGCCCTCAGGTACCATATGTTGAATAGCATTAACAGCACCTGTTGAGTTGCAGATTGGAAATTCAGAATAAATTCAGAAGACAGGCATAAAATGGGAACTTATTTCCCACAAATGCAAAATTTTATCCCTTCCTGTAAGATAAACACATTCAATCATATATGATGTTCATTTTATTACTGATAAACACTTAGCAGTTATGCCGTCAAAACAGTGTTCTGCCCAAGAGGAACAAATGCAAAACAGTTTTAAGGAATGAAAATAAATCATTCCCAAACAGTATGCAAACTATTTCAGATTGGTTCCTGTTTGGTTTTTTTCCATGAAGAATTACACATTGCATTATATATGTTAATACAATGCACTTTCATTAAATACAAAAAAATAATGTGACAGAGTAAGGAGCAAACAGAATTGGACACTTAGCCTGAGGAATGGGCTCAAAAAGTTTCTGTCAGTTTTATTCATACATTTCCTACCCTCTTTAATTTTAGACCAGTCAGAGTTCCCCTTGCCTCATTCTGTAGAAGGTTGTGCTAACAACCTACGGCTTTTGTGGCCAAAGGCTGTGGAAATTGGGTCACCTAAAGAGGCAGAGTGGTCACATCTTCTCCAAAGTCATGCCTTTTGACCATTTCCATTTTTTTTTTAATGGAGAGCTTGATCTCTGCTAGGTTTATCAACAAGACTCATTTGTATCCTTCAAAAATGTCTCAATTAATTTAGTATTAATTAATATTCTTGTATGTTTCTATTTTGTATGACTTTCATAAGTCCCATAACCCTAATTACTCTGCTAATTAGAGGAAAGTCTCATGCCTGTCATATTTGCACCTGCCTCTGGGATTTTTGTAGAGAGCAAATTTAAAAAACGAGGTTTTAATTCATCCAATACCAATACATTTTGGTATTCCTTCTAAATTGATGACAATGAGATGACCTAAAGGTTGTACATATTTTCAAAGACTGTATCTGAACTGTGATTTCAGGAACGATCTGAAATCCCATGTTCAGCAGCACCACACTCTACTTTCCCCTCCCTGTCCTGGTCCCTGAGGTGAGGGGCTGGGGAAGGGAACAGACAGGCAGGTAGGAAATCTTCCATCTCCCTGCTCAGAGAAGCTGGGCAGCAGGACTCCAGAGCACACTGTGGGATATACCTGCCCTCTGCTTAAACACAGCCAAGGCCTGCAGCTCTCAACTGAACAAAAGAATGCACACAAAGAGAAAAGGTCCTGAACATATCCACCCACGAAGGGATTTCTGCCTTAGCTTCAGATTGTGTGAGAAACCAGACTAGGTCCTCAGTATATATCTGTTATGAACAAAGTCCCAATTACACATGTAGTCCTCATAGAGTTTTCTCAGTGACAAAGGAGTTAAGGTAGCTGGCCTCACCAACCTCACTTGGCTAGGCATTTTATTTATGGCTTTGCAGCTTCTTCCTCTGGCAGGGCACCTCTGAGTCCCAGATGCTTTTGCTGTTTTATAAGAAAGAAAAAATAACATCAAGAGAGAGAAGAAAACCAGATTTACGATGCCTTTTCCTCGCCAAAGATCTGCAGCAACCACAGGCCACCCGAATAAGGAGCTTTAGGGTTAAGATATGTATTTTAGACAACACATAGGCTGTGTTTACTTTCAGAGTAATTTTCTGTCCATCAAAATAATGTTGAAAGAAACAGCATTTCTCATTCCCAAAGATTTCATGATGATGATGATGGGCTGAAGGCAGCTTGGATTCCCTTTCTATCAAACACACCATCGTCTTCCTGGTACTGCCTTCCATCTGAACCTTAGGCATCACATCCTGGCTACAGCTACGAGTTTTGAAGACAGCCTCCTCTGTGCTCCTCCGCCATGCTCAGGTGTGCCCACCAAAAGGAATAAGCATTTTAGACTTCCTCTTCCTAGAGAGTGTATTATAATACATTTCCATCCCCTGTAAGGCTTCCAGTTTTCGTCATTTCTGAAATTTTCCTCCGAATTTCCTGCTTCTCCTTCAATAGCACTAAGCAGGTCAGAAATTAAGTAGTCTGATCATCAAGTAATTCAACGTCTCAGTTGTTGCTGTTGTAAACTTGCTCTTTCAAAGGAAAGCAGATAGAAGTTTTCTCATGGGTTGGTAAGGAGCTCTTCACAAATCTGTAATCTATTCTTCTGACACCTCATGCAAAAGGCATAGCTGAAGACTACTAAAAAGCTCAGATGTTTTCTGATGGGGATATGCCAACACTGTGAAATCAGACAGATTATGAAGTCAGGTAGAGGGTGAATTCTTTCAGGCTTTTAGGGTATCAAAAGATAGTTGAAGGTTAGTGAGGGGAAAAAATAAAGAAAATAAAGAAACATTTTAGCATGGATCAGTGCAAATGAGTGCTTCTTATACTGTCACTTTTAAAGCCAAAGTTTCCATACTATTAGCTAGCTGAATAGTTGCTTATTTTGCATTTTTTAACTCTATGCTCTATTCAGTGGCACTTACTATGAGGAACTAAAATTTATTACCGTTTGCAGGAGTTTTATGACTTGGAACAGCAGTGATTTAAAAGGAGTGAACACTTTAGTAACTTTTTTTTTTCTACTGTGCCATCCAATTGTTAAATGGAAAAAAAACATACGTAAGAGGATTAGGCTAAATGATGAATAACTGCCAGTTTCTTTCTCTTTCTAGAGTAACACAATGTATCAAAGGTTTAAACCATTTCAGACAAGTTTAAATTTCCTAGTAGCGTAGCATAAAGGAAGGCATTATTCAGCATACAGCATTTGCAGGTTTTCTACTTTTTAAAATAACATAGTGATGCCTGCAGAAGTTAATGCATGTCCACGGGGTCATGTTAATATGAAGAACACGGAGAGAAATAGGTCAAGCCTCGCAGGAGTTTGAATCTAAAGGTGACCCAGGCCCAGAATCTAAGCATGAGGAACTCTGAAAGGACCAGACTGTAATTATAAAGATAAAACATGCACCTGAGGCTCCTGAAAGCCACTGTGGTCGTTCTGGATAGACACTGTGGTACCAACACAGAACTCTACACAGATGTGGGTAATGCACTCAAGACTTTCAAAGACTTCACTCTGGATGCAGAGCCTCTGTGTAATAAGAACATAAGGAATCCGGCCAGACCTCTGAAAACAACTTTCCAAGTCCAAGTGACAGTGCTGACTGGGGCTGTGCTCCAGCTGAGTGCCCAGGCTGCAGAGCACTGCCACTCCATTGTGCTGAAAGGTAGTTGACCAGGAGGGCAAAGTGAGGGCCAACAGGGTGGCCTCTGATCATGCCAGAAGTTGCGCAGAATAACCAAAATAAGAGGGTGACACAGAGAGTCCCAGTGAGGAGTCAAACATCTTCACGATGACCATGACCCAGCTCTTTGACTGGAGCGGGAATGCCACCATCTGTATCTGCGTGCTGCAGGTCAGCTTGGTGAGTGAGCAAACACAGCTCACATCCACTTGAAAAGTACCACCTAGACATAACTCTCCGTAAGGCAGGAATGAATAAGCGACTGGCTGACTGATCGAAAGGGATGGGACGCCTGCAGCTCCCAAGCCTTGCAGACAAAGACTTGTAGATTCAGATTTTTCCGACAGCTGCATGCAGACAAGCTTGTGTAACTCTGCCCTGGACCGAGGAACGCTGTGAGGCAGGCAGGCAAGCCAGGGCTTGTGCAGACACCTGAGTCATGGACCCTTCCCATGCTATGGGGTACAGGAGGAAGACAGGATCCCCTGGGGATGCACAAAACCTCTGAGCATATGTTTTTTTCCCCAGAAGCAGTGAAATAATGGGAAACAGCTATGCGCACAGTGAGTGCTGGCATGACCTCCTAGCAGTGCAGGCACTGCCAGCGAGCTAGGCTGTGAGCGTGGCCAGAAAACATGGAAAGTCTAAAGAAATAACAAAGTCCTGCATAAGTGGCCCAGGCCCTCTTGATCTCACAGAAAATATTAGGAAGGGGATCTCCCTCTCTTCCAAATTTGAAACATTCTTCATTGCATGCAGAGAGGAGTGAGATGCGTGTTCAGCCAATAAAAGTGAATCAAAGGCACTTTTATTGCTGGGGCACTTTCACCCTTTTCCATTGCTTGCCCTCAGTAGACTCAGGCAATTTTGTCTCTCCAAGACCTGGGAGAGGTGCCAAAGCCCTGGGCAGGTCACACTTCTAGCATTCAGAGTGAGGGGAACATGAGGACACCTCAGGACCCGGTGGCAGCTGGAGCCCCCTGGTTGTATGTGACCAGCTCCACTGTGTTATTCCTGCCCTGACTGGCAGGTGGGAGATGCAGGGAGCCATGCTGGCAGGGGCTAGAGAGCCTCAGGTCTCTAACAGGGGTCAGCTGTGGGAAGAATATGGGAATATGGCTTTGGAAATTGGGACAAAGCTAGGAAAACTGCACCTGAAGTGCTGAAAGCAAGACTACAGAGGAGAGAAGCCCATGGGGAACTATAGCTAGTAGTTAGGTTGGCAGTCATAGCAGAGAGATTAATAACTTCCTATTTTTTGTACCTTCAGAAAAAAGTACTGAAGCATACTGAATAACAGAAATGGGTTAGTTTAAGGCAGGGAAATAAAAAAGTGTAAATTACTAACTACTCGCCTTTGGATTTTTACCCTAAAGTTCTCCTCCTTTCAAAATAACATGGGATTTCAGTTTTAATTTCTTAATGTGAAGTTCACCACGAAATACTATTCTCAGGCACCGACTTCCAAACTGAGATAGGTAGTTAGAGAGACAGCTATGGATAGCTACATAGAGCTATATGATCTTCACCTACTATTCTTCCCTGGCAGTTTAAGAACCTAATATTTGATAAATTCTTTGTCATGTCACACCTAATTAAGAACAAAATATGGTAATCATAGCTGAATGAAATATTGGTTTCTCACTGGATGGGGGAGGGAGACGGGAAAGAACACGACAGATTTAGAAAGCCGTCTCCCTCTAACACCAAGATAAATCCAAGTCTCAGAAAATCAGTTAGAGGCAAAAGTCTTTGTAGATTTGGTTTTCATTTTCATGTTAGCTTAAAAAAAAAGACATTTCAATTCCAGCTGATTATTTTCATCTAGAAAATATTAGATGTATCAATTTCTTCCTCTGAGGCAAAGATGAAGTGAAATAATCTTTCGACATCAGCCAGTATTATATCAATGAATCAACATCAGAAAAAAAGGCATAGCCAGGAAATTCCTACCTCATCTTGTAGATGCTCCAAGTCCCATCTTTCCCAGACAAAGGCTACTTGTTTTCTGAAACAGACAATTGAACCGTGCTTTTCTATAACTCATATTTATCCAGCATGTATTGACACATTTTTTAAGCCAAAAAGAGCAGACTTCGGTATGATTAAAAAAACCAGCTCAGGCTTTCCTGTAGAAGATATCTAAATAGCATCACAATGAGCAAGATACCCTTTTTACCTGCAGGTAAAAATTGATGTAGAAATCAGCAGATGGACCGATAAGTATGAAGAATACAACTGTATCTGGCAGGTACTATAACCTTCAAGAACACTTGGCACATCTTATGATACCCATTGCTGTAAGCTGATACATATTAAAAGGTTAACAAATTTATGCATGCCTTTCACTCTCATTTCTAGCATGGACCTTTCCAAACGTGTCACATGTACTCATTCTCGTTGAAAATTAACTGCACAACAACTCTGAAGTGTTAAAACAAGATGTGTTAGACTTCTGGGAAAGCAAACCTGGGCCACAATACTTTCAACAAAGCAAAAATAGCTCAGTATTTCATAGCACAAGTAAACTGTCTGGTTTTTAGAAACTTTCCCGGAAACTTTCACCCTTATTCTGTGACCTGGTATTAAGTACGTAACATCAATGAAACCCTAATGGAAAAAGTTTTTGGGATGAAAAATCTTAATTAAATTCTGCAGAAGCTGCTTCATTTTAATTATGTAACCGAGACTGCAGCAGCCTAAGTATTAGCCCTGTCTGTTGTAGCTCTTTCAGTGTTTTAGTGTGCATTGCACACATACTTCCAGCAGAGAATAAAGACACTGCCTTCTAAAAGTTGTTTGCCATTTTCAATAATTGCACAGTTCTACAAACGTACCTCCACTTTCAGGTATTATGTCCATAAAGCCATCACTTGCTGAAGAGTCTAGTCAATTTGATAATAACTTTATGAAATTCATTTCTGCAGAGTATTTTTAATAGTTACCTGGCTAGGAATGACTGAAGTGTTTTTGATGGTAGCTGAATACTTGCTTTTCTCCAATGCTTGCCCTAAGTATTTCCCTGTAATGTATTCCTATTGTCTTTGTGCTCCATAACAAGAGGTGCTGTATTCCTCAAACAATAAAGGCAATCCTTCAGGTGCTGCCGATTCAGTTATTGCCTTTACAGGTGGGTAAGTAGTTGCTGGGGTTTGATTTGTTCCACTAAATTGCTTTTATGTCTTCTAACAGCAGCACATTTAAGGATGCTCTTGCTTTCCTTCTGGTGTTTAGTGGAAGCTGTACTTTTTATTTGAGTCATTTGCTAAATCTGTACTTTGCCTTACTTTGCTCACCTTTGCTTTCCCTTTAAAACTTTTTCTATTCACTCTGTCTCTCTTAGTGAAGCCCAGCTTCTGACTGGGAAAGCGGGACTGAAAGTGAGGAGGAGGGCAGGAGGGGAACCTCTGCCAAGCACTGAACATGCTCCTGTGTTGGTGGCACAGCAGGCAACTTTGCCATGCAGACAGGCACTGGCAGGGCTGCTCTCTCATGCTGATCCTTAGGGAATGAGGGACAAAAGCCCTCCACCTCTGGCACCCAGGGGCAGCCAGTTGTGAGGTAATGGGCTGCAAGGGGAATACCCCAGCTTGTCTATGGGCACTGGTCACCTGTAAATTACTCTTGGGAGGGGAGAGTAGTAGAGAGGAAGTCTGGATCACAGGTTTGTCCTTCTCAGGGCAGATTTCATACTGAGCCTGGCTTAGTAGTCTGCTCACATCTAAAATTTAGCTCTAAAGCTGTAGTTTTTCTCTCTAAGCAAATCAAACTTTCCTTAAGGAAACGTAAAGGAGAAGATGAAAGATATTTTCTTTTCTGGGAGATGTTTCCAAAGGGGGAAAAAATGTAGTAACTTTTGAAGCTGGCTTTAAAATTTGATTTTCAAACTCTGATTGGTCCATTCATAAATCCTCCCACAAGCCAAATAAAAAGTCATGTAGCTTTGCCTAAAAATAATTTACTTTTTATTTTACTTATTTTTCAGCGTGTCTTCATCTTCTACCTCATTCCCTAGGAAATGACTAAGTTTCCTCCCATTTATCCTTTCAGCCTCCAGGCTGAATGTAATTTGGTGTCCTTTAAAACACACATGCTTTAAAACAGGGGGAAAACATGCATTTCCAAGGAAAAAATATATAGCAAGATGTCACCAGGAAGACTTGAAAAGAGAATGAAACAAGCAAGACAAGCATAGTAAGGGATATTAAAAAAAAAATCAAACCAACCAACAACAAACCCAGATCGAGACGCGTAACGCAAATCTGTACTGGAACACAGGCAAAGTAAACAAAGTCATTTCAGTACTAGGAGTACTTTAAATTTCTTCATTTTTTAAAGTACTTTCTTCACTCCTTCCTCCCCCTCCCCACCTCCTTCTTCTTGAGAACACAATAAAGGGCCATCATCATTCTCCCTTAGCAGTACCTTACTACAGAAAGCAGAGAAAATAGCTCATGAAACCAAATTTCTCTGCTCAGGTAGAACAGGTGATTGATAGTTCATGCCCAGTTATGCTAATTAGTGCATTCTATTTACGCACCTGTCTTAGCCATTCAGCTGAACTTGGATAGGTTGTAGAAAAGACTGATGGTTTTGTCCTGGAGAAGAAAGGAAACCCAGCTCATTCCCATTGGATGTAATTTCCTTTTGAAGAAGGCTCTTTCATTTCTTTCCCCACCTCTAGAAATGTGGCTGACTTTTCCTCTCTTGCTAGAGTAATTGTGGTGTATTCTCCTCCTAAGAGGAGAGAAATGCCCTGCACAGAAATGTCTCTGCTATTATAATTCAAATAGATACAGAGGCTGGTTCAGTAGCATGCTACACTCCCATCTGTTAAGGGAGCAACAATACCCACTAACAAGGTGGTAGGCCAGTTTCAACAGGGCAGAAAAAGCCAAATGAAGATTAGCTTAGAGAGGAATTTCACCAAACACAGCAAGTGCCATATTTTCTGCCAGTAGGACCTTCTGTTTGCAAACAAAGCCAACACAGAGCCAAAACTTTCATTATGCAAGACTGTAGGACCTGTGGATGCAACCCAATGAATCAGTTCCCCTCCTCTGCCTCTAGTTTCCTTGTCAAGATGACTGGGCAGAATTCCACCTTCAGTAGCATAATACCCCTATTTATCCTCACTCTTTGGTTATGTTTGCAGCAATACTTCCTAAATGCTAAGCCCTCTCCAGTTTCATTCAACACCACCACTTTCCTGAGGGTCTCCCCAGAAGAATTCTTGTGCATAGACACAGAAAGTCCAGGTTTGAATCACTACCCTTCAGAAATCATATTCTTTCCTGGGCATCTTACACATCTCAAGGGAGAGATTGAGAAAAGGAAGGAACCTAGCTTAGTCTTATATAGCACCTTTCAGGCTAAGGGTACCCACCACCTGGCAGCAGTGGGAACTGGATGCTCTCAGCCATCCTTACTCAATATTTTAAAGGCACATGGCTTAGCTTCAGGAGATCTTGAATAGTCAGAGACACTTCCCTCTGGCCCTGAGAAAGAAAATCTCAACCTAAAATGCACCTGAACTTCAGAGATATCTGGCTTCTTTTCCAGTACCACTACTTGGTGCCCACTTGAGGAAAACCTTTTCTGAAAGGATCACCCATAGTTCAATCAGACAGTGAAAGGGTTGCTTTGGGGCTCTTGCTTTGGAGCTCCTTAAAATGGTATGACAGAACATGTAAGGATGTTTTTTGTTGTCATATGTTCAAATGCCACGATTGGCGATCTTGGCCTTAGAGCAGTAGGTGGTGTGCTCTCACACAAGAAATGAATGCAAACTTATTACTTATATTAACTTAGATGAAAACGTGCAAGAAAATAATTAGTGCTATAAAATAGCACTATATTATGCCTTCCAGCCTTCTCCAGCTAGATTTGGCCAAAGGCCTTCTGCCATAATAACCTGGCTGTATATTTGAGGCAATCTAATAAATAATTAAAGGAACTACCCACCTTAATGAATTTCTTAGAACTTTAATTATTTTCTTATGAGAATTTCTTGTTCAGTTTTCCAAATAGGTCATGAGATAAAGGCACTTGATGACTGGGTTTACCCCAGCTCCTGTTGCTTACAGCTTTTAAAGTGACCAAAACCCTAGAAGAAATGGAGGGATGGAATCACCCCTAACTGAAATGATGAGAGGAAAAGAGCGTGAGGTTCAGCATTTACACAGCTCTTATTCTGCTGTGTGACCCATGGTAGACAGGTACACAGGAAAGTGGTAATGGAAAGCTAAATCCCCTATTACCCTTCTGTCTGGCTCTCCCCTGAGGCAAAATCTGCTCCTACAACACATTTCATTTCTCTAATGACCGTTTTTTAGTGTGTATAAAGCACTCTCTATTTATATCACTCCAGTTAGTATTTGTAGTAAAAGAAAGCTTAATTGGGACCTCCAATGCAATTAATGCATAGATATAATTCCAGTGAGAAAGGACTATAAGGCAGGACTGACAGGGAGCTCTGTGTGGCTGTGACTGATGAAAGAAGAATGCTACTTGTAATATGCTGACACTGTACAGAATTAGGCTTTGTGTTCCCTAGTCATAAAATGTCTTTTGGGATGAAAGGCAGACATTTTGGGTTAGTTAGCTCCTATTTAATTATGTGGCTCCCAATCTAAAAGGGTTTATTGAAAGTATTCAAAAAGGAAGAAGAATGGAAAGGACTCACACATATTTTTAGTTTACTCTGAAGTTTTTCATTATGCAAGTGCTCAGGCATCTCACCAAAATAAATTCTGAGTGAAAACTAGAACAGCTTTCATATTTTAAATAGTATTAGACAATGTTAGGGAGTTCACAACTTCACTCAGAAATCTCCCTCGCTCGATTTTTTCTTGTACTAACTGGACGAAATCCAAAGAAACTATTGCATGTTATTCAGGATTTAGCCTATGTTCTTTCTCCTTACTTTTAAACATAAAGTTTTCCTTTTTGCATTTAACATCTCTTTTGTTATTGTTGGTTTTTTGATGTTGCTTTCTTTTTTGTTCTTATTGTTATTTCCGATGTGAGCCACTTTGCCAGTGTCCCTAATGAATCCAGTTTAATTGCTGTCAGGCCATTTCTCCAATCTATGATGACTAAACTGTATTTTATTCTCATTCTGCCATGAATTTGCTATCCCTTCCTGCTTTGTGTCATCTGAAAATATGATTTGCATTCTTTTGTATTTCATCCTTCATTTCATTCTTGGATTCATTCAAACATGTACAGCACGTGGAATGCCCTGAAGTGAAGAAAAATGGACAATGAGATGCAGACACTCTGGGACGCAATTTGTCCGCAAGATATAAAATGAGAAAGCCAGAAAATTGGTCTGCTTTCTGAAGCATTTTCCTGAAGCCCTGGGCGGGATTCATTAGGGGTATAACAGGAGAGTCATGATACCTTCTTGTTTACAACTCTTTTAGTTTTTATTAGAAGAAGTTACATTCTCGGGAGGAGTTCGCATCAGAATCTGGATCCAAGCTTCATATTGGGTTGATATGAGATGTACACGTATATTATGTTAATTTGGTCTAATAAAGGAGAACAGATTAAAACAGTGTTAACAATACAACAAACAAAATAATGCACACAGGGCTTCAGGTACCCGGGCATAAGCGAAGAACTGTCTGAGACCATAATACCAGTACACATACCAATTTAAAAAATGTAAGAAAATAAAAATAAAATCCATAACATTAAAAATAATGAGGTAAATATGCTGATCCCTTTTCTCTGTATAGCTGTGGTTTCCAGAAAAACAATTACATGCAGATAAAAGTTACTCTTTTTTAAATGCCATCAAATTGCCCAGTGATCGCTATGGTTACCGATAATCAGTCATAAATACTGAACAGTTAAAAAAAGATTAAAAAGGAAATTTATTCTTTTGTTCTGAGCTCATAACTAACTTAGCAGAATAAAAAACAAGTACCTCACGGCATTCTTTTTTCATTAAATTCTTCTCTATTGAATCACAGCCTCTTAGGGATTAGCACTGTGGTGTTTGGTAGCTGTTGGCTGAGACTTAAGTGCAGCGAGACTTAACACAGTGCAGTCTGGATCTACCACAGTCATCACTCTTTTGTTAACCACAGGTTTAGATGCGTGTTGTTAGGTACAAACATGTAGGCAGCAGGGGGACATAGTTAATCCAAGGTCAAAGAAACATATATTTACTTGTTTTGTAATAGACTTGCAGCAAGCAAATATTGACTTATATGGATTGTGCTGTAACTATTGAGCAAGGAAAAGAAGACAATAGGGTGTTGTTGTTTCCTTAGGGCTGCTGAAGAAGAGCTTCTCCTTTAGGAGCATACTGCTATTTTGTCCTATCCCAAAATTATTCAGCCACTCTCTTTTTAGATATAACCAGTAGATTGAAACTACAGCTATAAAATACTTTGTTTCATTTAATTTCTCTAAAGCCTGGCAATGTTGTGGTTGACTGTCACTAATAAGAGGTAAAAAAGCCAGTTAGAGGATGCCTACATAAATCTTTAGGTCAGTCTGTTCATCTCTCTGGTCTGAGTTAATGGCACAGCCCAAGATTCACCAGATCCAGCTGCAGAATCTTATCCTAATAAACTGGGATGGTGCAAGGAAAGGACTATTTTGCAGTCTGGATTTGCCTTGCTCTTGATACATTTAAAACACTTATGCACAATTTCTGAAAGTTTAAAGAGAAAGGCAGCAAAGTTTCGACATAAAATTGCTGGATTCATCATTTGCCATAAAGATGAATGAAGACTCACTCTGAATGTTTTAAGGCACAGGGAAAGAAAGCACTGAAGTCTGCCACAAAATCTGTCATGATGGGCACTGTTGCAAGAAGAATTTATCTTGTACTGACAATAGCTGTGAATGACAATGAGGATAACAAACAAGGCCAATCAGGCAGTGTGGTCGGGCCTGCAGCTCCAATGGCCCCTCAGATACGGACTAACGACAGTCTGATGTTTATGGCTCATGCTTCAGTGCTGTGTATATAACCCAGCTGCTTTCTGCAGCAATGGCAGTTCGAGCCTCCAAGTGCTCCTGCCTGCATTGTGGCGTTGTTTGAGGATCACTAGAGAACGTGAGTTGAGCTTGGTCAGATGAAGCTCCCCAGCAGCTCATCAGCTCACCTCCAACAGACACTGGCAGCGGTGGCCTGAGAAAGAGTACAAGAGCAGAGCAAGCATAGTGGTACTTCCCAGTGGTGACCACATAGCTCTTTGTCTGCAGTTTCCCTATATTCTGTCTGGGAAGGAAAATTATCTCAATTCTTTTCAGGATCCATATAAATGAGAGTCCTTCACTTGGGGATGCAGTCCTATGAGAATTTTCTTTGGTTTCTTCAGCTTTGAATAGCCTCAGACAACTGATAGGAATTTTTGTGGACCCAGATATTTACATGACAGCAATTTTTATCGGTTAAATTTTACAAATACATTTGCACACATCTAGCTTTTTAAGAACATATTTAGAGGTTTAAATCCTGTGCCCTGTTTCAAGGTAAGTCATACTGTGTTTCCGAGACTGGCATGGACACACGTTTCTGAAGCAGCCATGTAATTCTTGGCTGCCAAACTGAATTTTGCCGTTTTTTATATGCTGTGACAATTCAGTTCATGTAAGGCACTATGCTGAATTCATGTGCATTAATATCTGGATAGTATTTTTATAAAAACACAAAGCCCAATCCCCAAGGGCTATCAAAGGCCTTGTTTCGTTGGTATGATGTATAGTTTACGGTATTGGCTGTGCGGTAAACTGCTAGATATTCCAGGATGTACATTGTCATAGACAAGGTCATGTATAACCAAGACCAAATCATTCCAGTTTTATGAGCCTAGTTCAGATTGAACTATTTTTTAAAGCCGACCAAAATACTCTAGGTTTCTGAGCTTACTTGTGCATTTAAATGGAGCAGAGTGACTCTTATATGGTCTCAAATTTAACCAATTTTGAAAAGGAGATTTTTAGCAACTTTCTGCTTCTTTCTCAAAGAATTCCCGCAGAGACACTGTGTGATATTTTGAAGTGATTCAATGAGCCAGTCTTATGTGTTTTTACTCTTTTTCCGTTTTTCTGTTTTTCTGTTGATTATGAAAGTAAATGTTTTGAAAAGTGTCCTGTAAGATACAGTTCTTAGATGAATGAGTCACGGCTGCTTTTTATCGGTATGAATGCCCAAAGATCCTTTATAACTTTGAAGAGAAGAAATTAGTTTGATAAATGTAGTGCCGTGTTCAAAATCCAATTGATTTTATGCATCATTTCAAATTTTCTGCTGCAGGGTGTACAAATATCATTTCCATAATGAAAAGAAAAGACAAGCAGTGTTTAGCACCAAGTAAGGAAGTGACAAACAAAGAAGCAGCAAGTAAGGAGAGGGTAATAATCTGTATAACCAAGCAGTCTGCATACCCAAACCATCTCATACCATCTCCATCCTGTGAAGCAGAAGGGATACAGAATGGACACGAGAGGACTGACAAGCAGCTTAGAAGGCATATCTGAGTAACACGCCAGGCAAGATTAACAAAAACATTCAGAACATGAAACTTTTGAAATCCCATTGTGCCTGTATAGGACCTCTGGGTGTATTATGCATACATGTAATTAAATAAAAGAATGTTAAAAAACTAAGTAAAGTATACACAAAAAGTATAACTGAGGACATACTGAAATTTCTCCCATCTAATATTTTAAAAGGGTAGCATATTCCTCTAAGATATACAGTCAACATGTCTCATTTTAATGGAAAGCAAAAATCTTGATCATTTAAAATATTTAATTAATTTTTACTCCAAGATTTTTCCTGGAATTATACTTTTTGAAATCTCATTTAAAATGTGTGATTCATGTACAGAAGAATGTTAATAGAAAAAAACATTACATTAACCATTATCTAGTCAAAAACCCTATGGAAAGCATTTTGAGACCCAGAAGAAAGATTTAATTTTATTATATCTTTTTAAATTTTTCAGCCAGCTGAACTGTAAAATATTGTGTTTAACTCTGTGTAAAAACATGATGAGTTAATACAAACGCTATGGGATTCACAATCTTATTGAAAGAGTTTTTCTAATTAAAAGCCAGTGTGGGTTATAATTTTCAAATTTGCATTTTTTACTTTTATATATATTCAGTAATGTCAAAGTAATAGTCACACACAATATCTAAATTTGTTAAAAGTGTCAGGATTTACATTCCTACTGAAATAAAAGGCCTTTCAAAAACACCAAACTGCATTCCATGCAAATTACTGCAAAAATCAAAACTCCATTTTAAAAGCATCTGAAATTATCATAAGTGGTTACATGATAATTACATTTTACCTACCATGATGCAAAACAGGAACTTTTATTTTCTATTAGAAACTCATTCATTCACAGAGTTTGCACTAGGGATAAAGAGCTCTGTGTCTGTATGCGTATGTGAGTGCAGATGCGTGCCTAAGTAGCTTGTAGCTTAAACTTTTCCAATAGAAAGGGCTGAATTTTTTAAGAGGTGACAGCATCACAAAGAAGGTGAGATGGTTCCTGGATCTCATTATGGACAAAGAAGGGGCAAGTTACTGAGAAGTACTCAGCAATATATAGAGAGTTAGCTGCCTCTCAGGAAACATACCAAAAAGGAAAGATTCCTTTTAAGGTAGCTAATGTCTGTAATATTTCATTAATAGAACAAGAAAACAAATTCTCACAAAAAAAAAAAAAACCTGATTGAAAAAGGTCTGTTTCTACCTCCTCATTGTAAAAAGGAAAAGGATGTAATCACATGAAAACACACCTGCTCCATGCAGACATGGGACCTCTTATCCAGAATTTATCCAACAGGAGTTCAAGGCAGAGAATCTATTTCTTATTTTCTAAATCTTCTGCTATATACATCTACAATTGTCTTAGCAGCCACAAAATTATGGAGTAACCAGAAATTTTCAAGACTGATTTAAAAAATAAGCACAGCAAAGAAATTTACATTTGGAGCAGATTCATATTCTCTTTTGTGATGTCACATTCAGACAACACAGATGGCTCCATTCCTTTAATTTAGCAGTTTAGGTTTTTCACTGCAGTTTCCCCTCGAGTTACCAAGTTAAAATGAGATGTAAGTATATTTTTCACTGGGGGCACAAATCACCCCCAATTCAAACTGTCTTAAAATGAGCGTGAAGAAATCATGACTGGCGGAACTGGCCCCAAACTTAGGACCATACTCTTCTACCTTGCAGAACAATGAGTTATTTTACCAATTAATGTTGTGACTTTCGTTACGGGGATGATACCATCTGCAGTTAGCCTGTCTTGTTCACTCAAAGGATCTGGAGCTGGCTGGCCCACTGGCCATTCCGCTGCATTCCTCTAGTGAATGAAGATTCATTTGGACACTAACAGTGCTATAGGGAAATGATGATGGAAGACAAGATACATCAAAACTGTGTAAAGACAGTTCCATTTTCCTTACATTTAATTTTTGCAAGTCTCCCCCTTTACCTTCAAAGGATCATATACTCACTTCTAAATGTTTCAGTTCTCATTTGAGGGGCATACATTTAAAAAAAATAAAAAAAGCAAAACAAAACTCACAGTGATATAATTGCCCGGCAGCAGAACATGAAGAAACTAACCCAAGATTAATGTGGGCTGAAAATGTGCATTTTCATGGAAGTGCTGCTATGGTTTTTTACAGTGGCTGCAGGACTGTGTGAACTTGCACATGTCTCACAGGGAAAATTGGCTTTAATACTCCTCTTCTCTTCCCATGTTCTTCAGGATAACACATTTCAGCATAGCCATATGTTACTTAACCACATTAAATCCTCCTCGCTCAGGGGTTTATGTGTTCTGGGTACTTCGGACTCGTCAGTCACTTTGAAAGCCAAGGCGCCCACACCAAAGATTGAAGAAAAGGGAGCTTTAAATTGCACTGTAAGCCCAGATCTATCATAAAGCTTTCACAGTCTCCAGGCCATTAATTTAGTGTGGACAAGTGGGATATTAATATACTAAACTTTCTCCATTTAACCATAAAACCATTTAGCTGAGTCCTGGTGTCCTAACAAGCTAATAAAAATAAAATGTTTGTAGTCTACCAGTAAAAGACAAGGTCAGTTGCATGTGCCTCCTTTCCAGTATTTTACAGAAGATCCTGATATTCAATAAACTCATTATCCTTCATACACATCCATACAAACATCTTCTGAGGAGTTCAACTATCCAAATCACAGCCACGTTGCACCTGTAGTATACTCTTCATCTGATAGATTCAGGTTATTTCAAAGGAGAAAATATTTATACAGTTGCTGCTGAATATTTGTGCATTATTTCTCCCAAATAGTGTAATCTTGCATGATTTGTGGAGACATTATCAGCAATCAAAATTGTAGAGAAAACTCAAATAATAAAGAACATTTTCAGGCTACGAAATAAAGCCTGAATATATTTTTTAGTAGAAAAAACAAAATAAAAAAAAAATGTGTTATGAGATCGGGAGGGTGCCTGATAACATCCAAAAGCAGTGGCTTGAGGCACAGTTCAGACTCAGGCAGGAAACCTCCTCATGCCTTGATTCCTAGACCTTCGCAGAAGTGAGAAAGCTTCAGAGATAGAAGAACATCAACACTTTAAAAAGTTTAACTAAACAGGAGCATTATAAACTATCAAGCTCACAACATTAGTCACTATGGGTTCTGTGAGATTCCCCCTAGGTAAGCTGTCCTTTCATCACAGGGACCATGTTAATCCATTCTGGAACATCTGATACTGGTCAGTGTCAGAGATTAGGGAGAACAGCCTGAGCCCCTTTGCCATGAACTCGGGTCCCAGTGCTGATGGGATGTCCTGGTATTGCTCAACAGCTGTTGTGGCCCCACAACCATTTTGTGCCAACTGGATCACACACCAACAATCCTCAACCATGAGCAAAACAGCAATCCAGCTCCTCAATACCTCTGCTGAGGCGTAAAAAAGCTTCATATTGCATATATGGAAGGGCAAAAAGAAAAAAAAAATAACAAGAAAGAGGGAAAAAAATGAGGAAGACAGCAAGGTGTCAAACTGCAGGGAGGCAAATTGTTAATAAATCAATCCTCCTTGAATTATTTCCTTTTTTCCTTCCCTCCAGGTCACCAGACCTCATCACCACAGTAACTACTATTTTGTGTCTTATTCATGTATTTTGATGTGGTGCCCAAGTACATTAGTTCTTCCCAAGCCTTCAAAAGATTTCACCTGTGCTTAACTTTATGGTGAATGAAGAGTCCTAGTCCCTTCAGTGGTACAGGCACACAGAAAACCCACCAGGTGAATCAGCATTTATATCTTTCATTGTGAAAACACTATTGACATGAAATAAGCATAAGCTTGTTTCTTTTTTTCTTTTTTACANGTAAGCATATTTTTTGCTTCCCAATAATGCATAATCAGTTTAGATTGCATTCATTGTTTCTTTTTTTCTTTTTTACAAATGCATTGTGAAGAAAAAAATTAGGCTGTGATTTGTTCTTAAAGCAGCCACAGTGGCTATTTGTCATTCATAATTAAAGACTGATAATTAGATACTTAAACGGTGTGGCATTATTTCTGCTTCTGTCTTGGAGGTCTGAATCATAATGACTGGAGGAAAAGGCGGTTTTGGCACCAAGTGATTTCCACACAAGCATGCTCACTGGTACAATGTCTATTTTGTGTTAGTAGTAAAATGTGTGTTTTCTACCCTACCCATGAGTGCACCTCACAACATTATGCATGTCAGCACAGCCCGTTTGTTCATAGCAAGATGCCCTGTGACTAAAGCGCTCCTGTAAAAAGAAGCTGCAAACATTGAAGGAGCAACTTTGTGGCTCACCGGCAAAGTATTTGTTCTCGTTTGGCAAATGGTGCTGCATCATTCACACACAAGAAGCTGGGAGCAAAGAACAGATTTCCATTCAGGAGAGCAGACAGAACCCCCCCCAAACCCCTTCCCCAGCCATTGAGCAAGGGCCAGATATGGTGCTAATTGTGCACGTGGACTGGGATGGGCAGCAGTGGGTGACAGGGGAACAGGGTCTTGGGAATCACCCCAAACAACTTTTCCTCCTCTTCCCTGGCCAGGCACAGCTTCTGGATCTGCTAGATCAAACCCCAGGACTCCTGGCAGAATTTCTATCACTGGAACCATTTTGTTCGAGCTGTAGGACCATAAACACAGTTATAGCCCAGTCAGTTTGTGCAAGCCCTTTATACGTTATTGCTGCATCTTTTTCAGTGGTGCCAGGGCAGTTACGTGCCTCACCAGCCTTCACAGCCTCTCCCCATCTGCCCACGGCCCAGGACTCCATCTCTCCCCCTCCCAACAATGTCACACCATGGCCAGCCTTGAGCTCCCCACAGCCCTGCCCTGCCCAGCCATAGGCTCTGCTGAGCCAGACCCACCTGTGGGCCCACATCCTGGACCACCCAAATCCCAGAGAGGATCCTTGTGCTAGGGGCCGGGGCTGCCCCTGATGCTTCTTGGCAGTGGGATAGACGCAGGCTCCACCACCATGGTCCCAGGTGCCAGCACAACACCATAACAGGAGGGGACATTAATGGTGTGAAGACAGTTGCTTGTTGGAAGGCCACAGAAAAAGTCATCTGGAAGCAGAGCGCAGATTATGTTAGTGCTCGGTTCCATATTTAAACAAGCTTAAAGACCAAACTTGACAGAAAAAAAAAATTTAAAAAGCAGAAGAGAATGAAAATCAAAGAAATATGAAAGAACTAACACGCACACCAATGATATCAGGAGCACTGTGAAACACATGCTGGTTCCCAGATGAAGGTAGCGCAATGCCATCCAAGTCAATGACTTCCAGCAGCAAAGGGGGATCTGGAAATTCTCCTTCCTCTCCAGCTGCCCTGGTACTGCTACCCTCTGAACTGTTTGGGGGTCTACCCACAGCCATTCACATCTGAATGGACAAGTAGTCTGAAATTGTTCACAGCCACGTCACCAGAAGGCAAATTTCACTGCTTCAACTGAATAGGTATTTCTCTGTGTCTCCTTTTGCCTTCCCTTCCCCTCTGTGGAATGCAATTCAGCGGGAAAATAACCAAATCTTCCTTCCACGGTCTCCCTTAAGAACAGAAAATAGAAGTATTTCTATTTCTGAGAAGAAAAACAACTCTAAAAATGGGAGAAGCAGCTAATACTCCGTACAAACATGGATGACAAATGACCACAAGACTCATCTGAGACTTTACCTGATTTTGAGACAGTTTTCTGGTAACCTGTGGGTGGATGAAGAACAATTGCACTATTTCCTTATAATTCATATTGAACCTGCAAAAAGTACACTCTTGCCTGATGCTTTTCTGAACAAAGCCCATCATTAAGAGAGTAGCTAAAGACTAGTATGAGAATGGGAAAGACTCCTCACAAATCAATCCTGAAACTAGTTGCTCCCACACTCGAAATGGCAGCTTCTTGCAATGATTAATGCATATCTATATTCTAAGGATACGTATAAAATATGACAGCTGGCCTGTCCTGACATTTAGAAGCAGATGCTTGAACAGCCCACAACACAGAAACTTCCAGTGCTCTGTGAATCATTAACTTCCTCAGGAAGCCCTATAGGATAAAGACCATCCAGGATCATTTTCTTCCATTAACACAAAAACTGCTGCAAAAGCATTATAAAGAACTCAGTACACCATTCTTAACAGTTTACCTACATCAGACCATTTGTGTCATCAGACCATACGAAGCAACACACAGAAGGTTTCCTTCCAACTTTTTCCTTCTGCCATTTGCACTTATTAACCCCCCAAATGTGATATGTCATGAATTCACTGTGTAATCGTGAAAGGGATGATCTTTCACTGTAGATGAAACTCCCAAGGTTTTTCTGACCTGTTAAAAAGCCTGGTAGAACCAAAAGATAAGACCGAGGCTCACCTGGAGTTGTGCCTCATACTGAAAAAAAAGTTGATACAGATTTCTGAGGCAGTTCTCTTTATACAATGGCCTGTCCCAAAAGCTGGTTTATACTCACCTCTGTATGTCCTCTAAACACACCCCTTAATAGGAAAATATGGTTAATTTTTAGTTTTTCTTGCCTTCATTTATTTTCTATATAATAAAAATAATGAGGAAAAAGACATTAATAAAAGAAGTAGGATTTGAAAATACTATAGCAGATCAGAGCATGGCACAGAGAGTAGCCTTATCCTGATTTCATGAGACACATTATATCATGAGAGAAAAGTGTCCATGAGCAAGATAAATTCCCTTAAAAAAATTTCATGACACCAACTGGACCGAGATTTGTTCCCTGATTCACAGGTCTTCAACACTGCAAACTCTTCTGCTGTCAAACACTCCTCCCAGAAACTTCCTGAACTACTTGAGTAACAGTCTGCCAAAGACCTTTTTAGGTTTCAGTGTTGTACTGGTTGTCAGCCAGGACAGAGTTTTTTCCCAGTAGCCATGGGTGGGCGGAGCCTGAAGCCATGTGGGTGTGCCTACATTGTTATTCTATACCACATACATCATGGCTGGGAGGCAGAAGTAAGGGATCCTCACTTCTGAGAAATGGATTGCTGCGGGGAAGAAAAATGTGGGCTTGGAGGGTCCAAGTGCCATTTGGTTCATTGTCTCGGGGGTCATGCCACGTAGGTTCAGCTCAGTGACCATTCTGCATGTAAATGCAGCCTCTTTTGTACACTGTTGTTACTAGCATTGTTGCTGTTACTGCTCATTTTCTTATCGCTTTGCTGTTTCCAGTAAATTATCTCAATTTGTAATCTCTGCCTTTTGCATCTCCCCCCAGAAGGGGGCGGGGAACGAGTATGTATGTGGGGGCACTAAATTAGGGAGTGCTGCTCCTAAACCATGATATGCTGGTTTGAAAACAAACCACTGAGAGACTCCAAGTCAGAAATACAATTTAATAGGAAATAAATAAATGAAATAGTACAAAAAAGAAACCACTGACAGAGTCAAAATACAACCCGACACCCTGTCAGTCAGGGTGTTGGTAGCAGTCCAATTAAATGGTGGCTGCAGTTCTCCTGGAGTGATGGTTCTGCTGAAAAAAAGTCTGATCTTCACCTGAAGGTCCAGTGGTAGCTCTTGTCCTCTGGAAATCCAGCAGGTAAGGGCTGCTTGTGGTGTCCAAAAGCTCAGCTTATACCCAGGATGGAATGCTTGGTTCCTCCCCCTGGGCAGAGCAGCTCACAATGGGATAATGCTGTGAGACTGGATGGCCCATGAACAGAAGATATCCCCCTGGAGGGAGGAGGGGTCATGGGAGAGATAAAGAACCCTGCCCCACCTGGTTTCAACAGCTGGGCCATTGACAGGAGATAGTCTGGAGGGAGGAGGCAAGGAACACCACCCCACCTGGTTTCAACAGCTCATGAAGATGGTAATAAAACACATTGCAACCCAGGACACATGACAAGTGCCAGTGTCAAGGACTAGGTTAGAGGAAGGAGAAAAACTTCAAGGGCACAGACAGAAAGGAAAATCAAATCCAGAAAAAAACAGAGGGACATGACAGCAAAGCAGAAGCCACCAACAACACTGAGACTTGGTGTTACTACTGAAATAAATACCTGCAAGGGTAGCCTTAGCTAGGAATAAAGAGAGACCTCACATTGTTTCATTTCTTGCATTAAAAAAAAAAGCACCAAATCTTTGAGCACACATACTTTCAAAACATAAATTTCTCATTCTTTAAGGAGACTGATAACATGCAAATTTGAACCTCCCTGACTTTCTAAGCCCATCCACGTTTGGGCCATCTTTCATGAGATAAGGATATAAACATGCCAAGATAATATCTAAGTAAAGATAAACTGAAAATGAATTAAATCAAACACAGTAACTGAAAAACCCTTTTTACCCTGTCTGATTTCTTTGTCTTATATTGTTGGGCAACAGAGAAACACAAGAAAGGTGGAAAGCAGTTTCAGACTTTTGTGTGATCATTCAAACGAAAATTCAGATTTGAAGAAGAGAGACAAGCTGGAATCAGTCTCGGAGCTGAAAACTCCCTGTCTGCTTTCACTTATTTACTCTCATGCTTTCAGAGTGTCCATCAATAGGAATGGAGTTAATAAGAAAATGTAATCTTTGCAAAGACATGCTCTGTTGTGGAAGCTGGTGTGCTTCTTTTCAGGTATATTCTGGTATCGCTGTTATGATGTCTTAGTTGTTCACAGCATGGTGTCTTACTGGATATTTTTTCATGAACATCCCCATGATTCCTGTGAAAGAGTCAGGCAAGGGTTGTAAATACTATTAACCACATTTTACAGAGGGGAAATGAAGACCAAGGGGTAAAATAATTTGTTCTAAGCTGTATACTGAGTTGATGCTAAAGACAGGATTTAGAATTCAGACTTATAATATTCCAAGATTCTTTCTTCAGCCCCATTTCTTCCCAGGGCCTCTCCTGAAGGTACAAGAACTGCAGCAACGAGAGGGCATGCAGAATATTTTCCTCCCTCAGCTCCTTGCAACTCAACTATCTTCTAACACATAAAAATTACACTCTTTGAAGACAATATACCTGCCAACTATGACAGGAATTTGAGCGGTCTAATCACAAAATTTGAAGTTATTTGGACCAATGAAGCATGCTTTGATTAACTATGTTTGAGGATAGATCAAAAATGACTAAGAGATTTTTGACAGAATTATCCAATTCAATTATGTCAAAGAAAGGGATAAAATTGAACCAATGTCAGATCTAAAGAGAATTATTCTGAGTTATACTTAACTGAAAAATGAAGCCTGGAACAAAAATGCAGAACAATGATGTTATAATAGGGTGTTACGTGCTGTTTAATTACTGCCTTTTTATGGATACTATACACCAACATAGCATAAAGCAGTGTACATCTGTTGTAATAATAATTTTATCACTTAGCAGCCATATAGATTAATGAACTTTACTGTGTACTATGTGCCTGTGTGTCATATCAGGAAAAAAAGAAGTGTCATGAAGAAAGAGGGTGGAACACAGTGAGATGGTGTCAAGGGAAGCTGCGGTGGGAAAGCTGGAGTCTGGGCTGCAGAAGGCCCCTTGAGGTTCAGGTCAACTTCTCCACAGTCACCAACAAACACATCATATAGCTGAGACTGCAAAAAAGCAGGCACAAACATTGTTTCACGTGCTCTTTTTAGTTCAGATTTCACTCCTATAATAACTCATTTTTGTCCTTACAGTACCGCATGTTAGATCCATAGAGTTTATTAGTGCAATCCCATTGATTGCACTGTACTTTTACCTCAGCCTCAAGGATCACTCTTTCTCCTTTATTTAGCACTGATATTCTTTTTCCTCTTTCTGTGCAGAAGGAGGAATATGACTAAATATGCAGCTTAGCATATCTTCTATGCTGTTCAGGTGCTAGTACTGCTCTCATCAACAGAGTACTTGAACTTCTTCCAGAAGTACCCCCTGCCCTTCTTCTGAGTCACTCAATAGTTGTTAATGTTTAATGGCTAAAGGTACGGGTGAGAGATAAAAGGCAGAGAGGCATGCGCAGCAGATTTTGCTCTGCGGAGAAACCTGGTGACCCTGACTGTGTCTCTGGTTTTTTCCACAGTGCAACCAGGAAGCCTGCTAAATCCTACTTAATGCAAGTGATGATGACTTAGGATAAAGGAAAATAAAACCGAGAAATGATACATAATTCCCTCGTGGCCTGTGCTCCCAAATGTACCATCATTTAGGCAATAAACTTTTCATTAAAGAAGGTTAAACTTATATGAGTTCCTTTTCAACACAATGATACAGTGCAGCACTACAAATTTTAAGCAGATATATTTCATTAGGTTTCCCCCAGCATGGCCAGAATAGCATGACTTCAGGACTTTCATACTGACTTTCAGGTTGCCCTTGTCTGCTAGGGAAACCTTTAAAATTTAAAGGAAAAAAAAATCATTTGTACATTCTGCAAGCTG
Source organism: Mohoua ochrocephala (assembly GCA_013398855.1). Classification (NCBI taxonomy): domain Eukaryota; kingdom Metazoa; phylum Chordata; class Aves; order Passeriformes; family Acanthizidae; genus Mohoua; species Mohoua ochrocephala. The sequence continues at coordinate 184,668 of VZTA01001936.1, forward strand.
AGGAAAGAAATCCTACTTGGTGTGATTTGCTATAATGATAAATTTATCAGAGGCTGTTCATTTTATCTCCTGCAGAACTGCTCTTTGATGGCATTAATCTGCAGTAATGATTACAGGAAAGTAATTCAAAGCTGTTCAAAGGGAAAGGTGACATGATGCTCTCCATCTCTTTTCTGAATGCTTCCTCAGATTGTTCAATAAATTACAGGTGCAGAAAGAGAAAAGATGGGCCATATGCAGCTGAATATTTTGGAGAATCTAGAAACATGGACCAATAAGAACAAGACTGCATTTGCAATAAAATATGTGTTGCAGATCCCTCATAGACCATTTATAGCAACAGGCACTGAGTCCAAACTTTTGGGAATGTTCAGTATTATGTGTTTTTCATTAACTGTTAGCAAAGATGAACCATAAATTAACAGTAAATTAATGTTTCATAATATTTCAGATTAAGTGAATTAGTGGTACCTTTTTGCATGGCCTTTTTAAAATTTCAAGAGATTCTATGACTTGTAGGAGACGACTGGAGCTCATCTAGTCACACCTTTGAACAGGACTTTTAGGCTGTCAAGAGCCCAAGCCACATAAGGTTTACCTAGCTATGTGTGAAAACACCCATTTATGGAGAGTCTGCAGCATCCCTGGTGACCTGGCTCAAAGCAGGTCATGTTTTTAAGAGTGATTTTCCTTCTGTCCAGACTGAGTCATCCAAGCTGCAACCTGTGGTCATTGCCTTTTGCTTTACTGTTTCTCCTTGCTTTACCAAATGAACTCTCAAGTTATTAGAAATCAATTTAATTGAGCCCCCTGACTCCAAACCCACCTTCTTGAGGAATATTTCTAAATTGTGTGGGGTCATAAAGTTACTCATAAGATTATTAAACACTCAATATTGCCACCAATTTATGGCTTACTTCAGGTGTAATATTCCAGAAGGAGACATGATACCACTTCTGTGAGATTTAGGATTGGAGTAAATGTCACACACATGTAAAAATCTTTTTGCACAGCTTTAGCAGAGTCAAAAAGCCAGCTGATATATTACACAAGTATTTGAGAAGTATTTGAAGGTCTGCCCTGAGACGCTGCATTGCCCTGTTGCACTCACACCACCAGCCCATAAAACAGCCCTAGAAGGACATGCTCACATCTGTGCTTTCTCTGGTGCTGAGGAATGCCACAAACCCACAGGTCACACAAATCATGACCCAGAAAGGCTACAGAGAAACTTACACTCCGCCAGGCTTCTATCCACCACACCTGTTCACCCACAGTGGTGGTCACCCTTCCTCACCTTCTGGTTCTAAACATCCATAATAATCTCATGGCATGAGTATATACTGATCAGCTACAGTCAGGGCCTTGTCCATCTCACTGCAGCAGTGTGGTAATGGATTTGTGGTGAAGCTCCTGCCAGAGTTAAAAAGAGAGATGGGTATTCAGATTGTGATCATTACTCATCTGCCTCCATCTGTCTCAGGGGCTCCTGCAAAAGCACCCACCAGACCAGTCACACCTGAGCAAGAATTCTCATGGAACAATCAAAACAGAGGTGGGCATGGGAAGGTGTGTGTTTCTCTGCAGAAAAGTGTCATTTTCTGCAGGTGGATGCTGTATCTGGTCCAGCTGGGTGTCTCTTCACTTACAGTTGTCTCAGTAAGCAGGTTCCAGTGACACTCCTGTTTGTGGAATGCCTTAGCTTATTACAAAGTGATATTGGGATACTCTTTCAGAGGCTGCTATTGTGATACATGGAAGCTTAGTAAAAATGATTTGGGGTGTGTTGCCTTGGACATACACTTTGTGAAATATGCACTGGATATAGTATCTCCTTGGTGTTGGCACATGGTAGGAGGATGTGCTAACAGCAATTATCTTGGCTGTCCTGAAATATGTGCAGGAAGATGTGACACCTTTTGGTACAGGCAAACATGGACCGTCCTTGGAAGGATGATTCACAAGTGAGCATCATCTCCTTTTGGCTACGTGCAAGCAGCCTGATGTTGTAGTATGGCTGTGAATGACATTTGTCTGTATGACACGCCAGATAAAAAATATCATCTCACTCCTGAAGACATTCATGAGGTCCAACTTTGCAAGTAACAAGTGCACTTGGCTTTGAATATACTCAGAACATCTTGATACTTAGAGACACAACAAATGGGAATATAGTATTTGATTATTTCATTACCAGCTGTTTCCCTTTGTTCCAGGTTATGTAGTCTGGAAAGAAAACAAATTGCGAGGTAGTGGTACTGAACAAGCACATTCAAAATTAATCCAGGGGGAGGAATATTTACCAGTGTTTATCAATGGTAAAAATCATCTCTGCTATAAATATCAGAGGAGGCAGACTTAAGTAAATGCCAGATGGTTTTGAAAATCATGTCCTAAGGATTTCCTTTCAGTACATAAGCAAATCTATCCTTTCAAGAACTGTAACAATGCAGATAGGATTGCAAGGCAGCAAAGACCTGAGGGAGTAAAATAAAATAAAAAAAATATTCCTAATTAAACCACAAAACTCAAGAGGTAAGATAACCACTTCTATACATGTCATGGTTTAACCCCAGCCAGCAACTAAGAACCCCACAACCACTCTTTCAGTCCCCACAAGCAGAACAGGGAAGAGAATCGGAACATTAAAAGTGAGAAAACTCATGAGTTAGGATAGTTTAATAGAGGAAAAGCTGCACACATAAGCAATGGGAAACAAGGAATTAATTCACTGCTTCCCGTCTGCAGGCAGATGTTCATCCATCTCCAAAAAAGCAGGACTCCATTGTGCATAACAGTGACTTGGGAAGACTCACACAATCACTGCAAATGTCCTCACCTTTCTCCTTCCCATGGCTTTATATGCCGAGATGATGTCTTATTGTATGAGATATCCATTTGGTCAGTTGGGGTCAGCTGTCCTGGCTGTGTCCCCTCCCATCCCCTCGTGCACCCGCAGCCACTCACTGCTGGCATGGTGTGAGAAGCAGAAAAGGCCTTGGCTCTGTGTAGGCACTGCTCAGCAGTAACTAAAACTTCCCTGTTATCAACGCTGCCTTCAGCACAAATCCAAAATGCATCCCCATACCAGATACCGTGATGAAAATTAACTCTATCCCAGCCAAAATCAGCACAATACAATAGACACATGAGCTGTTTCCAGTAATGACTAGAAGGCAAAATGTGACGACCATGCTCAGAGGTCAGAATAATCTAGCAAGGAAAATGCTTTTAAAGAGAGTAGCAAAAGTAAAACTTTAGTTCTTTTTTTTTTTCCTAACTCATGTTGAGAATTTACAATACTTGGAAAAAAGTGTGTTTTGCTACACAGCTACCTACAAACATGCCAGAAAACTGTAGAAAGAAGGAAATAGGCATTTGGAGGATGTGTGTGTTGACTGAAGCGAGTGTTTAAATTACTGAACAATTACAATCACACCATCACCATTTGACAGTGCGCATTTCTTCACAGAGCTAAAAGTATAATAATGCCTAGCATTTCTGAAGCATTTATCTTCAGCTCTCAAAGTCATTGATAGCAGCTATTACAGCTCAGCCACAGGCATCCCTGACAGCACATCTCTGTCTGTCCATACTCCCCTGGCCTAGGAGAAGTGCAGAGACGCTGCGCAGCTCTACGTGCAGATGCTACTCACATCCCTGACAAATCACATTCCAAAGCATCAGTGAAGGTTCTTTTCTAGACAAGCATGAGAAAGTTAGAAAGAAGCCAGTACACAAGGTGGTAGAAACTTCAGGAATGTAGGAGGCTTGCATTTCTGCTTTGCCAATAATACTAACTATAGACATAATATTTGATGGTAGTAAACAGTGCAAAAATGGAGTTACACCTGTTCCTTTCTGTATTTTCCTCTTATATCTGTTCTTCATAACAAAGGACACAAAATTTTCTCGAGTAGTTCTTCCACTGAGCTCATATGATTTGGTTGAACAAAAAAAGTGATTTTTTTGAGAAGACATCCTTTTTGAGAAGACGTTTAAGGGTTCTGAGGGAATTAGATCAGATTTTTCACTTAACCTTCTCTGTATTAAGCTAAATACATAGAACTTCTTTAGCATGCAGCTGGAAGACACATCTTCCAAAAGAGAAAACACTCTTCTGTGTTATATCTATACATGCTCCTAAATTTATTAATTTGTTTTGCAAAGTGTAGACTTCACAGGGTACACAGTATATCACAGACTGCAGTGTTCTGATTGCTGCAACTGTGGTGACTTTTCCACTTCTGCTCACAGTCCTCTGTTCGAGCATGCACAGGCACCTTTTCTGCTCTGAGACACAATGAATACACCTTCAGCTCCAACCCCCTACCCCCTGTTCTTCTCTAACTCATCCTTTCCAAAACACTGCACTGCACCCTATAAGTTATTGATTACAAACGGTAGGAATCTATGTTAGCTCCAATGGTTTACCTTTGATATGGTGTGTCACTAAAAGTGTCCAACTTGCTTTGTAGAACTGGCTTGTTATCCACAGGTTCTCTGTTTAAAGCAAGAGTTTTCAGTCTCCCCAAGTACAAATCAGGAAACACTCTTTTGTTCTTTTGATATGGTATGGATCTAGTGCCAGTGAATCAGAATTTCGTATCCTAGAGTGAGGCATCTTGGACCAAGTTGCAATACACATATATATAAATGTATTATGAGAATTAATTTTATCTCACTAATTACGGTTCAGATACTGTTATTTATATTTGAATCACACTTTTTTTTGTTTACCCTGGTGTAAAAATAGACTTTCTTATCTATATTAGTGGCTGCTCTGCTGGATATTTTCACATGACAACAGCTTTTCTTCAATTTACTTTCACATTTAAAATCAGCACCAAATCAGGCATTCATGTGCTCTCCCAAGCCCTCATTAGGCACTCTGAAATTGAGTGGGAAATAAAAGAAATTGTTTTCTTAGAGTGTTTCCATATTTTCTTTGTTTTTTAAGAGTGGGCCTTTTTAAAGAATGCAAAAAACCCAAAAGAATTAAGACAAGATATTTAGAAATGCTGATCTTCGCAGACAGTACAAAGCTGGGAGGAGCTGTTGGCTCACTCGAAGGTATGGTGTGATTCTTTGGGATGGTGCTGTGCAGGGCCAGCAGCTGGACTCCATGATCCTTTTGGTTGCCTTCCAACTCAGCTTATTCTGTGATTTGCCAATATGTTATAAATGAAAGAGCAATACTAATGCTCTGTTAAAAAGCTATTGATTCTGTGGAAAAATATTGGTTCCTTGGAACTTCAGCTCCTCTCAGCTATCAACCATATTTATCAGTCTTGAAAATAATTAGGAAGAAAAAATCGAAACCATTTTTCCTGAAAGTGTTTGTAGCTCAGGCATCCAGTAAAATTATCATTACAATAAATTTGAGTTGTCAAGAAAAAAGGATGTGGCCTGAGAGTAAAAAAAGACTGAATTCCAAAAGGCAGTGAGTGATTTAACAGTCCCACCACCTTAATATCGTCTTTATTTGTTCATTGAGTAACCAAACTGAAAATAAATACTCTTCAGGACATCTTCAACTCTTTTCATCTTGCTTTCAATTCAGAAATTTAAATTCAGAAAGTACAGAAAATTAAAAATTTCAAGTCTGCATAGGAAGTTAAGTAATAACAAGTACATTTATTTTTGAAAAAAAAAAAATAGAGATTTTGTTTCAGATAAAATAAGCTTGTACTGGAATAACAGAAGGCAAAAAGGATGACCTGCAGCACATATGCATCACTAGAGCTGTATAAAGAATGTATTGTGGAAAGGTTATTGAGATTTCATAATTTGGCTTGGCACCAGAAATAAAAGGAAATCTTGTCTGTTTTAAAAATCTCCAAAATTAAAATTTCAATGAAACTGGAGTAGGTTACTCAATATTTTTAAATTTTTAAAGGGTGTTTGACTTCAGTTTTCTCCATACTGCATTGCAGTAAAGAATTAAAAAAATAAAAGGACGAATAATTTCTAAAAAACCTCTTATGGTTCTTGGCCTTTTTTCTTTTCTTTTTTTTTTTTATTTTTTAAGATGGTGAATTTATTTTACATAAAACCAATGTAACAAAGAGTTTCGTTTTCTTCAGAATCTGTCAGACCTTTGGGTTTCCTAACTCTGAAACTTATCTACCACTTTTTGAAAAGTTACCAAGTAGGAAGATCACCAACTTTATTTTTCCTCTGAGTAACTTTTAAAACTTATAGGCATTTTACAAGATTATTCAGAGGTTGGAAAGAGAGGTACAAACTTGATTAGTCCCTTATTTTCATTCAGAAACAGAAGAAAATACAAAATTTAAAAAAATAAGAGGGACAGGAAAAATATAACTGCTTTCAGTTTTCTACTTTATTGCAAAAGGAAAAGCTGCTTGTTTTGCAGCCTGAGTGCTCCAGGGTATTTTAACAAGTTTAAAATTATCTATTCATCAGCTCTGGTAATTAGCTTATGCTTTGCTTTTCTGTGTATTATTACTAGGGATTCATGTACTTTTATTGACTTATTATATTATCCTCCAGGTCTTCTGCTTCATGCAAATGCTATTCCACTCCAGGTTTAATAATTGAGCTGTGTTGTACAGTTGCTGCTGGTCACACTGCAGACTTTCCAACCTGTGGATTCATGTCAATTAACAAGTATCAGAAAAACACATTCAAAGTGTAATTACAAGGATAATTTATGTAATTACATTAACTTTATATATGATGCTGACAAATAATGGAATGATAAAGGAAGGAAAGGACTGCTTTGGGTGGCAGAAGGGTAGTCAAGAGCGTGATGTGTTGTGAGCAGTCAAAGGGACAAAATGGAAGGACAGTGCGAATGACAAATGACATGAAAGAAAGTATGAGAAAGGAAGTACCAAGAAGGGGAAAAGAGAGTATGTAGAGGCAGAAACTGCTGAAGAGATGGTGACAAGAGAGCAAATGTACAGGGTCATAAGTTTACAGGGAAGGACTCGAGGAGTCGAAAGCATAGTTTGGCAGCTGACAAAAGGAATCTAAAATTAAATTAAATTATTAGCTAAGGGAGCAGAGTCAGCAACTGTGTCTGTTTAAAAGGAAGGGAATCCGTTGCCATCTAAGTTAGCTACCTAGAAGAACAGAAAAGCAAACAGCAGTGTATCGATTCAGCAGATAAGTCGTGGACAGCAGCATATCAGTGAAAGAGAGAGCTGAGCTATTTAATCCATCAGGTATCAATGGGAAGAGAGATGAGTCAGCAAATGGACAAATAAATAGATCAAGCAGTAGATTAGTGGTGTGACATAATGCAGTTGGTGAGAATTAGCTGTCAGAAGACAGGTGCCTGGAAGAAGTTTCCCAAACGTGCTTGGTAATGGCAGCCAGGCAATCAGAGATGCCTGCAAGGATGCTGATCCCTTGGCCGGGGGCCTGGCTGGTGCTGCTTGGGGACTGAGGTCGGAAGCGAGATGGGACAGTAGCAGTGAGTATTTGCTTGCCACCAGGACTTCTGGTGAGAGAGGGGGAAGAAAGGGCCAGCAAAAGTTCTCATCAGAGGAATAGTCCTGCATTTTGAGTTTCTTAGCTTACATGTGCCCAGCTTGATTCCTAAAGTTTGCTTTAAAGATTTGCAACAAGTCAGAGCCCCCATGCTGTGGTGAAAGGGTGACAAATGGGAAACAGATGACTCCTGTTTGTACAACCTTTTATGCTTACTATGCAAAGAAAAGGCTGTTCATTTTTCAGCCTCATATCCTGGGATGTTTTATCGAGCAAAATGGAGAGGTGTGATTCAAAATACACTTCCTTTTTACCAGCCAATCCTTCCTCCCCGTAGGCTTAGCAGAAAGGCTGAGCTCGTTACTGAACTGTTTGCACTACAGAGTAGATATACAAATAATGTGAGTCAGGATGCCTCTTTGGTGTGTGAGGAAGCAGAAAGGAGAAACAAAACTGATGTTTACCAAAAAAAGATGAAATAAAGGAGTATTTTAACTAATTCCACACACAGCCACTATATATTTTTTATATATACACATATATAGATATGCACCTTTTGCAATGGTATGTCCTTAGTTTTAAGTTTTAAATAGTCAAAGGATCATTACCATTATTGAGAGGCTTTTTTTTAAGGCAGTTGTCTGGTTTGATGAATGGGATCATGTGTTGTACCCTTGCTTCTTTGCCTTGGGCTAAAGATGGAGGTTTGAAGGACAGCAGAAAGTAAGTTTTTGTTGGTCTATTTTTATTGGAAAAGCAGATAGACCTCATGAAGGACAGCTGAGATGTGAGGCTATTTCAAAGACCGAGAAACTAGAGGAGAGAGAATGAAAGGAGCTAGCAAGAAAAATGGAACTCTGGGGTGCATTAGGAAGAGCATTGCCAGCAGGTCAAGGGAGGTGATCCTGCCCCTCTACTCAGCCCTTCTGAGGCACATCTGGAGTGCTGTGTCCAGTTCTGGGCTCCTCAGGACAAGAGAGATGTGGAGCTCCTGGAGTGGCTCCAGTGGAGGGTAACAAAGAGGATTAAGGCACTGGAGCATCTCTCTTACAAGGAAAGGCTGAGGGAGCTGGGCCTGTTCAGCCTCGAGAAGGGGCACTGAGAGGGGACCTCATCAATGTCTGTGAGTGCCTGAAGGGAGGTGCCAAGAGGATGGAGCCAGGCTCTGCTCGGTGGTGCCAAGCAGCAGGACAGGAGGCAACAGACAGAAACTGATGCACAGGAAGTTCCACCTGAACATGAGGAAGAACTTCTTTACTGTGTGGGTGACTGAGCACTGGAACAGATTGTCCAGAGAGGCTGTGGAATCTCCAGATGTTCCAGAACTATCTGGTCGCAATCCTGTGCCATATGCCCTAGGATGACCCTGCTTGAGCAGGGAGGTTGGACCAAATGGCCCAAGGTGGTCTCTTCCAACCTGACCCATTCTGTGTGCGATACTGTAAGTTTCTAAGAGTTCCATTTTATGTATCTATGCAAACACATAAAAGGACTCTCCTCTGATTACATTCCTTTATGCATAAATAACTCTATGCTCCTGTTGGACTGAAATATACAACAGATCCAACAGTCCAGTTTCTCTGACATTTCAAACGCATTCATTTTAAAGCCTTGAAAGTCTTTTCTTCATATCTGGGAAAGGGATGAGGCAGGGGGAAGCTTTGCATGTTCTTAGAAATTAATGTCACACTTCTTACTTATTTGCCATTTGGACAGACTGAATCTTCAAAGACCTCCCAGACTTGGCTTCTGAGCATTTATTAATAGAAATGAAGGATGCCAGTGCTTATTTTGCATACTTGCAAAATGTATGAGTGCACAAGATCCTCTGGCTTTGCACACACAAGTTGGTGCATGCTCCGAGTTTGGAGGTTTTAGAAAGAAAGCTTTTGCCTTTTGTGTCTCATAAATTCATTATGATTGTTTTGATATTCAAAAGAAACAAATTAATGGATAAATGGATGAATGTTTCATTGCTGCTACCTGTGAAAATTAGTTTATTTTCCTTAGTTTAAAATTGTTTAGGATTAATGTCTCTTTTCTTACAATATTTTTCTACTTGCCTTTACTTTAACTGTGCATTATAGTCAGTAGTTCCTCAAATTGTAGTAGGGCACATTTAAAGTGAGGGAGTAGTCTTGGTATGGAAAGCCAATACAAGTAAGTTCATTATTTTGGAAATGATAAAGATCAAGTCCCCTTCATTTGCTAATGTCACCTCTCCCATTTTTTTAAACCTGGAAGGAGACTGGTACTTTTTCATTGCTTTGGAAATGTCCTGTTCTTTCAAACTGCCTCCAGAACTGCCATCAGCAGTCCAGAGAGGCCATTTAGTGCTGCTAAGGTGCTATGTTTACTGGGCTTATGAGCACACTAAAATTTAGCATATGCTAAATTTTTGAGGTTTTGGGTTGGTTTTTTTGGTTTTTTTTTTTGTTTTTTTGGTTTTTTAATTTTTTGTTAGGGTTGAGGGTTTTTTATTTAAATTTCTGGAATTTTAGAATTTCTCTATTCTGTCTGAAGTTGGTGGGTACTTTCTCTTCCTTCACAGAATCAAAAAAGACTGCATGAATAACCATGATGGGGTTTAATCATTAACAACAAGAGTCCCTGATCAAGCAAGAGTAGCAATTGAACTAGATGATTTTGATGAGCTTCAACAGTCATTGGCAAATTAAGTACAATGACATTTAATTGTGACTATATAGTTATAGTCACAATAAAATAAACACAAGACTGAAAACTGCTGTTAAATATAAAAACTATTAAATTCGAGTCTGGCTCCTATTTGCTGAACCAAGCCCAGTGAAGTGAGAGAGTAAAATATTTTAGTAGAGCTATGAGAGAGTAGCAATATTATTCATAAGCATCTCAGGAGCATAACTCACACATTTTACAAGAACTACATTTGCATGAATTTCCATAAATGATCAGATTTGTATTGTTTAAAGATGAAAAATAAAGCTTTCCAAAGTTATGTTGGTAAATGTAGATATATTTTACACCTTGCAAGTTGTATGTACAGTGTTCCCAAAGAGTTAAAGAACCCCAACATCCAGGAAACAAATAAAGATGGAAAACCCGCTTCTGCAATTTATTGGAGAAATAAACTACAATAGGGCCATAGTCCATTATTCTTCATCATGATTGCAATCACATGAAAACTGTATTCACTTACTAATGCATTCCTTGGATGTAAATTCTTTGTTTTCAGCATGGTTACATTCTAGCTTGCTTTCATTTGTCTCCAGAAAACTAGATTTTTAAATTTATGTGCCACACTTCTATGAGGAAAGCTTCTTAACAAAATATAGGAATTTATATACACTTACCTCTGTAATTTTTGAGAGATATGTCTATGCATACACACAGACTTTAAGAATGTGAATTTTCTGAGTGCCTTCTCTCTTTTATTCTCTTACACCCTGGTGCTTCTCCTGTTGCAGTAAGGAAGGATAATTCAAGAGTAGCAGAGTCTGGATATGCTGGAAGATCTCAGCTCTGTTCCTTCTCCATCTGCAGCTCCCCCATGACTGGGCAAGATGAGTGACCTTCCTGGCTTTGCCTATTCTGCCTGACTGTTCCAAGTCTTTTGCCAAGCCTAGACTCACCACCTACCCATGCTACAGACAGCCATCTCAGCTGGACATATTGTCCCTCACCTGGTCTGGACAGAGAAGGCCATCTTGAAGCTGTCTCTGCCACCCACATACACTTTTGCTATCCAAAGAACAGTATAAACACATGAAGCATAAGGAAAAGCCAGACTCCCATGAAGGAAAAGCTGGGAAAATATGGAAAATAATAGCTGTGTCTCTACATGTGTTTATCTGCACTGTAGCCTTCTTTGGCAGCTGTGAGGAATCCCTCTTGCAGTCGTGCGAGGAGTTCAGGCACTTGAGCAGTACTGACTGTCTCTGTGTACCTAACAGCTCTAGAAATTAATAGTAGATAATAGCTACGTTCTAAGTTTTCAAGCTTACCTGCGTATAAAAAGAGGGTTGCTCCTTTCAGAATTCAGGCCTCAAAGCTATTGTGCATCCACTTAGTTTCAACCACCGTGGAAAAAGTCTCTGAAAACACAAGGGATATTCCCAGTGTGAACAAGAGCTGTAGTTCAATGTGTTTCTGATGGAGGAGCAATCTGTTTGCACAGTGGAGAATACGTTGAAGGCACTCAGATGACCAGCCATGGTTTCTGGTAAAGCAACTACCTCACCCTGCAGGGAGGTTCAATTCAGCTTCCTTTGTTTGCTTCAGGCTGCTCTCTTTTATCCCCTTCATTTTCACTTCTCCTGTTTGCCCACTAATTTTTTTTTCTCCAGGTCTTGACTGCCCCATGGATTGTAATTTTTTTTTCCTTCCCACACCTCTCTTTTATTCTCATCTGCTGATTTATATAGCTGTTACACAGATTGCTGCATTTGCTTTTCAGGAATCAAGTGTAATCTCTAAAGCAATGGGAGACCAAAAATCCCAGCAAACTATGTTCATTTAAAAGAAAACCAAAAAGCCCCTTCATTGCATATACTTACAAGGGTGAGAAATAGCGCGCCATATGTCCCTACAATAGACAAAGCTAAAAGTTGAATATTGCCCTCTCAAAAAGGGCCCATTAGTGAAATGAAACCCAAAGCCTTGAATGCACTGAGGGGCAGTAGAAATTCTAAATGTGAATATGAAAAATATGAAGTGCAAAAGCAAAGCAGTAGGAGGCTTGGAGGGCAAAATGCAAGTTGTAGGATTAATACCGAAATAGGTGCTGGAGTAACTGCAAGAAGACAAGAGCTTAAGGGACACAGATCTAAGTGGTACATTAATATATACAAATTTGCCTACTTGAGGGAATGAGAAATCCCTTCCCAATACTGGATGAAAAAAAAGCCCTTTTGACTCAGTGTTTTGTAAAGATCTTTTTTACCCTTAGAGAAATGCAAACAGAGAAATTTAAACCTAAAACATTGCTCAGCCTAAGAGAATTGAGTTCTGGGTGAATGGATGGATGGATATAGATAATGTATTATTCAGAGTATTATCAACTTGATTTTTTGCTAAGGAGGAAATAAATACTTTCTTGTTGAGGTGGAATGCTGATGTATTTGCTGAAACTGTTTCTGACTTAGAAATAAATCAAGTGAAACAATTTGGCCATGGTAAATATGCTAATAACTGTCTGTACAAACTTGATAAAATTCTTTTATGCTGCCAGTGTTTTAATTTATTAACTAATGTGGCTATGATGACTGGAAAATGAGTGTGTGAAGTAGTTAAACAAGAGGTGTAGAAAACATGCTCAAGGAAGTGGCTCTTCAGATTACTTCCCTCAGGGATATTCCAGATGCTACATTACTCTGCTTTTGCCAGGCTGTGTAAGAGTAAATAGCAGTTTTAACAACAAAAATATTCCCTGCACTTCTTTATTTCTTTCTAAGAAGGCTTATGATTTTCAGTAATAGTTCACTATTCCTAAGAGATAAGTCCAGTGCAAAAAGCAAGCTTTGTCTTTGACCCAGGGCTCCTTCTGGGACAGAGCACATCAGGGTATTTCATCCTTGTTGCTGGAGCTCAAATTTAGCCCAGAGTGACTTTACGTGAGCTGCTGCAGACAAAGAGAATACCTTGTTTGTCTGAACTAGCCATGCCCTGGCTGGCCTGACTGCCAAGGGCAAGGTAATAAAGTTCAGAAATCTTGCCCAGACCTCTCTGTGGACACTTGGGCTGTTGGCCTTTGTTGGCATTGGCTCCGTGACAGTCACATCCTTGGAGAAGCACGTGAGCTAATTTCAGGTTAGATGGACTGCATTTGATGTATTTCACTACAGACCAGTCAAGATATAAATATTCACTAGGAAAAAACTTGCAGGTATTAAAAAAAGTTATCAGATACATTTTAATTCACTCCTGTTTACAGATGCCAGTTGTAATCCATAGTGCTATTTTTTTTAATGATACACGTGGCAAAAATTATTTATACAATCTGTTGAAATATGCTAATAGTTTCCAATCATGAGTGCTTTTTAGAATTCAGATATTTGTGACAATTCACGGGCAGCAGAGAAAAGACTGGCAAAATTCATGTTGTAAATTACTCATTGTGGGTTATTTCACCTGCTACTTCCAAATGTGAATAAAGAAATAAACGGGCTTTTATTAATAAACTGAAACAAAAGAAGGGATCCAAATGAACTATTTCTGCTTGCAAGCATATTTCTGTGGTAAAATATCAACTCATTTAGTAGTAATCTGCAATATAATTTCAATGTTGACAAATCTCTGGAAATCTGTATCCGTGTACATAGCACAAAAATACCTTCAATAAATATCAGGAAAGCCCTAGTTGCATTTTCACTGCGTGTACAGATTTGTTCAATGACAAGCAATAGGGTAGAAACTCTGGCTGGGTTACAGATGGCAAAGCTTGCTTACAGATTTGACTTCCATTTCTTTCCTTCCTTTTCTTTTTTACTGTATGTGTTGCAAATCTTTGACTGATAGGAATTTCAGTGCTAGCCTTACCTTTTAGAATTGGCAGAATAATTAAGCAACAAAAGTTGGCATTTTAGCAGGATATTTTGCTTTTATTGCGAGACAGGATTTCATAAAGAACTAATGATGTACTTTCCCATTCCCATAATCATGCCTTTGATCATGGCTGTCTACTACTTCTGATGTATTTTCTATGGTCTAAGCCTTCAAAATCTATCTATCTTACTCCACCAAGACGTCATTAAGGTCTTTGAACATAGTGTCCTCCCGGCAATTCTTCTTTATCAACTTCCACCTTCTGTCTTTTCTGTCCGTGTATCTCTCATATGTGGAGATTTCTGGAATTTACTTTAATAATTTCTTCGTGTTGGAAGTCATTCACTTTGTGAACTGCTCTTGAATGTGCATATGTGTTTCCATTAATAACTAAATACAGTAGTCATAGAATGGAGGGGACCTTAAAGATCATCTGGTCCCAACCCTCCTGCTAGAGGACACCTTCCACTAGACAAGGTTGCTCAAAGACCCACCAGCAATACTTGCAAAGAACAAAATCAGATGGGAATATCTCCTCCAACTGTAGGGCTAAAGAGTGTTAATGAAAAGGTGGGTCGTACTATTGCTAGCAAAGAAAATGGCCATGATAATACAGGTCCTTAACCTCCTACAGAGTTTGTTGTGCTGCCTGTCTTGTTTTCTTTCATGTATTCTGATGGGCATGCTATCACCTGGCAAATTTGCATCTACATCAGAAAGCAGAGTTGAAAACATTCAGAAATGGGCTGACAGAGGACTTACAAAATGGAAACATATTGTTGATTTTCTTTCTTGGAATATACTGTCAGGATAGGCTGTGATGCCGCTTTGCTGGCACTTTTTGTTGTTTGCAGGTGTGAGATGTAAAGTTGATTGTTCTGAATTCATAGAAGGCTGCCTGCCTGACACAGGCTGCAGTGTCCTGGCAGTTATCACATTGTAATTATGTCTTGTAAAAACATATAAGTAAAATCTCTACTTGAAAATGTCTTAAAAAGAAGTCATATAACACCCCCATAATAGTAACTGAGGAGTAGGCATCTAAGAAGTACAATTACGAACCGAAATCTTTGCATAAACAAAACCAAATAAATGAGATATAACTATGAAAAGCACATACAAGGCATAATATCTCCTAAATCTGTCATGTTGGAGAATTTCTAAAATTAAAATCTTTTAAAATTTAATTTAAACTTGTTTAGTTCCAAGGATCTTCCAAAGCCATAAGAAAAGCAGCAAAATGAAATTAATTAAATTCCTATGTGAAATTCAACATTGAAATATAAACTAGAATATGAACTTTGACTTATTTGACTTCCAATTAATGTATTTCTCCATTTCTGTTCCTTTACAATACTCCCTTAAATAACTGTCTTTCAGCATTGTTCATTCGCTTGGAGCTGACGACTCAAAGCAGCACAAATTTTATATTAAGAAAATAGAATCAATCTTCAGTACTTCCAATTCTTGCTTTAAAAAGAACAGGTTCCTTGGCCACACTTAAAACCTTCCCCAAAGTCTTCAAAGAGCCTTGCCTTTATTATTTTTCAAGATATAAAACAAACAAACAAAGGCATTCTGAATAGCCAAGCTAAAAGCATGTTTCCTGTATTGTGTGGACCACATCTCAGCTGTGAGGATTTGCTGTAGGTTTGCTTGGTTGCAGTACTTGTTTTTCTCTTGTTCTTAAAACACTTAAAATACATAACATATGAGGGCTTAAACAAGGGAGTTGCAGCCCCACAGCTTTAGCTACACAAAGTGATATAGAGCAGTGAGGTCTTGAGTTTCCTTCTCTTTCTGGAATGGAAATTACTATACTTTGTTATTTCCTCTGGACCTTCTCAGCATAACACAACTGTTTGACTGATCACAACAGGACTAGTTATGCACTGGCTTGTCTCCACGGCCACAGCAAAAGGGGAAGGAATAAGGAGCTTTCCCCTGTGGCACGTGGGTCAGGTAGACTCATAGCCAAGATGTTTGGGGGAACACAAGCACCGCACCTAATTGCTCTTCTGGGAAGTCATGGTGGTTGACGAGGGTTCGGACAGAGGCGTGATGCAACAGCTTTTGTAACAACTTCCGTGTCACTGCGCATGCCAAGTAAGAGTACATACAATTCATACCATGAAAACTCTTCCAAATACAAGTCATGTCCTTGAGGGCATGATCTAGCTCTGTATAATTATTTCTTTATAGCGATATTATTAGCATGCAACTTTCCTTATCCTAACTGGCCACTCTAACTCAGCTCCGAATGGCGCTTGTGCTCTGAGTTCCCATGTGACCAAATAACCAGGAAATGCAAAATGTGCTTAAAGAGCCAGAAGAAGATAAAATTAAACCCTTTTCCAAGAGCCTCCGTGAAGTGACTGGGATACAGAGAAGTATCAGAAGATACTGAGAAAGAGGAAGCACTTGCCTAGTGCGGTGCAGTCTCATGTGGTTTGCCCCAAGCTAGCCCCAGGCTAATAATACATCTACACACATAGAAATAATGTGAACTCAAAATCAGCCTTGTCAGAGTGATGCTCAAGTTTATAAGCACAACCAGTCTGTGGGGCTAGTGTGCTAAGACCCTGTGCTGTGGCTTGACTGCTTCTGCTACTGAGACTGGCCTGTTCAGAATGGGTCTGACTTCATGTCATGGTATAAACTCCCCCTGTAATTCATAATTAGGTTTGATGAGGACTCAGGTTCCCTGAACACTATCCGTTTATTCTGAGTACCACCAAGACCTCTTGATGCTGACAGGAAAGCCATTAATAATCAGGGCATCTCTGTGCTAGAGGCTTCAGAGAAGTAGAGAAATTAGCAAGTAAGCTGTAAACAGTTTAGCTCAAGTATCAGAAACAGTCTTGTCAAGCACTACAGATCTCAGCACGGGCTCACTTAGAGGTCAGGCGCTCTGCAGTCTGTAGTGCAAAGTCAAACTGGGTTCACGCACATGAGCTGCTCTGCAGTGTTCTGCACTGCTCTGCTCTACCCGCCAATGCTGCCTCTCCACCGTGTGAACTGAACACACAAATCACAACCTACTCCTAAACTCTCTGCCTCAACTTCCAATTTGTTCCCTTTAAGAATCTGGGAAGGTAACAGAAGATCTTGAAGTGGATTAAGGAGATCGGGAATACATAACTGTGAACTCTCACCATACTTCACACTTAGTGAAACATTCATTGTTCTTGGTATCTTTCTTGACATGTAAAATATTATCCATTTTCTGTGCTGGCTCTTCCTTATACCGTTGTGATAGGATAGGAAAAACCAGTCTTTGAGAGAATCAGCATGTAATGGCCTCTTTTTGATCTTATTTTTCCTTTTGATGGTCTTGTCTTTTTTTTTCCTCTTGTACAATTTTGACCTGGGAAAAAATATGAGCTCTTCCCTAACACAGACACCTGACACCATCATCACTTTTAAGAATTTCTGCCTTGAGGAATTCTAATTTCTTTGTAGAATGTGCAGTTTGTCTTTGACTTTTACACACTGACTATGTATGCATTAGTTTAGGACTAAATCCATAAAGGAGCCTAAATCCCAGCTGGCTCTTCATTCTGCATATTATATCGAGCCCCTCTTTCCCTTTATGCAGCATCTCTGTGATTAGCAAGCGCATTGAGGTCTGGGTCTTCATGACCCCTTGTTGCAGCGTTAGCCTGCGGGCTATAGCTCACTCTCAAGTTGCACGATGAAATGGGATCTCAGGGTACCTCCTGCTGCATTATTCTGCTCCTCATGGCACAGTGACACTGGGCCAAGGACAGTCTCTGAGCTCCAGTCTTCACAGCTGGAAAAGTTATACAGGCAAATGAAGGCTGATTCCTACCTAGTCCGGCAGACACTGGCCCTTCAATGAGTGTTTGCCACCCAAGGGATCCTGACATTGAGGGTGGGGTTGAACCAGCTCCAGCAAGGAAAGAGTGCAGAGATGAATGAGATAAAGGGCCCACAGTTACTTTCCTGGTGGCTTCCTTCTTCTGAGATACTGAAAGCTCAACATCAGTCTCATCCCTCCCAGACTACGGCCCCAGAAAGGCTGAGTGTGAGGAAAATCCGCAGGAGTCCCTGGCTGCCATCGCAGTGTGATGATCATGGCCAATGACAGTTAATCTTAGCCTGACAAACAGTGGCAATTCATATAACATTCATCTCGTTTTCTGCAGAATTTTATAGATTTTTCTTATAATAATTAAAATAATAATTATATTATGGAAACACTTTACAAGATAATCTCCTCTTCAATTTCCTTTAGTATTTTCTGGGGAATTACCATGAGTAACACAGAAAGTAGGTAATTGAATTTCATTTCTATTACCATTTTGACAGCCTGAACTCTTTCCCAGGGTGACAGATTTAATTTCTCACACATGGCTTGTATTGTTTTAAAATGGAATAATAAGTGGCATGATATTGTTTCTTGCTGTGGCATCTAAGCCATTATTTAGCAATATATCTGAAGCATTTCTTCTGAATTGATAGCCATTAAAATTTTTAAAGCAGAACCTCAGCAGGGATAGATTGATCAGCTTCACTGGAGTCAGCTGTGCTGTGCTGATTCACACAAGCTCAGGATTTAACCTGTGATATTGCTGTCACTTTTTTTCCCCTCTCACCAAATTTTAGCGTATTTTCCTTATCGATGGTCTGGAACGAGGCATGTAGAAAACCCTGTGAATTCATCATAAGCCCAGCCCTGCAGCCCAGAGAGCTATGCAAGGGGTGATGTGTCATTGTCAATTTGTGCTGAAGACAATGGCAGCAGAAGATGTTCTGCCTCTCTCCAGCAGCGCTCAGCAACTCATATGATTAGGTTGCAGGAGCAAGCTTTGTTTGCATAGCTGCCAAGGACATATTTACAGCTTATTCCGGGGACACCGATGCTAGAATAAGTCAGAGCATGGAAAAGGGGGATAGCTCTCATGAATTCCTTTCCAACACAAATTTGAAGGCTAATAAGCATTGCATAATACTGCTGCTTTCAGTTCAAAATCAAGTCGTTTAATTCATCTCTGAAATAACAAGCCTGTATTAGAGTCCTGAACTGTGGATATAAATACTTGCTTCTGTACAAGTTAATAGCTTTCCTGCATGCAAGGGTAGAGGAAGTTTAAGAAGGTCATAGTTTCCTACTAGCTATATTAAGAGCCGGTCACTTGGAGGTGCCACGCATCCCAAAATGGGTTGCAAAAGTTCATAGGAGTCCCTTGATAATGGCATTGCCTTTTGTACTTCCATGATGCTGAATTTTAGTTCGCTTTCCCAGAAAGGAATTTTCTGTCCTATTTGTTATAAAATGGATGTGAAAATACAGGTTAACACAGAGCAGAATGCATGATAGCTAATCTTGGAAGGAGGAAGCCACTGTAGCAGAAGACAGGCAAAGTCTAAAATAATTATATAGACTTAATAACTGTGTGTAGTCAGTCCTTTCCACTTGCTTTGCATTCTTGGTAACCATTCTATGAAAATCTTTTTGCCTCAATTCCTAAAAAGAATTTTGTGATAGAACCATATGGACTTGAAATGAAGCAGCTATAATTTTTAACCCTTCAGTTATTTCAGGCACAGCATCTGCAGCACGGGGAACTGTATTTCTATACCCCTGTCACTTCCTCTTGCAGCCTTCAGCCCACACCTCACAAAGACCCTATAGCAGTGCTCAGTGAAAACAGAAGTGAGAGCCAGCCTGTGATGTTTTGCTGAAGCTGTTGCAATTTTTTATTAACCTGGTAAAGCAGAAGACAGTAGGTAAAGAGGTTATAAATGGGGGAGCAGCTATGATACACCAAATGAGAGAATAACACTGTAGGTTACTCTATACAATAGTAATAACGTCTATTTTCTCTGATTATCCGTGTTGTTGAGAATATGTCTCATGTGAGAAACTTCCTGTTCCTTCCTCAGTAGAAGGTAAAAAAATTACTTAATATTTCACCAGAATTAGTGCAGCATTTTGCAAAAATCTTGTACAGTTGGTGTGGACAAGGTAAGAAACATTTTGGAGAATGCTGGCAGAAATTAAGGAAGCATTTACTAAAGGAGGTACAGTGTAGACATATTCTGGAATGTAATTGCAACACTGTCCCTCTGGCATTTTAAGGACTCCTAAAGACACTTGCTGTGTCAATCTACTGGAAGAGAATGAAAATGTGCGTATATTACTGGTTAGCTTCCTTTGGGGGTTCAAATCAGTCTCCAGCAGCATTGGTAGGTTAATCAATGCTATTCCCCTAAAACTAAGCCAGTTCTTGCCAGCAACAGATCTCTTCTGCCCTTACAGGTGGTCTACCTTGAGTGTAGTGAATTGGACAGGGGGCTAATCAGGTTTTTGAGCTCAAAGTAGCATATATACTTTGACCTGAGGTAGTGCAGATGTCAGTCAAAGCCAGCCATTTCCAAACCAAAAGAACTGCAACAGAACTTCTGGGCCACCTTGGCTTGCCTCAGACAGACGTGTTGCCTAGCTGGCCTCAGTCTACCACTGTGGAGGTCAGGAGGATTTGTAGAGGGTTTTTCTTACAACTGGCAAAGCATGTCATATCTATATCAGTGCCTAGTACTGCTATGGACGAGTTGGCTAAAAATATTTTGAAAGAGAAAAAAGGGATAAAATACATAAATGATAAAATAGAAATGCAGTATCTTTGTCCTTTTATATTTTCTGGTTTGTAAGACTATATCTAGCCTAAACTGTGATGAAGTTCCCCTCTGAACCATTATTAAGAAGTCCAGCATATAAAAAAGTATGCTATTCATAAGCCAAATTTCATAAAACAAATGTAAAGTAGACAGATTTACCTCAAAGAGTCTGTAGTCAGGGACCTGAGTACTTACCAAAAATTCATGGCTTCCCTTCTTCAGAGCATTCAAACTCCAGTAACACAACTACAGGAAAGGAGAGGGAAAAATTCAAACACTCAGTGAATCGATAGAAAGTAGGCAAGAAGTGGCTGTGAAGTAACTAGCAGTTAAGTGGATTAATCTGGCACAAATGTTGGAAAGGTTTTTTCTGCTTAGCTTTACTAGCTGAAATTTGAACTGAACGTGGAGCCTCCTGTGGCCTGTTTAACCTCCTGCAATCCTATTAATCTGAGAGATTAAAATGTTCCCTTTCTTCTAAAGCAAAAGCAGTAGCCCAGAAGACATGCTTACATGATTCATTAATTGTGGAGGACACTATACCTGTTTGATATTGAACTGATTTTCTATTATTATTATTATTATTATTATTAAACACAGTCAAAGCAAACTTCAAAAAAAAAAGCTAATTTGAACTGAGAAATCAAAACCTAGGAAATCTCAGAATAAAACATGGATTTTTTTTTTTTTAATTTTGTGTGTATATGTGTGTGTGTGTGTGTGTGTGTGTGTTTAGTGATTTTGTTTTATTCCCAGAGGAAGAATGTGGTAAAATCAAAGCAAAATCAGAAGGTTACAACATCCATGAATCTGTGTTTGAATGTAAACTTTTTTCCCCGTATTAGAAACCACAGTAGCTGTAAGAGTAAATAATGCACAGTTGCCACCCCAGTTAAGGAGTTGCCACCACAGTGACTGAGGAAGTTCACATACACCTTCCAACATCAAAGCCTGCCACATGCTACACTTAAAATCCTTGCTGCTAAGTGCCTGTCCACTTCCTCTGATTAACTGGTTGGAGCATGGATGGCAACCAGAGATTGCTGTTTCCTTCATCCCTTGCAGATGTCACAATGCATTGCGGAGAAAAGCATTATATTCTTCTGAGAAACAACTGCCTTTTGCTGAACAGAGAATCTTTTCTTCCTTCCAGGCTCATAGGACAATAGAGCTACAAAGCACAATCTGGTTTTCTTTGTGGAGTCAATGCAAAATACAGAGGAAAGAATTTACAATAATTTTACACCTTCTTCATTTCTTTTTTTTTTTCCTTAAATTTGATGTGAAGTTCCTAGGAAATTATGTGCTTATGTTAATGTAACATTAAGGTTGATAAATCAAGTTGTCAAATGTCATGAAATGCAGAAGTCAGGCTGTAGGCTCAACCTTTACTCTGGCTCTTTGCCTCTTTCTTAAAATATAGTCAGTCTTTATGCTGTTATAAATTATTACTCAGACTACATAGGAGTCAGTATAACACAAAATGGAATTCTTACAAAGGTTTATAAATAGCAAATGCATGACAGAAAATGCTGTGCAGCTGGGCTATATAAGGAAAGGAGCAATTTACTCACAAATGCTTCAGTATGTTCTTCCTTGTGTTTCAGTTTGGCACGACCATCTCTCTGTCTTGATCATCTCTCTGTTATTATTCATGCAAGGAGATTTTGGATATCATTGGTATTGTGGAGTTCCTGCTCCTCACAGTGATACTGATATTCATGTGCAAATGAAAGTGTTCATATGTGAATACAAGTATTCATTTTGTTCCTGCGAAGACTGCTGGCTACTGAAGATAAGCCTTTCTGGCCTAAAAGGAAAGAATGGAAATACCTTGGAAGTAAAAAAAAATCTTTAAAGCCTTTTGCTTCCTGCACAGCCCTTACTGAACAGCTGTCAGCAGTAGCAGGACAGGACTCTGCCCAAAGTTGGATTTGTCCAGGATCCCACTTACAGCCATAGTAAACACCGACTGTGCTGTGGCAGCTATCCTCAGGTGAGGGCAAGGAAGGCGAGACTGATCAGTATTTGCCTTATGGCCCATTCTTTAGTCACCAGTCACCGCACATGCATCTTTCTTATCCCTGCTCTGAATGAAACTCTTTCAGATCAGCAGAGGAGGTATATGTTAAGGAAACTTCCCTGTCCGGCCAACCAGGAGCCAATCTGACAGTCGCTCTCACACCACCTGAGCTGGGACCAAAGCCCCTTTGCAGCTACTCCACCCTGGGAATCGCTGTCTTCTGCTGTGTCTCTGTGTCTGGTCACCTGGCCATGCCGCAGGTGCCCGAGCCCTTTGTTGTGCAAAGGCTTGGCAGTTCCTGGCCTCTTGCCTGGGGCTTCTGCCACCCAGAGCTCGATCTGCAGCTCGCACTGCAGCTTGCACACCGAGCCACCTGCACGGAATGTATTCCTCAACACACATTATAAATGGGGTGCTTCACACACGTGTGTACAGCAGTTTCATAAATGGGTGGCATGTAGGGCTCCATCTTCTGTCAGACATCCAGCCCAGCATCCGTGCTGTTTGAACTACACCATACCTCAAACTGGGAAAAGTACCATGATAGCTGTTCATGTGTGTGCAAAATATCTCTTCCATGTGTGCAACAAAAAACACGTTGTGCCTCGGTGGGAAACTGGCCTTACGTCTGAAACAGCCAGAAAGAAGAAAGAGAGGAGAGGCTTAGATTCTTGTAGCAATCAGTTCTATTTTGAAAATGAAGTTCGTGAGAGATAAAGAGTATTTGAGAAGGCTGTGCTTTTATTTCCCAGCATGTGAAGGAATATAGTCTAAATAATATCCTGGATATACCATATCTAAATATGAATGCACTGTGTTAGAAAGAAGTCAACTGGTCAAGGTTATTACCCTGGATAACATCTACTGAGATTTATCAGGCTCCTAACAGCAATTTTCATCACACAAGTAAGCACAGTATTGTTATGTCTGTGATTTAGAACTCTTGAAAATTTGATAGTTTTCATTCAGATGCTTATCTCTGGACACAAAGAGAAATTTTACAATTGTACCACTGCACAGTTGTCCCAATTTTAAATAAATTATTTCAACTTTAGTCAAAGGCATAATGCATACTGCTTTATAACAAGTACCTGCTTCATACAGATTTTTGAGTGGTCTCAGATTTCTCTTTGTGGAATTTTTTTACGTACTGTGCATAAGGATGTGTACATGCCTTGAGGATATATTCAAGGTAAAAGCCTGCTCTAAGTGACATTTTTGCATTTTGCATCTGTATTGGAAACTAGGAGAGGGAAAGGCATCTCCAGGTGTTGTGAGGAGGTCACAGAGCCTGCTCCAGAAGGAGAGTAAGGTATCCCTCGGACCAGCCAGGTGAAATGCAGTGAAGAACTGGTAGACTCCACTCTGCCATCGTCATATACTAGTGAAAGGAATGAAAGTCTATGCATTGTGAGATAAAAGGATGCTTCACCACTGAATTTAAGTGCCACAAATTACTTCCTGTTCCTACTGTGTGCAGTGAGGACAGGGATCAGTGTTTTGGGTACTTTTCACTGCAGTCTTCATTTTGGGTGTTACCCATGACTTGATGTAGCCTAATGTGAACAACTCCCTGGCAAACCAATTTATTTTTTTTTACATAAGCCTGTTGGCATATCATAATATCATAATGTTATGTTTAAGTTCCCATCCATTAAATGCTATTCTTTGCATCTTAAATTATTTCAGACACTTTCCTTTCACATTAACTAGAATTAACATTGACATTGTGATATATTGCAAATGACATCTGTTGGAGTAACTTTTTCCCCCAAGAACTATGTTTCCTACCAGCCATAACCTCAGAATTTTGGGGAATTATTATATAATGTTGTTTCCAATCAAAATAAATGTGTTCAGTTTTCCTATATGCAGTGGCATTAAATAACAGTTACACTGCTCAGTCCTCTTCCCACTAAATTTGGTGGCAAAACTCCCACTGACTTCATGGGACCAGGATTTAGATCTTAGGTGATTAACATTCATAGAAATTATGGGTTAACCTCTAAAAATAGGAAAAGTTTGGCCACATAATTCTCCTAAGACCTAGAAATTTTAAACATATCTGTTGCTGCTGCTTATACATCACTCTATATACTTTCAGTCTCCCTTTCACATGCTTTCATTAATTGCATGGAAATATTTGTGAATACCATCAAAAAAATTTGAATAATTAATGCTTATTTTTAGGGGCAATTTTAATCAACAGGAAATAGAAATTTACCTATCCTCCTGTCTCCAGACAAGGAAACAAATCTTTTGGAGGTTAGCTGCCAAAGTAATATCCAGAGAGGGGCTTTTGTGTGTTTAACCAGATGTGTACACAAACTTTTAACTCCCTTATTGTTCCCCTAATCCAGAGGTGTCTAAATTCCCTAGTCTCTTAAGCAACGTCCTATGTTCTTGTGCCAGACAAAAAATTTTTCCAGCTGTATGATATTTGGTGTGCCTTTTTTTCATGAGATTATTGCTGGTTCCGACCCTGCCCCAAACTTCCCCTGGTGTCAGGTCTGCCATTCCTCACTCTAAGGAATGAGCAATGTGAGAAGTTGCTTTACACAGAGGAGCCCTGCACTAAGGAAATGCTAAAGTCCTGACCCATGCTGAATGGGTGAGGAAATTCTCAGTGCAATTACTCTAAACCCTTTTAAAGAAAGAGACTTTCCTCAGGAGAGTCCCTCCAGGCTAATCCTTCCAGGTGTCCAGAGTAGTTTGTGGAGAACAGTGTTACCGGCCATAGGCAGAACATTTCAGGGGATTCTAACCTTTAAGACTGCATAAACCACCTCATTTCTACAGAAATCCCAAAAGACAACACACCTCCAGAGCATGAGGGCCTCCCTCTTTTTTCAGGCTTCAAGAAAGGGATGGTCATATGTTACAGGCCCAAACGAACAGTACGTATCAATTTTTCTTGCCTAACTCAGCTGTCCTATTTAGTGTATTGATCTGCTCTCATCTTCCCATTCCTACTGTGGAACAAGGGAGGAAAAATAAGGAGGTTCACAGCATTTATTTATATCAGCTCTCCCCGAAACTACTCCCAACAAGAATTCCCATTTCTTCCCTTTTCTTTGCAGGGGTGCAAAACGCAAGCTGCATTCTAGCTTGCCAAACACTCTGCTCAATGTTTATGAAGAAAATAAATGAAGGTAGAAACCTGGAAATGTTACTGGAAAGGGCACACGGGGCAGAAGTTGCCTGCACTCCTGCATGTCCTAGTACCTCTACCTGCACTGCTGGATGAGGAAGAACACAGAACTTCTCTCCTTCAACTCAGCTGTAGCCTGCCCTGGTTGGGAGCACAGTTACAAAAGAATTGCAGTCTCTTATTTCACCATGCTGATCATTTAGAGGAATAATGTCAGGAAAAGCATAAAAACCAACCAACCAACCAACCAACAAAACCCCAAAACCAACCAAACAAAAAAAACCCCAACAGATAATTTTTCTCTTAGATTACGATTAGTTAATAATATTACTTTACTGTCTTAGAATCGGAATTCTTTGTTATAATTGAGCAAACTGTAATAGATATTTTTAAATGTCAGAAATCCCTTCTACGTCCAAATCAATGTAGAATAATAGTAATAATTTTCCTGTGGCAGTAGAAGAAATACCTGAGGCAATAAAATGCTTTGAAAGGATGCTTTCCTTAAAAATTCATAAAATCTTGAAGGCTTAGCAGATTCTAGTTCTTCTTTTCAACAGATATTTAGAGAAAATGAGGGAAAGGGTTATTTTGCTACTTTCAGATGTGGCTTTTTCTCAAAATTCTAGGAATCTTACACAGTACACCAGATAAGAATTCTTGTCCTTAAAAAAATGCAGTGGCTTTGAAGCTAAATAACGTTACTCGTCTGGTCAAAAAAATTCAACACAGAAATTGTATTCAGTCATGAAAAGAAAAATTGGAGACAAAAATTAACAACATTTTTGTACTGGTTTTGTTCCAAAATTTTTAACAGTCAACACAAGGGACAGAGCATAAAACAGACATGAAACAATAACAAAACCCAATGCATTATAAATAAAATAATAGAATCGTAGAGTGGCCTGGGTTGGAAGCCAGAGGTGAGGCTGACAGGTGGGTAGTTTCACAGTCCTCGTTTCTCCCCTTTTTAAAGATGTGCACAATGTTTCCTCTTTTCCGGTCACCTGGAACTTCATCTAAATGCTATTTTTCAAATATCATGGCAAGAGGCTTGACAGCTGCATCAGCCAATTCCCTCAGGACGCTGGGATGCATCTCCTCAGATCCCATCGATTTGTGTACATTCAGGGTCCTCAGGTGGTTATCAGGGAACCTGACCTTCCCTTTCCGTGGGAGAGACTTTGCTCTCCCAGTCCCCATTCTGCTGTCCATCCACTCGAGAGGTGTGAGAAGAGAGTTTGCCATTGGAGACTGAAGCAAAAAGTTGTTGAGTACCCCAGCCTCCTCCTCTTCCATTGTTACCTGTTTTCCAGCATTGTTTATCAGGGGGAGGGTGAACACCTTCTTTGACCTTCCCCTTCTGGTTAACCTACTTGTAGGAGCCCTTCCTGTTAGTCTTTGTGTCCCTTGCCAGCTTCAGTTCCATCTTTGCCTTGGCCTTCCTCAGCCCGTGCCTACACTACTGTCCTTCATCTCTATACTCTTCCTACAACTCAAAATATTTAAAGGGAATATTTCTTGTTTTATTTAATTTTATAGAAACTCCCCCCCGCCCAACCTATGTCCCTTTTCTTTACTCTTCCATAATATCCTAATATTAGTGAAATATATCAGGACACTTAGAACAGAAATTGGTTGTATTATCATAGGATCATTCAGGTTTTGCGAAAGACCGGTTTGTCATGATGCCAATGTGACTATAACTGCTTTTAGACTTTACTTTGGATTTTCCTTTGTGATCTTCTTAATTTTAAATGGCAAGAGAAAAAACTAGTGGCTTTTCAAAATGCCCGGCTACTGCTACAGGTTTAGAGAGTTGTCATAAAGTACAAATACGATAACTAAGAGGGGGTGCCAGAATTAACTGTGGTGATACAGCTGACACTTTAAAATACATTGTTCTCTTTCAATTCAGGATGCAGAAATGCAGTTAGAAAAAAGAGGCAAAGAACCAACATTTTCCACTTTTCTCAGTTGTTGAAGCATCTCAAAAGTCACTGGAGATGAGTAGTTTAAATTGTGGAATCTTTCGTGTTACTTTTATTTTTAACCATGAAAACAATACCTCTGGGTTAACTAAGTGTGAAAACATTCTTTACTCTTTGTGAGTCAGAATATAATGTGAAACAGAGCTCCAAAAGAACTTTTCACTTGATCTTAACATGCAGTACCCATTCAATACACGTTTTAATAGTATCTATTAGACTTCAGTTAGTATGTGTGGGCAACAACCAGTTATTCACTAATTTACTTTATCTTCTGCATTCACAATAAAAAATATAAAAAATTAGACTTCAACATCTCCATATTTGCAGTGGGATGTGGTAATTGATATCTCGCATCATGGGAGTTCAGTCTTTTCTGAGAATCATTTTATCAAAAAAAAAATTCTTCTATAAAATTTGTGTAATTGGTATACCATTAAACTATTTTAAAACTATTAAACTATTTTAAAAAATGAGGAATGCAGCATTGAGCCTAGCTTTTCTACTTTCAGGAAACTTCTCCTACAAAATTTACTTAGAAATTGCAGTAAGATATTTCTGTGGAGGGCCACAGCTTTTGGGAGCTGTAAACAGTCAGTTTGGAAGCTGGTCCACACAGGATCTTACACAGAACAATTTCACCATGTTTGTACTTAAAATGCTTCCTAGCCCTTCCCTCCAGTCTGCATTCATTCAAATGAAACGACCAGAATGAAGTTTGACCAGGCAGGGGAAGTCCCAAAGCCAGCATCAATCAGCTAAGCTCTATTGAAGTCAATGAGCTGAGGTATCCTGGCTGAGGTACAGGCCCCTAATCTCTAAAAAGGAATTTATCTACACATTTGGTACAATAAAACCCAACCAAGCTGTGAAATTTCCATTTGCAAGTTGGATCGGTCTGTGGAGGTTGGTGATGGATGGAAGCAGCCCTGATCTCAGTGCCAGCAGGGGAAGGAAGGAAGGATCCCCTCTGGTGCTGTGGCTGGGCATTATCACATGAAAGGCAGCGTGTGATGCCCTGGGAAGTATTAATCCAGAGTGCCACTTTTTTCCTCTGCTAGAGCGAGGCCTCTGTGTGTATAAACAAGCAAACAGACACAGGGCCAGGTGTCCTAAGCCTTCCACCAAATACAAACTTCCATGTATTTATTTATTTATGCAGAGTCTACAGTGCATTTAAAGGTCAGTATAGATTACCTTGACTTGATAGCATCTGGAAAGTTCTGTTAACCGTAAGTGCTTAACCTGAATGTCATGGAGCTATTGAAAAACTTTAACTTGCATAAAGGTACCTCTTTCAAGTCACTTTCCTGTATCCTGTGTTTATAGGTAGGGTAGTTCTTGTATTCCACATTCCTAATATAAATTTTACGAGTGTGAAAGAACATCTGATGAAAGTGCTTTTGTAATCCTGACTCTAAAAAAAGATACCATCAATCACAGGCCTTTCTGTGTCTGTTAATATTGAGGTTTCTTCAGGTTTTGGGAGTTGGGGGGGGGGGGGGTGT
>VZTA01001936.1:213978-269567 GCA_013398855.1 Mohoua ochrocephala
GTTTGGTTTGGTTTGGTTTTGGGGTTTTTTGGGGGTTTTTTTACCTATTGCTAGTTTTACTTGCAGAAGTGACAAAGGAACAAAAACTTGACCAAAAAAAGCCACATTAATTGTCCATTAGTCTGTGTTCTCATTTACACCAGGCTTCATTTGAAACCACATGTGTGTTTCACACTGTGCTAGCATGAATGGCTACACAGGTGCAGGGCAATATGAAGTCTGCCCTAAAACCAGGAATGTTCAGATCATCCACGAGCACTGTTACCGAGGAGGCCAGTTTATGCAGTGAGGTTAAAGGAGATGACTGGAAGGGAAGTCTCACCTTGCATTAATGATCCAACATGCAATGGATTTAAAAAGTGAAAATTGCGGAGCTATAAATGAGTGCGCATGAGTCCCATTGTGCCTACAACTGAACAGACAGAAATGCACAGAAATGGGCTTGCTCTTTCAAGCCCCAGGATTGTATGTGTGGGAATAACCTCAGATAATTTACTTCATCTAGGACAGACTGCTAAAGCAGTTTTTAAAATTTCTTTTCCAGTAAAGCCACTCTTGTGTAGCTTGTGACATCAGGACAGTCTCACTGAATTGATTAGAGTGTGACATAAACAGGTGGATCACTGGAGGTGCAAGGACTGAAAGCACGATGGAAGGGAAAAGGAAGGAATAATTAGTGGTATCATCCACTAAGTGTTTGAAAATCCAAAGGGAGAGGGCCACTGGGACTGAAAAAATGAAGGTGACTCCATTTGCTTTTGCCTGAGAGATGCTATGGAGGTGGTGAGCTGAGAGAAGGTTTTTGTTGGGAGGAGGTGGTCAGTGATGGCTGAGTCAGGGCCTTCCGTGGGGGTAGCACTGGGTTCACGGGTGTTTAGTGTGTATCCCCCCACCAACATTCTTCATCAGACAGGAACATCAGAGGGATCACAGACAGTGGGGGACACCCAGACAGCAGTCTGGCTGCTGGAGGTTGCTTGTTTTAGGCAAACCAGGACCTGTCTGGGACCACACAGGCAGGTGGCATCACGCGCCTTCACCAGTTTGACCTGTTTTGCTTAGATAATTTACCACTCTACTCTTCAGTCCAAGTACAGACTAGTGAAAAAGTCCTTCCTCTTCATGTTCCAATTGAGAGGGTCTCTATTTTCTTATCTCTTTTATATCTCTTTTATATTTTGTTAATAGCTCTATTCTCAGAGACCATCTAAAAATTCTCTAAAGAAAATCCCATTCTCTTTCTTGAATGCTTTCCCTTTGACTTATTTTGCTGTTCTCTGCTTTTATGACTATTGCCTTGTTTTTTCTTTATTTAGACTGCATACCATATCACTATTTCAGCTCATTTTCTTGTACTTTGATATCTTTTGCTCATTCTCACAGTAAACGTCATTTGCAAGAACTGTGATTTTGGAGTCCAGAGTCTCCTGCAATTTTCCTCAATGTTCAGCATTGCAATACTTTTTCTTTATTTCTTTCAACTCTGTTTTTCTTGTAATTAGACTGTTCCTTTTCTCTTATGCTTTCATTGCCCTAAAAATCCCTGATCATGTCTCTCCTTTGCTCCACATCACTTTATTTTTTGCATTTGTGCTGAACTAAAACAGGGGATAAGTGCAAAGTTGCCCTCCCCCACTTCAAATCCCTCTCGACGTGCTATACTTTTGACCCCTTTTCACTCAATTGTGCAGGCCTACCCTATGCTTCTTATTGAACATGATAATTCCTGGTTTTAGAAACTTTGCTTTACCCTCTTTCACCTGCATTTTCCCATTTATGCAAAAAATATTGCCTTCCTATATGAGTTACCAAAGCTACAAGTTCTAATACCAGCTCTGAACGTCTTTATTCTTGTATCACCTCTTAACATATTTTAATCGGGTAGTGATGATGTGAAAAACCTTTTCTATTTAAGTAGAAATAGAATTCTGGTGAGAGCATCTTGTAAATTAACTGCTAACACGTGCAGAATTAGGCAGAATAAGTTTGATATAAGACAAAATGGTATTTTGAGATATCCTCTCATTTTATTATTAAAGGGTACTTCAGTCATTCAGGTTCCCAGGATTATGAACTGACAGTTGACACTTAGGAAAAGAAGATTTATTCTACTTTGAGCTTTTTTTAAGCAAACCTCTAAAGATTCCCCTGGGATTGTTGGACTTGGGACTGAATGAAAAGCTAAAATTTATTTTACTTGTCCCTAAGCCCCCACAGAAGACATAGTCTCTTCATATTTGTCACTGTTTTGCTCATCTTAATACATATTCTCAGAGAAACCTTTGCCTTGAGCCTGGCAGAAGGGGTGGTCATTTCCCAGGCCCAGCCAGTGACACTGTGACCTGAAACCAAGATCCCAAGTCTGGAAACGATTCCTCTTAATGCACAGGCTCTTCTCACTCCAGCCCAAGCAGCAGTTCAACACTTTAAGCATAGCAAACAACTTCAAAGAAGCAGCCTCACTATGGAGTATCCTGCAGCCTAGTTTTTTGGAAAACCCAGGTAAATACATCATTCCAGATACTCATAATAAATCAGATGGGATCTGCTGAACGTCAGCCTAAGCAGCCACTCCCTGGGGTTTTTGCTAAAGCAGAAATGCCTGAACTTCACCTGGCCTCATTCATCCTGCCCTGTTTGTCTTCCCTCATACCGGCTTAATTCCCACAGGCAAGCCAGGACCAGAGCAGCACGGCACAGCACTGGGCTTTGGAACACCAGTCAGGGCGGGCTTGCACACCAAACCTCAGGGCCAGGGCCTCTAGGTGGAGTCGCACAGGGGCTGAAAAAGAGTCTGATGGTGCTTAAGGGTGGTCCTTAGGAACTAAGTTGGCATGTAGGTACAGGCATCCTCTATGTGGAATATTTCACAAAAAAGGCCTGTTTTCCAGGATGCTAAAGGCTACTTGACAAAGCATGACTTAAGTATCTTCAACTTGGCCTGATATCCGCAACAAGACTCTCAAAGTAAAACATTTCTGGCATAGTCATCAGCAGTTTTAAGTAGGGTTTTGAACAATTAACATTTTGTTGTGTTCCCAGAAGACAAGCCAGTTGCTTTCTGTTTAATGAGTGCCAATTCTGATATTGTGACTGTTTTTTTCTGAGCGGTTGTGAACACCCACCTAAAATCTAAGGATGTTGTTGTTTTCAGAAAGCAATGTTTCTGAGGGAAATGAGATTTGGGGTTTTTTCTGGTCTAGCTTACTCAAAAGAAAATAAGTGTTGAAACTGTTTTAGTGCCATAAACAAAGCTCTGGAAAATTAACACTGATACTGAACTTTTCCACCCCGTAAAAGTCTAGATTCTCAACTACAAGGAACAAAACTTGTTTTCAGGATAACAATGCATGCTGAAGATTTTTGTTGCTGGAAATTCTCTGAGGTAACTTCCCCTGAGAATAAGGCACACATTGGAAAAGAAGAGAGACAGAATAATTTTTCTGTATTTACCAAGTAATTGAGTGCTTTCTCAGTGTTTTGAAAATTCAAGTAGTTATATGGTTGGATTTTGCTAGTCATTGACTTTGGGATTAACTGATTTCTCATATACAGTATTTCTCAGGTTCTTATGACTTGTGTATAGTCTGTATTGATTTCCTGTATATTTAATCAAAATTGCTCGTATCACATGTTTTTGCTGTCGGATAGTTTGAGCAAGAAGTAGACTCATTGCAAACCTATGTCTCCTTAGAATACAGCCCTCCCTTCCACTGGCAATAGTAATGTTATAAAATAACAGTGATTAGTCTCTGTCGCTGTGAAGCACTTAACTCGTTTTTGCCAATCCAGCCTTGGTTTCCGTGGAAACAGAAGATAGTAACACAGGAGACTGATTTTTATTTTTAGGGGGGGATTGCTTTTGTTGGATTTCAGCTGTCTTCAAACTTCATTCACAAAGCTGTCCCTTCTCCACTTTTTTTTCCTTAAACCTACAGATTTTAGGGTTCAGGAAGATTCAATCATCTGGTTTTCATTTTGCTGCAACTGGTTTTAAAGAAAATTTGCGGCCAGCAAAATTTAACAGGAGGATAGACTTGGGTATTGGAGCCCTGGGTTAATTCACAAAGTTGTCTGAAGTCAGTTTCTCAGAGATAAAATGAAGCCTTAGTGGAGCCTGTTGCTGCTGTAATTTATCAGGAGTGGGAGAGATAAATGCTATTACCTAGATTACCACTTTTACCATATTAAGATACAAGTGTAGAGATGATTAGAAGGATATGCAGTCAAATTAGATTTGGACTACTGTGTCCTTAGAAGGAGGGTTTTGGCCTTTCTGAGGAAATGGAGATACTTTTTTAAAGCCATTTGAAATATATTAATATCACACCCTTCTGCATTAAGGACTCTTGAAATGATATCTTATCAATTAGATTGTCTTGACTTTAGGTGAGGTCCAGAAGGCATGTGTTAAAATTTTAGAAATTAAGTATATCAGATCAAATTAGCTGTCT
This sequence comes from Mohoua ochrocephala, assembly GCA_013398855.1. Classification (NCBI taxonomy): domain Eukaryota; kingdom Metazoa; phylum Chordata; class Aves; order Passeriformes; family Acanthizidae; genus Mohoua; species Mohoua ochrocephala. The sequence continues at coordinate 218,433 of VZTA01001936.1, forward strand.
GCCTGTGTAGACAAACATTTCCAAAGGTCACAAAGGTGAACTAGATGCAAATCACTATTTAGCACACAGTAATGCTAAAGGCAAGTAATGCTAATACCAAGAATAAAGAAGCTGAGCTTCTTTTCCACGCAAAGCTTGTTCATGAATAAAAATGTAATTTTTTCATCAATTTTTTTCTTACCAGTAATTTTGTGACAAAAGCTATGGATGACAAATGAGAAACCCAAAATAACCAATTCAAAACATTTTCTGTTCAAAGGATGACTGATCATATAAATCACTTACAGAATAGGCTGCCATTCTACACAAACAATGAGACAGGTCTCTCTGAAACAGAGGAGACTGATTGCTTCATGCAGTTTTTATTCTTTTCTAATTTGGAAATATATAAGAGATAGAACAGAACATGAACAGAGATGAATAGGGAAGGTGAAAAAATCCGCTTATAACATACTCTTTCCCTCTCCATATTTTTAAGTAACACTGTGGCCTGTGGAAGCCAAGAATGCTTGTAGGTTTTTTTGTTACCTCTCTTATTATCTGCATTGTGTACTATATGGGAACACTCACTGTGAACTAGTGTTTCTCCATGACAGGTATAGCTGTTCCTGCCTTGAAAAGCTGATGACTTTGATTTCAGTGAACATCACCTCAGTGCTCAGGTGCTGTGTTTTGTCTGTTATTGTTGTAAAGTTGTTTATTTCCATCTCTGACAGGGGAAAATAAAGCAACATAGTCAATATACATATGCATTTTTTTACACCCCCAAATAACTTATTTTCATATCTGTGCATGTTCCTCCATAAACAGAACATTATGACACTTTATCCTTTTTTCACCACTCCTAGAGAAAACAATCATTTTAAAAGTCTGCTCAGGCTCCCAGTGCTCACTGGAGGCAGCTGCTCTGGGCACAGCAGCGCAGGCAGCTCAGCACTGCAGCAATGACACAAAACTGCACAGCCTCTCTACGAGTGGCAGTTTTGAAATACCTCAGATTTTTCCTTTGTTATCCTAGGGGAGATTTACAGAAAGCACAGCTCTAGACTTGCCTTCCCATTCCTTCCACCACAGTGTCTTCTGCCTCCCTCAGAGTCCCCTCCAGCCACCCACTGACTTCTGCATTTGGTGAGGGTCGTGGTGCTGCCCAGGTGCCAGCAGTGGAGCAGGAGTCTCACCACCCCACCAGCAACTGCTGGCTCAGAGCAGCCAGACCTCTTTGGCACTACCAGAGATGACCCTCAAATCCCAGGGGTGACCAAGAGCATAACTCTGAGCACTGTGACACTGGCCATTTCCCAGATGTCCGAGAAGTTCACTGGCCTCCACAGCAGGTGCCACCAAGGTTTAAGCAGCTGTTGGCATGGATTTACACGGTTAGCAGCATCGCTTTGTTGGCACAGTCATTCTCATTGCTGATGGGATGCTGCTTCTCACACCCCTGTCCCTAACTGCTTTAGCCACCCTTCAACTGTGCTTTAGAAGTGAAATAATTGTATTTTCTGAAGAACAAAATAAAATTTGTCTCCCAAATTTATGTCTACGGAGAACAACTATCTTGCAAGATGTTCATTGATTTTAATTTTTTATACCATTATATCCCCATGGACTTTTTACTGGGACCACCAATTAACTTCACAGACACAAATGAGAAACCAAGATACGATCTTTTGCTGCTGTCACCATGGGACTCATTTTAGTTAACAAGGTAACAGGGAAACCTTCCAGGTCTTTTTCCCAATTCTCTCAGCTGTCTAGACCCACAAACTTGATTTTACCAGAGTAAAGACTTCATCAAATATATTTATTTTCTTCCACAACAACTAAGCATAGCAGTTGGTTCAGCTAAAATGAGCCCAGAGTTTCACATTGGTGATATAATAAAGGGAACCATCCCTGGTCCATTCTTTTCACAGTTCTTGATTTAGAAGAAGTAGGATGCCTGTAGAAAGTAATACCATGGTATCTTTACAGTAAGTATCACAGAGTACAATTTTTGGAACAGATTCTTATGGTCTCTTCCCCCAGGTAACACAAAAGCAATTTACAGAAATAAAAGTCTGAAGAGGATTTGAGAGATTACCTCACCCATTTTTGCATCAAGGCAAAGTGGGATTGTATGGAGCTACGTGGTGGCAGGTAGTAAATATGGCACAATGATGTCCATAATAAAAATTGCTAAAGGGAAGTGAATATCACATTACAATGCACTTTCAAGAGTTTCAGTGACAGTTTTTATCTTAATATTATCACAGACTTGATACACTAAAACTTGTACTGTTTGGTGTGTGTTGTATTTTTATTTAGCTCAATCTTAATGCCAGCGGAAATATAGCTACAGGACTTAGTAACAAATAATATGGAGAATGTGAATTTAAAACAAAGACTGCAGTACTGACTGAAAATGTATTATTTGAAGTTATTCATAATTTTATTTCTATATTGTGGGATTCAAGCATTCTTTTTTATGTATTTTGTCTGCTGCTACTTAGATTTGAAAATTAGTAAAGCAACTTAAAATCAAAATTAATGCTAAGGTTTAGGTTTTAATGCCACCATAATTTTTAGATTATAATAAATCCAAAAATTTCTAATAAATCTGTAAAAAAACCTTTTATTTGATGGTTTCTTATTTTGAAACCATAATATTTTACCTGACGAGTACTCAGTACTCTGATTGCTTTTCTTCATTATTCCTGTTTAAAGTATCTACAACATGAATGGTTATAAATCTCTGATGGCTCAAAACTTATCCTACAAGGGTTTTAACAGAGGGATTTCAGTACTGTGTGTTATGAGAACAGCCTGCTGAAAACCCATGCCAAGTTATAAACAATCATTCCCAAAGGATATCAACTTTCCATCACAATTCCCTTGTGATTTTCAGAAGTCAGTACGTGCTTTAAATTTTGGCTCTGTGAATGACTTTGTTTTCTGTTCTGGTTTGTGGGATCCGTTTCTCGTACTCTCCTAACCTTCTCGGGTAAACTGTGTGAAAGATAATTTAGGCTGGCAGCTCTCTAAAACTCCACCCAATACATTTCTGCAGCACCTGTGCTCTGTCCTTGCTCAATAATCTACCTGAAAATTTTAACAATTAGGCTTGCCTCCATGATTTGAATTTAGAAAGGAGTGGATGAGTTTCCAGAAAGTAGGACATCTACCTGCACAGAGAGGACTGAAACACTAGTGCCCTCCAAGGATGCTTAATTGTTACAAGCAACCCTAATTAGTAGGAGGAAATGGAGAAAAAGAAGGCAGCAGGATGGACATCTGGTGCAGTTTCCTGATCTCTCTACCTCTTCAAAATGTAACTTGCAGGCAAAATCTGTAAACTGAGTAGTAAACCTCCTGTGTCCTAATGGATCATGATGTGAAGAACACAACACTTTGATGATTTCCTTCTATGTATAAACAAACTCCATCTTCTGTTCTTGTGTGTGCTTAAAATAAAAAGGTACTTAGCAGTTCATAAGCCAGAAATCTTGTCCATTAGTTCTCTTACTGCTACAGTAATGCTGTCTTACGTGCTAAGAAATTACTTCTACAGGACTCAAACTACAATTTATAAAGAAACTGTGTGCATAGCAACGGCCAGCATTTATCAGAAGAGGAGGAGGAAGGGTGAAGAGTTTTCGCCCTCTGCGTGTGGTATCAGCCAGCCTGGAGGAAGCAAGTGTCAGGAGTTTTGACACACCACAGGGCATTAGTTTCTATCTGAGGCAGAGCAATTCTGATCTCAGTTGATCTGCCTCCAAGCTCCCTACACTGAAGGTTGTCATGCCTTTATTTTCTGGACTATATGTCATATTATTTTATTTCTCTCTCCACTTAGTACTTAGAGATTTGTGACCAAGTCATCATTTTAGCCTCAGACAGAATATTTTGTAATTAATTAGGCACACTTAATCTCCCCCAACTTGTCCTACTTCTAGTGACGCAGCAGCGGTAGAAGATCCACAGCATCTGAACTGCCCTTCCATCTCATGGAAAATCTGCTGAAGAATATGAAACAAATTGTAAATGAGAAGTACTGTGTCGTGCTCCTGATTGCTGCTCTCTAGTTTGTCATCTTTTATGCATACCAGGAAAAAAAAGCATGATAACAAATGAAACAAAGTATTCCTCTTGGGAAAATAATTATAAACACTTATGATCTGAAAAAAATACAGAGGAAGTTATTGGCAGCTTTTAGATGTTTTTTTAAATGTTTTGGTAGTACTCCTGGAGTTTTCTTCAATCATTCTTCTTCTCTTTTTTCCAGGCCTGCCAGTCTGTAATTTATTAATGGCCCACAACCCAAACAGCAAAAACAAACCTAAAAAATAAAACTGAAATAAATATGTGTTTCTAACTCACAATAAGAGCACCCTGTAATTTGAGATTAAATTACATGTTTACAACTATTAATAGTTTCCATTAGTGAGCAAAAAAATTACTCAAAAAATCATCAACTACCTACAAATTGACATTTTTTTTTACCTGATTAATTTAATTATCATGTTTTGTTAAAATTGTGCAAGTAATTAAAATATAAATGAAAGGCAAATCCTTCACCTTCATCTTTGATGGAGCATGTCCCTCATGCTCCATTTACGTTTTGGCATCAAAAGTAATTATGGCTACATTTGCCTATTGCCTCTATTTCCACTATTGTTTGCTTTTTTTTCTTCATTGTCTTTTAACATTTGGTAGTTTTATAAATAAACATGTCATTCAGAAAACAAGCTTTGGGCTATTTTGCTATAAATGTTTTATTTCCAATAAGCTTGGATGCTTTGATGTAGTTCCTTTAAATAAATAATTTCAGAATTATTATTTTAAAAAAAAAAATCTAAGAAAATAAGGATTGTTAATCAACTTTCTGACAGGAAAGAAAGAAGAAAGATGAAAACCATGAAATTTTTCCTTCAGGAAAGAACTTTTTTTCTTTTTGCTTTTAGAATATTAGATATTTAGAAACAATTTTTAATATGTACTTCATATTTCTACTTCTTTTTTAGGCAAAGTCTGTTCATTGGTTTTCTTTCCAGAAATCACCTTCCATGCCATGAGAACATATGCAATACCAAGCATGTACTTGAAACTCCCTGAACAAGAGGCTCATTAATAGAGTTTAAAAATTTATTAAATGGTTCTTGTAATTGGGCCATCTGTCACAAGAAGATGAAAAGCTATCTGAAAAGAGTCATTCATTTGTGAATTGGGAAATACTTTTTAGTGTTTTTACTGTTTCTGTCCTTATTATTCCCAAAGACAAGAATTTTTTCCTCCAGTACCTGCCACTTCTACTCAGAAGGAGATATGTACCAGAAAGGCAGATGCTGTCAGAGAAGTACTACAGCATGTTCTCATTTCACGCTGTTTCTTAAAACAAAAAACCTCATTCTGAATCATGGAATCATATAGGTTGGAAAAGACCATTAAGATCATTGGCTCCAACTGCAAATGGCCACAGGCAATTATTTCATAGAGAAATCAGTGACATTCAGGTGCTCAACTACTAATTAAAGATATGAGCCATGAGTCTATCCTCCCAAACATGGGAAAAAAAGAAGACAAGTATTTTAATGCTTTGCATTATAGACAAAGTGTTAAAAAAGAGGATCCTGGAGTAACTTTGTCTCCTGGCTGCTGGGTTTTAGATACCATAATAAGGTTGGTTTTGTTACAAACTCCTCAGGGTTTCCTTAGTCCAGGCCTGTAGATACCAGAGGGTGGATTTGCTGCTTCTCGAGAAGAGCTGCTTAAGTGGGAAAATATCCCATACTATTTTAGCAAAGAGAGAGTGTTTCAGAGCACAATTGGTGGCTGTGGTACATTGTTTTTAGAGACATCAGAGCTGTGACAAATATGTTCCTGTGCTGGAGGAAGCGTTCATGTTTAGGGGTTAGTAGCCAAAAACCTAGCAAAAAAAGATTATCCTGAAATTTTCAGCCATCTCTGAGGTCATTTTTGTTCCCAAATTCTCCACTTAATTTTTTGTCTTCGACTGAAGCTGTCAAGTTCTCTGCCCAGGCTGAATTAAATCTTCCTGCAGTTTACACCTTGTAAAAATCATTGAGGATATAACTATTAACTTGAGGGAAATAAACATGGAGGATGGCAACTAATCAGACACAAAACAGAGTATTTCAAGCAACGATTCATATAAGCTTCGTATTGCAAGAGCTGAGTGAAAAGCTTCCATGCTTATGGCTCCCGCTCAGCAGAGTTTAACCCTGGTGCCATTTTCTGGGGTTCCTTGTACCTAAGCAGTACCAGCAGATAACACCTGAAAGACAGTGTAACAGCCCGGTCCATGATAAGGAGTTGAATAGAGAATTTTAAATGCTAAGAGCACTCACCTCCACAGTTTGAGCAAAGGAAACCAGCTTCTTGGCTGGTAGCAGTTCTCAAGAACTGACATATAGAGCTACTAGAAGGAACCTGGTGTGTCTACAGCCATTTCTGTTGGTTCTACAAGACTCAAGTATCATGCATCAGTACTTCTGTTTGTGCAGATCACCCACAGAGGACTGGTGGCACTTTCATGAGTTGGACAGTCCAAAAAATTTAGACTTCAGTGTCAACTCTGACATGCATTTTGATAACAAAAGTGACAGTTTTCATATTTGTCATAGTAAATCACCCAACACTAAGCCAATAGAAATATTTATAACCAGTATATCCTCTGCAAAGGAGGTCTCCAGAAAAGTGCTTCTTGATAGTCATTTTCCAGCAAAACATTCTGCAATGAGATGACCTCTAGAGCTCTCTGGAACTCCTAAAAAAAATAGGGTTTAAAAGACAGAAGCTGCTCCTGAAACAAGGTAAAAATGTGGCTATATGTTCATAGTCCAAATGAATGTCTCTCTGTAAACAGTACTTTTGGAGAGGCAAATCAGGATTATGTCGCTTCATTGTACATTGCAAAGTATTTCAAGTAGACTGGGGAGCTGGCTGGACGAGAATATGGGGATTTGGCAAGCACTGTACAGGGTATCTGGAGCCAGGAGTATTTATCATGATCACATAATTAAAGGCCCAAAAGGTATCTACATGCAAATGGAATACTAAATTACAAATCAATCCCTTAAAAAGCAGTTTCCAGGAATTTTGAGAATTGCAGACTTATTGTTGTCCTAGCTTTTATTACCATTACTTGTAACAAAAAAATCTTCAATCATAAGCAAAAAAATTGGGATTTTACCAGGGATTTTGCTGTTCATTTCAGATACCATACACATTTTCTAAATGAGTGTAAGAAATTTTTGGAGGAAAAGGTCTTGTATTAACTATCAAAGAACTGAGGCACACATATGAACCAGCCATTTGTAAAGCACTTGACTTGCTGTTGTGGTGGCCACAGTCCTGTGTGTTGGTTTGCAATGCACAGATTCCCTTTCTGTGGCTGACAGGTGAAGGTCTAAACTGCACATTTAATTAACAAGATGTGCTGGAGCTACAAGAAATGACATTACCTGAATCTCAGTTATCCCTGTCTCTTTTCCACAATCAGTACTGTCGAAAAAAGGTTAGTTCAGCAAATGGTTCTTACACTATTGTCAGCTTCCTAGGTGTGATTTAGATTTAAAATTAATACATTTTCTAGCTCTGAGCGGTTGCAAAGAAAAACTGGGGAACAGAATCCTGGCAGCTTACACAAACACACACACACACACAAAAGGCAGATTGAAAGAACCAAAAACATCTTTGCAATTATATTTATTTCTTTTTAAACCAAAATTTATGACATTTCAGACCTTTGTTAAGTTGTATTTTGGGCTTTTGAAAAGCTTGGAGTTTAAAACACGTTTGCTGCTGCTTCCCAAAAGAGGTTACTTAGGAAGAGGCATCGGTAATGGCTGGTACCCTGTGAGGCTGCATGAGAAGAGTCTTGAAGCATAGAATAGCAAGGAACAGAAAGTACCATGGCTTGTAGTGATTCATGGAGGTTCTTCCTGACTCTGAAGACAGGGAAGTTATGTAAGTTTGAAAGGTATAAATAAATGACAGGAAAAAAAGGAAATAGTTCCAAACCATGATAACTGCAGGCAAAGCCTGAAATTGTTGTGTTATGAATAAACCTGCTGCTGCTGCTGCTGCTGCTAGCTCAGCGTCCCCTTTTCTTGTGCATTTGCTCTGACACAGTCCACGCTCAGAGTTCGTGTCCTTTCTTTTCCTTCTTCTCCTGGAGATAAAAACCTAATGGCATTAATGAGAGCATATAAGGCATTTATTATGCCATAAAACACTGAAAGCATCTTTGAACATTTGTAATTTCTTTTTATTTGAAGATATTTTATTGGAACATTAGCAACGGGCCCGGTAGTTTTAATGTCTCAGTTATTTACCACTGATTCGGTGATGAGTTTTTTATCTATTTGGGTTTGGATAGGTTTTTTGATTCCTTTTTTTTCCTTTTTCAGATGACCTAGAGAAGTAAGGAGAAGAAGCTCTTGATACAAGATAGATAGCTTTGAAGCTATGACAAAATGAAAGTTTTGAAAAAAATAGAACCCATAACAAAGAACTTAAATCTCTGTAGCTATCCTAATCACTCTCTATGTTTCCTGAATTTGGTACTGAGGATAAATTAAAGGGATGAACAGGAATTTCCTTATATTCTTTGCAGCATGAATGTTCCGTAAACACCAATTTTTACAGAAGAAGTTGATTTATCCACCTTCTCATCATGTATTCAGCAAGTTACTTAAGCACATGCTTATGTACCTTAAATCACATTGTTTTGATGGATTTGGTTATAATATTCCAGCAGCTTCTAAAAATATTCAGGTACTTGAGTGCTTTGTTAAACGAGGTGGTAAAAGCAGGAAATACAGGCTACGAATACACCTATGCAACTTAAGCAGGAAAATTGCCAAGAAAGAGTTAACAATCATCCTAACTCCTATATGTGTAACACCTTGGGGAGGACAAGGCTTGACGTCTTGGGATTTACCACAACCCTAAGCCAGCCCTGAATGCTGCCATGGAACTTGAGTTTTCTGTGAGCATACTGCTGATCCCGTGTTCATCTCTAATGGACCAATAACAAATACACCTTAAGCCTACTAATTGTCAAGGGTTGTCTTACATGGCCTATGTCTCAGAATAATTGAAAGCATTTCAAAATTATTCTCAGTTGAGAATACATGATGTAGTAAAATAACCCAGTGATTATACAGTTATTAATTTCCTTCAATTATTTCTTCCACTTTAGCAAATCTTAACTACCCTGCATCTCCACAAAGCATCATGCCTTTCCCACTTGAAGTCAGATAGAGAAAACACTTTATAGGATAGCATGAAATTACTTAATTTGGTTTTATTACACAATTTATTTTTAAGTCCTGAAATGTGAAGGTACACTCTCAATTTTATTTCCTCTAAGTCTGTTCCTTTTAGGAAAGATATCTATTTTTATCTGTTCTCTGCATACTCCTACAAATAGATAAATTGGCTATGCCTCTCCATGGAATGAAGTAGAGGGTTTGTCTTTGCATGTGCAGTTGCTCGAGAAAAGGAAAACACAATTTTGCAAAGAGAGGGTTCTGTTGGGTCTTTTAAAATTATTTTTTCACATTCTTAGAATGACATTGTGCTACTGAGTCTCCTAAGCTCCAGTGCCATATATCAATAGCATCCTAGGGCAGAGACAGACTGACAGTCATCCTGCCTCTTGCTGCCAAAACTTAAACAGACGCCTTGCAGAATGCCCCTCTTCAAGATGAAAATCATTGCATCCAGGATGACAGAAGAGGCATTTGCCAGTCTGGTTCTGGGACCGTAAGTCACAGAGCATCAACATCTTGAGGGCAATAAATAACAGCTCAGTAAAATCCGCTGTGATCTGACCGTGCTTTGTAGATGTTACGACAGGACTATCAAGGAGGTGCTAAACATTTCAGCTCTGTGAGCCCTGAGCCTCACTGTACCAGTAAACCACAGCAACGGAAAGGACGCAGGTTGCACGCCTGGAATATTTATCTGTGTTTCCCAAGCTCTCTGAAACACTACATCATATCACAACATTTTTTGCTTTTGCATTTAATTAGAGGACAATGATGATTTTCATAGTGATTGCTGCTAGGAAAAGTGCACCCAGTAAATCAGCCATGTAAAAAGTGGGTGAGGTTTTGAGTCTATAAAGGCTCATATTATGGAATCTAAATTTTATTACAGACAAATGAAAACAGCCATATCATTCAGATTTACAATCACAAATTTTCTTTGTGTAATTAAAACACAATTTTCTAATTACAAGAGTAGAAAATCTGGCATATGAGCTTTTTCCAAGTGCATTAACAATAGAGTAACAACTGTGCTACATACTGAGAGGTAGAATTTGATTACTGGAATCAGCTATTTTGCCCAAAGTCTGCCTCCCTGGAACTTTATTTCAAGAATGAAGCATCATTTCACAAGTGGTATAATTTTATGGTGTAATAAACATTGAAATTGTAAATACAATTTATGGAAAAAGCTCTCTTTAATGTTGCTTGAAACATTTACTTTTTTCATATGTAACTTCTTTTTCTTTTTTAAATTGCATTTAAAACAAAAGCCAGTAAATTCAGCCTCTGCATGGTTACATCACTCCACTTTCCCTATGAGTAAAAATCAGGAATAAAGAAGCAAAAAAATAGCAGTGTAATGTGAGAATATTAAGACCTGCCATTTATGCATTTCAAGACCTAGAAAATTTTCAAGTTTGTCAGAGTTATTTTTTGTAGTAATTTAGAATAGATTCTACTAGTCCCTCTAACCTGGATCTTCAGTCAAATTGTGTCTTAATAGTGCTAATATTTCACTGAGAGTATCAGTCACTGCTCAGTAAATGATGATTGCTTAAATGCCTTACTCTTCCTGGCCACTTTGCTTGTGGATATGCTTAGTTAACTTACTTCTGACCCTGCAGACACACCAAATCAGGATATGCTCTGTGGTGCTTGCTTTCAAAATTGTCACCATAACAGAGCTGTAATTCTAGGTAAGACTCTGGATGATACTATAACAGAAATACTATAACAGAAATTACTGTAAAATTTGAGTAGTTGGAAGAACTTAGCCTTTTCTTGCTGGTTGCTTGAATTAAAAACTGCTTGGGTCTACCTGAAGACTTTACTTTCATTTCCATGCTTCCACTGGCTTTCTGTTCAAGGACTTATGGAGAGAAAATGTGTACCAGAAATCAACGTCAGCATTTCAGTCAGTGCCTCAAAGCTAGCCACCTGTAGTTAGGAATTAATTTTGTGATCAAGATACAGAAATTGAGCAGCTTTTGCCAACCAGGATCACAACTCCCACACATTCTCTGCGCAGCTTAAGCTTCACCAGTATGTAAAGCTTTGAGCTGCCTAACCCAGCTACTTATGACCTCTTCAACTGGCTCAGTCTCTGTATGACAAGAGCCAAGTGGAGAGCAATGGTCATGCAGAGGATATATCCCACTTCCTGTTTTTCGTGAACACATTAACTGCCCTCCACCTTCCACCAGCACCTTATTCTGTGCTCATTTTTGGAAGGTGATGGCAGCTTTTTCACCAGATAGATTTAAAAAGTGTCAGATCATTTCACTGAGTATCAAGGATTTCTGAGACGCCAGTTATAAATGCGACGTCTGCAATGACTCCCTGCTCAGACAAGGTAGAAAGTGCCTGAACTTGTAGTGGAGAAGTGTCATGATTCATTTTTCTTCTTTAAAATTGACAGGGGAAGAAATAATGTGATATAGGAAATGGCTGATACCTCAAACAGCTGGAATACACTACAAAAGAATTTACACTAGACTGGTCCCAGCTACACAGAAACATGTTCATTCTAGATTCTGCTAAAATGAATAGAAGCTCCCAGTGACAGGCAGACAAGAGTTGAACGTGAAAGTGTGACCAAAAGCCTAACCAGCTTAGAAAATAAAAATATTGTGAAGTCTGCACAAACCAAATTGTGTGTGGAGTTGCTAAGTGCAAACACGTGATGGACATTCAGGAAGAATGTATATGGACTGGATGCTAACCAGCAAGAGGAATTGCACTGACTTAATGTCCTGAAGTACATATATCACCTCCAAGCCTGCAGCTTCCTTTTTTCTGCCACTATTGAACTGTGATTGAAAATCAAGTTATGTCTTTGCAGTCCCAGAGACAGTCAAGACCACTTTGTGATTTCAGGCTCTTTTACAATTACAGTCATCCAGTCCCTAAATTCAGAGACACATAAAAACAGACTAGGTGTTCCTGCCAGTTCCACAAAGGACGGATGATCAAGCCATAATGATGCACTTCACATCAATTCCAGTGCTGTAATGGCTACTCTGTAGAAAGCTCAACAAAAGAGATTGCAAGATTAGAGAGAGGAGGAAAAGGCAAATTTTGAAGTCTTTCAATGTGTTCTAGCTAATGTGTGTTACAATTTGAATAGTGTTCAGCTCTGTGGTACTCAGAGGACTGTGAGCAGTCGTGGTGCTGTGCTGACAGCACAAACTGCCCTGAGCCTCCCTCAGCCAGCAGTAAAGGCTTATCTTTAGTTTGTGCTGTATGACTGCTCAGACTCACTCTTGGGCTGGGTCTGTAACTGGAGACCCAGAAGTCTTTATTCTGCCATCAACCAAATCAGAAATCTCAGCTACAAATCTTCTTGGACCCCAGGCTCTGAGATAAACATCCAAATCTAAGTCCAGTCCATTGCAGTGGTTTTAATTTTGGCTTGGGATTGGATTTTGTTACAGAAGAAGATTAAAAATGCAAAATACTTTTCAGAAGATTCAGGGAAAGATTATGACTCCATCCTAATTCTATGGACATAAAAGTTCACCCCATTCAAAGTCAGCAACATCTGTTACAAAACAAAATGACAACATTTTCTGACTTGGACAAACTTCCCAAAGGAAGCTTGGTGCTATAAAGTGAACATTCCCTGCCCCAATGGGATGTGCAGCCCCAAGATTTGTACCCCAGACTCTCCAGGGAGCTTTTGGAGAGCAATGGTGCCACGCTCCAGCTAGCTAGCTGTCTGGGAATTCACCAAAGCCCATCAGGTTCATAATGGGGTAATGGGGCCTGGGTCTTGGCTTCCTGCACCCCAAAGCAACATCCCAGCCATCCTGCTATCCCTTCTCCAAGATGTGTCTTGCCTGATTTCTCCTTGTTGGAATTCCTCTGTGGCTGAAATTCTTCTATGGACAGATGCAACCTGGTCCTCCTTTCTTCACCACCAGTGCCCTACCACCTTGGCAGGAGACTTATGGAAAGACTTTCTTTCTCCTTTTCCTGTTCCTTTCTGCAGAACAGCATGATCCCTTCAAAGGGAAATAGTCACCTTCTCCTTTCTGCCCACGTGTCTAGACTATTACCCTTGAGGCAGTAATCTCTCTTGGCTTTTGTGGGACCTGTTTGGGTCTTTGCTCCAAACTGGAACCATAGCATGAATCACCATGAGAGGCGGAGGGCCATCGGTGCCATGCAGCAGTGCTGTCCCCAGCGCTACCATTTTACTGTTGTTACCCCTGTGCCGCACAGCCACTCTTTCAGAGGGCCTCCTCAGTCCTGACGCTGAAGGGACACCAAGTTTAAGCCTCCCACAAAGCTTTAAATATTATCTAGCAATGGTGATATCAGGACCTCGTCACAGCAACCAGAAAAATGACTTCTCACAGATTCAGGTAGCTGATAAGAGAAGGGGTTTGAGATTCTCTGCGGTGCCTAAATATGGTGCTGAAAGTAGCAATTAGGTGCCCATTTGTGGACTGAGTTCTCAAAGCACTGATTCAATCAAAGCACTTATTCTTGCAGTTTAAATTTACACTAACCCAGCAGAGTGCCCTCCCCAAGCCAAACAGATTCATCACGTGCTTGAATTTGGGTATATGCTGCCTAAGCTCCTTGTAGAATCAGGATCAAGAGAAACAGCTGGAGGTGGCAAAAGTGCTCAAAAGCAAGTACAAAGCCACTATTAACATTGGAAAATAAGAACCTGCATAGAGAAGGAAAAAACCCCCCACCCATAGGGCATGTTAAAGAAAGTGACTGGACAATAGTTTGGACAATAAATACAGAAAGTTCACTTCTTTTAGTGATTGAAGGAGCAGATTGATATCTGCTGGTTTTGCTCAAGCCCAATTTCTCAGCTTAATCACCACTATATCTTGTTATAAGAATCCCAGGGGAAAGCATTTTTCTCATTTAGCAACATTTCTGCCTTTGCACATATAAGGTGTTACATTTTCTGGTAAATCTGTTCTTTTTATTTATGTTTTGATCTAATTATGGGTTATTAGTTGACTAGGTACACAGTAAATTTTGAGTTATTATTTTTCCTGCTAATGTTAGTTTTTTCGGAAACATTCCCACCCAGAGAAAAAGCAAATCTCCAAGGCAGTAAATACTGGAGAGTGAGAAAATAAATTTTCAGGAGTTTTGGGGTAGGAAAAAGCAGCCCTGATCCAGAGCTGACTAGTTATTATCCAAACCCTCTTGCAGCCCTTTATCAGTGTTTTAAGCCTGCACCAAGCAGTGGATGCTTAATAGCTGATTATAAAAATTCTTACTTTTCCAGATTAGCTGTAAACCACTTTTAATGTATTCCTTCTGTTTGCTCATACATCCAGTTTTTATTATTGCCACTGTGGAAAGAAATTAGTTTATCTGTGAGTACAGATGTAGTCATTTGCAGAGATAGCAAACCAGAAAATAATTGCTTACCAATGTGCTTTCTTTTGTTTGCCCTCTTTCAGAGAATTCCTTCTGGATTTATCGATGTGATCATGAGTTACTGTTAGAACTGCATTACAAAAATCCAGTGTTTGCCTCTCCTATATAATCACAGTCACTCCCCACTGATCACTGGGTAGTTCCTGGGTTGTTGGATTGCTTTTTCTAAAACTTACTCTTTACTCTTACTCGTTCACAAAAGCTGCCCTTACTGCCCTAGCAGACACCCCAGCGATGCATACCAGTGTTGGACATGTGCAACTCATCTTTTCTTCTTTCTTTTACCCATTTTTTCCCTATGCCTGCTGGAATAGGGACAACTGTTGCAACATAATTAAGACTCCTGCTAATCAGTTCGTTCATCCAAGCTATCTGCTAACATCATATATAGACAAGATAAACAGGCAATTACCATGGAGAACATTTGCTAAACAAAGCTATAATTAATAATAAATGAAACTGGGTTCCCAACTACTTAAGTACAGTAGTTATTAATTATCATGTGGCCTCAAGCTATTTGTGTAGAGTGTATAATTTACAATTCTGCATGATCTCAGCTGTACTCCCTGAAGCCTACAGAGCTATCTTTTGCATATCTTTAAACTCTGATATGCTGGCTGTGAAAGTTTCTGCTGTCTTCTGCCCCAGCTCTCTCCATTATAAGGCCAAGAAATTCAATCTTGTGTTTAATGTGGAAGAAATTGCAACTTTTAAACAGCAGTATGTAGAAAATGCCAGAATATAGCATGCAACTGAATTAGATCTGGTTTTGTCACCTGTCATACACAATCAGCCTCCAGCTGTGCAGTGAGCAATTTGGAGGTATCCAGCATTGTCCTACATATTCTTCACTTAAAATTTATAAACAGTCCTGTTTTCATCACCAGCCAGCTTTACCAGCCAGTTTCCAAAATCCTACATAATTCAAACTCTTATTACACACGGTAAAACTCCTTCAGAAAATTAGATATTCTATATAATGTAAAACCAGATATCTTTCCCACCGGAGGTGACAGTGTCATCATAGATCCGTGGGCCTTGCAATGCCTTCAAGGTTTTATGTGCTCACCCTGAGAGGAGGATGAAATACTCGGCTGCTGGCAATACTGCTCACGCTACATTTTTACAACACTACAGTCCGGAGCTCCAAGATTATCACTTGCTTCCACACCTTGATTTCTCACCGTATTTCTTTCAAATGGTTCCAAGAAGTCATAAGCATTCTCCTGGAGGCTTACCAAATTTAGAACTCAGACTACTGACAGGGTTGTGTGTTTTCAGTGACAAAGACCAGACACTTTCAGAACAGGCCTGTTCATATTTGCCTGGTGACATAAGACTCTGTATAACTCTGGGTAGAAGGGAAAACCACAGCATCCACACTGGCCAGACCCACTGGCTTTACTCACCACTTTCTGCAAGCATACCCAAGATCTCTCTCCATCTCTCACTTTCCTGGGCTACAGAGCTCCTACTGCAGTTCCCAGCAACTAAGCTCTTTTTTAAAAATGCACTTATTTTGGTTTTGAATCTTCTGACTGCCTTGTCAGCTGCTACCTGAGAGAAAACACCCAGTGGGTGATCTATTCTACCTCCAACTAACTGTGGCTTCTCTGTCTTCAGCAATTTAGTCCTATCAACTGGTCTTGCCTCCCTATTTCACACCCATGCCTCATTTCTCTGTCCCACTGAAGGCATTGAGTCTCAGTATTGAGTCAGTTAAAAAAAAGGTCAGTGAAAATAATTAATTAATTATTTTTTTTTTTAGAAGACCCACATTCTCCACAAATGCCTAAGTAATTAAAAAAGATATTGTCTCTGTGGCATGCGGCATCACAGTGTTATCTGGTACTCCATAATGTTTCCCAGGTAATTTTCTTTTAATATGATTAATTTAGGAAGATGAGTCGAGTTGGCAGTAAGCATGGTAATTGCCATAAACCATATAACAGCTTCTCTCTGTGGCAGACTCCTGCCATTCCCCTTGCCAATTGTACAGGAGAATTAGAGGCAAACTTCAGTCCAAAGTAAATACATGTAAGTTCAGTTCTGGTCCTTGGAAATACATGTACTTAACTAAAAACGTAACAGGATCTTCAGTCTCTGTGGCACACCACAAATGGCAGACTTGAAATTATCTGGCTGTAATGGTGGCAACAGGGACCAAGTGCTTGTTGCAAGCATGGTCTGAGGCTGTAACTGGATGCTGGTAACTGGTCGGGGGGTTTATTGTGTGCCTTATTTTGTGAGGGTATCATGGGCTTAAGCTATGTGTTGTGAGGGACTTTCCCAAGCAGAGAACAAACAAATAAATGAAGAAAAAAAAAAAAGAAGACATAATTAAACCCCAATATTTTTGCATATTCTTATTTGCTTTGACCTTTTCCAAAAGTTTAATCCTAAATACCATGTAGAGGAATGAGGTGAAGGGTTTGCAAATTCCAACATTGTAATAACAATCTCCTATCACATCTGGAAATCTCAGAGTATTCCTGGGTCAGGAGACTCATCCTCCAGCCCACAGAACTCTGGGGTGGAAAAGATAAAAGTGACATCTCTGCTTCCCACAGGTTCCCCAAATGTCTGGTTCTTTGCCCCCACCTTCTGCCCTGTGAGGGTCAGAGGCAGTACCAAGATGGCTGGTTTAAATCATCATCCTGTGCTTTCAGGAAGCCATTGATTGCACAAGGGGATGCCATTGGACATGGGGGGCAACAACAGCATTAGTGGGAACTCGAGGTGAGGTGAGATGAGACTGAACAAGGCAGCAGGTGCTTTTCTAAAAGGAGTTCCACACAGCACTGAGAAAATATTCTGGCAGTTAAAACACAAAGACTGGACAATAGCTCAGACAGCCCTGTACAGTCCAAAGTCACAAGAGAATGGAGAATTTGGGAAATATGGAATCATGCAGATGGAAAATGCGTTTTGTTGTGATCAGATACCCATCAACATGTTTCACCCGTGGCCAAGGGTTTGAGTAATGTGATACATTATTAACAGATGCTGCCAGAATTTCTGCCTCTTGACTTGGAAGCTGGCTGAAGCAGGCGGCTTCTGGAAGTCTGCTGGTAGCGGTGTTTTTCAGAGCTAGTACAGGCTAACATACAGAGCTAGAGACATCTCTTCCTTGGTAAAGGAGAGAAAAAATGGCTTGGACTTTAAGAGTGTAGAGTGCAGTCAAACCACACAGGAGCTGCTACTCCGAATAAGGTCCACATCCCATCTTGATGAATAGGCTGAATATCCAGCATGTTGCAGCTTTACTATCCAGTGCATGGACCTAGTGCTTTTCCTTCTCCTCCAGAACACCAGACAGCAGCCCTGTCCAAAAAACCTATTTCGACCTCTCTGTGTGTGTGTGAGAAAAATTCTAAAGGGGCAGCCTTGGATCTAACCTCACTTTCATGCCTTTTGAGTAGCCTCTAGGTCAGAAACATTGATCTGTGAATTGGAGAGAATGTACAATTAACTCTGCCTGTAGCCAACTCTGTTTATCAGAAGCACATTTTTTCTGTAGGTATGTGTAAAAAAAGAATAAATACTTTATTGGTCCTCTAAAAGAAGCTTACAAATGGAAGGCCTTTCTCAACCTCTTGAAATATCGCTCAACTCTAAACTTAAGTACTTCTGCAAATATTAGTTGTAAGTAAGAAATGCCTATTTTGTATGAAAACCTTTCTGGTCATATGATTCTTATACATATTTTCCAAGGATCTGAGACTCTTTAAACAACCACTTCAACATTCTCAGGGAAAAAAGTACTCAGTGGTTAGTTATATCAGCTAGATCATGTATTTATCACGTATGTGATTTATCAGGTACATTTCTGGAAATACCTCTGTGACACAACTGTTTTTACAATTTTACTTCCCCAAAATTTCTATTTATTTGTTCTGATTGTACTTTTTAATCTTGTTCCATTTAGTGTGTGGCAAGAAAATTTAGTGTGTGGCAGGAAAAACATTTTATCTCTGTTTGTCCAGGCTGAAAACAGTTTGTGTAGTTAAAAATTGCAAAGAGAAACCCAAACAGACCCTATGATAAAATTGCTTTCTCATAACCAGTATTTTAAAATACTTCTTTCTAATTCTTTAATTTTTTAATGTACAAAATAATTATTAGCATTTCTAGAGTTTGTCCAAAATTAGCTGTCAATTTCTGTGAACGATTTGCGAGAGGGGAACCCTGGTCCCATTAAAAGCAATTGAAGTTTGCTGTGTGACAGCAGTAGTGATAGCATTTTACTCAGAGATCTGAGCCACCACTGGATTAATGTCATGTGGATTTCAGATCCCAGTATCAGACATGAAGGACAGACATAATACTGTATTAATTCACAAAAATTAGTTATTTTTGTACCTATTGTAATTGTTTTATGTTAAGAGTTTTGTTGTTAATCTCCCATAAAAATAAAGGGAAAAAATACGCATTTGAAAATCATCTATGTTTTTTATTAATCTCTTTTATGACAAAGTAAAAGTAGGAATCATGAATATTGTAGGCAGTTTAAATATTACCCTGAAAAGACCTCAAAAGAATGATGAGCGTGTCACTATTTTGGAATGGGAGTTTTCTTAGTTCGAAACACTTTTGTTAAGTTCTGAGCTTGAAATTTATAGTTTCTGACACTGACCCACTGGATCTCACCTTCTCTCAAGATAGATTTTGAGGATGAATGGGCAGTCACATTCTTTTATTCATCTTTCATCTCATAAAAACAAAGTGCTATGCCAATGCCACTGTTCTATTTCCAGGACATGTTGTCTCAGCAGGAGGCTACCTGTGAGATATGATCTCAAAATACCTTGGTTATTCAATTTTTCTAAATATTTTATCCTTCACATCAGTAACACAGACAGGTTTTTCTATGTCACAGGCAATGGCAGCAGTCCAAGATGCTCTGAACAGCACAGACTGAGAAAGGGCAAGCAGTTCAGTCCCCAACAGACTTCTTTTCTTTTTTTTCCACCTGTAAATCAAATGTTTATCCTTATGAATTACAAGTCACAAAATTTTCTAGGCCAACAGTCAGTCCTCAGTGGGTCTAAAGATCTCGTTCCACATGAAAAAATCCTACGGAGAAGTTAAAAGAGTTTGGTAATCACATTGAAGGAGTGTGATGCTTATCTCCATAACCCATTGTATATTTACCCTACTCTTTATTGGTAACTGGACAATATGATTTGGCTCAATAATACCAGAAATTAGTAAAAGTTTAATATTGCTAGACCTTTTCAATACGTTATTTTGATGCTCAGGTTTTTTTAATGAGACCCCTGTGAAAGTCAAATGTTTTCGTCTAAAAACTCTCTGAAGACAGACACAGGATTTGTTTCCTTACAACTTCCTATATTGATCGCCAGATATTCCTTAGTAAGGGATCTTAAAAAACATTAGCATATCAGAACTATAGGGAAGAGAAGTGCATATTTGTTGTTATTCCTAAAAATTAAGTTAATTAATTAAATTGCAGTAAATTCCATGTAGTGCACTGGTCTTGCACTCAACAATGATAAATACCATATGGGGCTATCATTCCAGTGGGATTCTGAGATATAAGAATTTTTCTCTTTGATTAGGTTGCTGTAATGTCACAGAGGAATAAATCAAACAAATAATTTAGATGTAGCTTCTTCTTAGGTGTCAATATAATGTTTCATTTCTAATTCCCAGTGGACCCCACTTATCACAGGGAAAGCTTGTCTATAAGTGCTTATAAAAATATTTTTAATAGCTATATTAAGATTTTATTAAATTGTTTATTTCTAAATTTAGGGAGAATTTTATCATCAGGAAAACTCATTAGGCTTTCTGTTCTGCTGCAGTGTTGACCCCTGTAACAGATTAGCTCTTCTATTAGCAAAGCCAAATGCTTATCAGAATTCAAGAAAAGAGTTGAACTGACACTTGACAGAGATTCTTGACGTGTGTTAATAATATATGGATGTTTATTTTCAATTTTTCACAGTGTCATAGGATCTCAGGTTCACACACTGGCTGAGGTTGGAAGGGGCCTCTGGAGGTCATTTGATCCAAACCCCTACACAGGCAGGGTCGTTTAGAGCAGGCTGCCCAAGACCACATCCACACAACTTTTAAATATCTCCACGGAGGGGTACTCCATCACCTCTGTGGGTAACCTGTGCCATTTTTTTGGTGACTCTCGCAGTGAAAAAGCGTTTCCTGATGTCCTGTGTTTCAGTGTGTGCCACTGCCTCCTGTTACTGGGCACCACTGAAAACAGCCTGACTCTGTCTTCTTTACACCCTCCTTCAGATATTTGCATACACGGATTAGTTGCCCCTGGGCTTTCTCATCTCCGGGCTGACACAGTCCCAACTCTCTTAACCTTTTGTCATAGGAGAGGTGTCCCAGTCTGTCACATATCTTAGTGGCCCTTTGGTGGACGCTCTCCTGTAGCTCCAAATCTCTCTTGTTCGGGACGCAGTAAACTGGGATCTATTCAGGAGTGACTCCACTGAATACAGCATAACCTCAGGGCATTGCACTTTTGATTGAGGCACTGAATGGGTATTAATAAAAGGTAGCATGAATAGCCCTTCTTCTCACATAACTAACAAATGGATGTTATTTGGTGGAGGAGACTAAGAGATGGTTTTAGTTCGGGCAATCACCCAAATCGAGTTTTGAACAGATTTTCTGTACTGGGACATGAAGGAACTGAAGCTATTACAGCTTGGTAGCATCAGAGCTATCTGAAGACAGGTCCTTATTGTAGAGTTTCCCCCTGAGCACAATCCAATTCATTCAGCTCTAAACAGAGAAGGCCTAAAATCTCACCTTTACTGATGTCACATATAGGCTTTTGCTCTAAACCTCCTTTGTTCTGAACATTTTATCTGTTGCTTCTTCACCAACTCTTATTATTGATCTGAGTTTACACAGAAGTAGGATATAGTCCTTCAGTAACTTTCAAATAACTTATCCCAGTTGTTCAATAGCAGCTGAACCCTTTTCAAGAGAGGGATGAACAGCAGCTTAGGAAATATGATGCACATATGACATAAATATGAAACCTACTATCACTTCCGTAAGGAAACATGGACTATGATTTTAAAAGAGCTGTGTGGATTTTGGTATCAACAAATGATTTTCAGAGAAGTCTGCAATCAAGGTGAACGTCCAGTTGTTTCAATAGCATAAAATGGTATTTCCTTGGCAAGGTTTTTTAATATCTTCCAGATGCCTTTTATCTCATCCGTCTTTCAAAGACAACAGATATTTAAACCTAGCATTATCACATCAAGACCTAAACACATAATACTCATCTTTTCCCCAAAATACACACTAGTCTCACTCATATGATCATGTTTAAAAACAAATTAAAATCATACTTTATTTAGCTCACACAAGCAGTCTGGCTCAATTCACAAGGGAGACTTTTTCCTACTGAACCTGCTCTGCATTGGGTAAATAACCAAGCAAATAACTAGCCCACCATGGGAGCTGAGTGTGGGAGCTGGCACAGTGCATCCTGGCTCTGTGCCTTAAATCCCAAGCTTGGGACCTGCTCAGCCCCTCCCTGGCCTCTTGAATTGTTAGTGCATGCAGCTGGGAAGAGCTTTGAGAGCAAGGAATAAGGGAAACCTGCACTGCAGCACCTAGAGGCGTGGTAAGCAGGCATGGTACCGAGATGTGAGTTCAGGCCTCTGAGGCAGGAGAGGACCCTGAACTGGTGTGTCCTGAATTGAAGGGACCAGTTGTGTCCCTCAGTATTTGGGTCAGTCCAAGGCATTTCACCCTTTCAGGAAAAAAAAAAAAAAGGGGGGGAGGGAGGCCTGTGCTGTTTCCAAGGCACCCACATAAACAGAATAAACAGACAGACCATTTAGCATGAAGAAGTACTTACAACACCCTTTTGGCTTTGAAAGATGAGGATTGTACTTCAGACTGGGAACGGGCAAAAAAACTGATCTTTTTAAGCAGATAGAAAATAAAAATATATAACTGTAAAGCAAGTGAGGGTAGGAAGTCAGATAAATTTCAGAATTAATATTCTCTACTGACATAGTTGGGTTTTTTTGAAGACAATCCCAGCATCTTAGTTAGTCCCAACCATTATACCGGGATCAGAAGTCCCACATACCCTTGGAAATGGCTCATAATGTCAAATCCAGCTTCTACAGTGTTTGTAGAGATAGGTAGGTATTAACTACTCAAAAACTCCACTGAAAAGGTGGAAGAGAGACTGTGAGAAGCTTCCATGTATGCATAAGAACTTTTACTAACTTGGTGGGTTTTCAGAAGGTAGCTTTTAGTAGTAGACATCGACATTACTGAAGTACACAACTAAATCAGAATTGCTGCATTATGCTGTTACCCACAATTGAGTAACACTGCAATTGCCATAAGGATTCAAGCACTACAGTCAACAAATTTACAGGATAGTCTTGCACTAAAAAAAAAGGGCGGCGGGGGTGGGGGGGTAGCATTAAAATTTTCTTTACAGTTACCTGGAACTCTAAACTTTGTGACTGAAGTGCTTTGGCTACTAAACAATTGCATGACACAGCAATGCATATGGACATATTTTGGCAACTTTAATGCTCTGCCTAGAAAACAAGGAAGAGACTTGTTGCACATGCACACACGTATATAGACATATATAGATATAGATAACTATCATAACATTTATATGAGGTGAATGAGACAAAAAATACCACAACTCTGCATGATATCACTCTGGCCTCATCTTCTGTTCCAAACACACAGTAAAGACACCTGCAGCTATGAATACAGGTGCTTAAAGCAAGTTTGTGTGGTTGTAGACCTGTGGAAGGCTGGGTATATGACGAACATCACAGTAAGGTGCTCAACATTAGGGAGTTCACAATATGTGTTATTAGATGCAGTAACAATAAGGCATCTTTAAGTGGGTTAAGAGTTGTCCGGTAGATCCAGAGAATCGGAACTGGCTGGGGATGGCTCTAAAGTTTTTGCCGTCAAGAATCGATACCTTGTCCCACACATACCAGACTTCTTTGAAAACACTGCTGTTTGATGCGTGCCACTGACAGGTCACCTTTGAAAGAAAAACACACAACAATTGCTATTCAGCAACACTGCATCTGATATGTGGGAAGGTTGCAAGAAGAACTCTACCAAAGAGTTTGCTTTTCCCAGTGGCCTTTCTGCCTGTGATCTCAGCCTCTCTCGACATGACCAGTTAAGTAACGCAATGCTTTAGGAATTGCTCTGTCCCTGGCAGACCACACTGCAGAAAATGGGTGCCTGGATGAGACGGGACCACCTTTGGCTCTCCAACTTCACTCCGGTACTGCCTGTCTGCTCTGTCAGAACCCTTTCATGCTGATGTTCTTACATTTTTTTCCCTTTAACGAGCAACGTACTTTAGTCCAGCACAGATTGGCTGCAATGAACAGCAAAGCAACAGGGTGAAATTTTAGCATCTGCAGGATACACATCAGCTAAGTGGATCCAATTGTTGCTTCATAATTGTTTATTTCATCTGTATTTTGGCTACACCAAATAATTCACAGTATCGTAGACGTTATCAGGATGGAGGGATTACTATTGGTATTTTAATGTATAGAATGCATAGAAACTCATTGGACATCTAAGGTAGCTGGATTTTCCTGGTAAAATAATCACTGGTGATATAATTATGACATTCAGATGTTCATCTTTATGTCTCAAGCTTAACAGGCCAGTGAATGGATGGAGCTGATTATGGCTTGCAGAGGTACTGTTTCAAGTTGTCTGTAGGTTCATTAATACAGTATTGCATTGCATGTGCTCAGTTCACACTTTCAAGGTGAACTTCTACTGAAATGACTGAAGAGCATATCTATGAAATCCCCTTGTATTTTTCCCTCTTCCAAACTGCCTTGGCTAAGATAACTTGCCATTGCATCTGCTACTCCTCGCTCAATGGTTGTTTTCACAAATACTTAAATACAAGGCACATACTTTAAAGAAATGGTTCCTTTTATTTTGCCTTATGCTAAAATATGCCTGGTGAAAAAAGGACCATGCTACAGCTAAGAATATGTAATTGACAAACAATATTTTCATTTCTAATTCAAACTTGCAGTAATGTTATAGAATTATACAGCTCCACAGCACATGGATTGGCAATATTCTCCCATGTATACACTTTACAGATGGTCAGTGATCTTGGAAAGAGAAGATGGGGGATGAGACATTACACTGTGCAGTAACACAGAACCCCATAACACTGTGAAATTGCTGCTATTGCTTTCCAGCATGTTGGAGGACTTGGTGCTAATGCTTATTTTTTGCCCTCTTAGCCAAAATGTCACTAGCCACAATTGCTCCTGAAAAAATTAATCACATTTTGCCATATGTTTCTTAATGATCTGCAGATGACAGTTTGATAGCAGCTGTTGTAGACCAAAGGTATGAAAAATAAACAAAGAATGTATCACCATTAAAAAGCTGAAAGGTTCCTGTAATTACAGATCTCTATCAGAGTGCAAAGCCTGGAGTATGTTGACAGCAAGGTCTTTCCAATGTATGGATAAAAATGATTTGTTGTGATGTTTTAAGAAGGCATGTACATGTCAGTAACTCTGCAGTAGTTTGCTTAAGTGAAGGAATATAAATTATATAAACTCCTCCATCCCAGCACTCCATAAGAAAATATCCTTACTAGTCAGAGACTATCCTTATGTATCAGTCAGAAATGACTGGTGAAACTATAATATTAGCATAAAATTTGTATCTTACCACCTTGACTCTGAATCCCATACATAAAGTTTACGCTGTTGTAACATTTTTTATTTCTGATGCGTTTCTTGTGAATTGTGCAAATTAATCATGTGTAACTCAAGTTATCAATTTGCCATGAAAACACTCATGAATTTAATTGCTGATAATTTCATTTCAAAGTGAAAATTTTCCCATCGAATGTTTTACCTCAAACCTTGTTTTCAACTTTGATAGTCATAGCTTTTTCTTATTGAAGATCATCCTATGTTCTGAAATCTATTCAAGCACAAGATGAAATATAAGGAAAATGCCTACATCAGGAAAGAAACCCAATCCCAGTGCCTTTACTTTAAAATAAAGAAACAGAAAAATAGCATTTCACTTTCCAGGGAAAAAAAAAAATAAATAAAATTAAGTAAGATATGGAAAGGTATTTTAAGAACAATTCTTTTCGGTTTTGGAATTATCTGATCTTTAAGGTCCCTTCCAAGCCAAAACAATCTAAACTTAAATTTCAGAACATTCTCTAGAACACAGTATACAAGTTAATAGTACTTGTTCAACAAAGTCTGAACTTTGATAGTGAAAATTTAAGTTTTACTAGGTTGGAAAACTATCTGACGGTGTGTAGAAAAAATATCATTATAAAAATTAATACAAAATTCTAAAGGCTATAATATCTTCTTCTTAGGGTTTCTGCATACTCTCTTTCCGTTCACTCTGAAACTCACAACTACTAGATATGATGATTTGCTAAAAAATATTAAAAGATAGGTTCTCTTTTGTCATACTTAAGCTCTTTTCTGAGTTCATGCAACTTTGTCCTTGAAGAAAGAATTTTTAATTTTTTACAACATTGAGGAGGTTTTTTTTCCTCACTAGAGGCATCTAAGTGATTTGCAGGGTTAAACATCCAGCATGCCCTCAGCAAGGACTACATTTTTGTGTCTGCAATTTTTCAGGCACAGCTGAAATTATTTGAACATCTAACTATTTGATTTACAGATGCAATCAGGTACCTGCATATACAAGTGATTGTAACTGCAGGTGTTAGATTGGGGACTGTCATTTGAAATTCTGCCTCAAAATCTACAAAATAATTATTGTTGAAATTATTTATGTGGGTTCATTAAACAAGTAAGCTTTGATACTTTGTATTCTCCCCATGTCAGAAACTGTTTAAATCCTTAGGTAGCATTTCTGTTGGTCTCTGCTCTCATTATCTTCCCTGCTTCATTTTTTTTATACCAAATATGAACACAGAGTCACTTGCCCTGGCAAAAAAGGCAAAATTTGCTCTGTGTAGGCTGTGTGCCTGGTTCAGTTGCAGGCTTCCATGGCTGAAGGATGCGTCAGTCACTTCCTTTTCCATACAGAACCTGGGAACAAAATTAGACACTTACATAAAAATGGTGTGAGCCATGCACTCACTGCCCCTGATTCAGGCTTCAGCTGCATCAATGAAACGATTCTCACTGACACTGGGGCTTTATGTAAGACTTTAATGACTGAGCATGATGGCCAAAATCTGGCTCCCCATATTATTACGCCATCTAACAACCAATCAAAGGTAATGTTTTCCCCTTCTGTTCTTTTAGCTGTCCTTTGCCTGCACTTGTAGGAAGATAATCAATACGCATGAAACAGAAAGATAATGGAAGACCTTGCTCTTCAAAAGATTGGCATGAGACAAAGTGACATTACCAGGTCACACAGCAATTCTATCCCACAGACGCCTAGCATAAGGACTGATGTCACCTTACCCATATCTGTACATTTATGTACTAACAATTTATAAATTACTAAAAAAAACCCAAGCAAATAATGTGTAATGATACTCTCTGCACTCTCACAGGAACAACAGAAATCTTAACCTGCTGTCCCTGGGCCCTCTCCTAACATTTCTGTGTTTTCCAGACTGCAGAAGGGCCATTAGAGCGATGCATTGTTCAGGTAAGAACCGTATTGATGACCACTGTATTTACTGTTCCTGCACAAGACTGAGCATTTCACTGTGCCTGTGGAAAACTCCGTGGCCTGTACAGGAAAAAACCTTCAGCACTGAAGACTACCTTTTTTTATGGGCTCAACCAAATGCTGTACATTTTAATAGTATAAATGGTTCCAAAAATTGAACCATGACAAAGAAGATTTTAGTATTTCATTAAATTATCTCTGGTAATAATTTTGTTCTTTCCCTTTTACATGAATTTTATCTCTTTTCTTTAAGATAATAGATAATATGACCCTCTTCTGCAAAAGTGGTGTCTAGCTCATTCAGTTTAGCCTGGCAGTTTTCCAGATCATTAAAGATATTTTTCAGTCTTAAATATTGGCTATGACACAGTAGTCTCTTTACGCTGTCTGGATGAAAGTTAGGAGTATATGTCATATGTTTTCCTTTCATTACTCCCTTACAGGATGCATGTTGGTAAAATTTATTAATAGAAATTACAAAAGCTATTCTTACTTGCCTGGACTCCTGTGAGGGCAAAGAAAAGCTTTCCCCAAGCAATACTAAAAACAGCAGAAAATAAAAATAATAAAAAATAAAATTTAAAAAACCACCATTAGTTTTGCCCAAGCAAAAATGCCAATTAATTAATCAAGTTATCTGGAGGAGGGTAACAAGAATAAAAATGAGCATCTCAAGAAAAGGAACGTCTCTGAGTGGTACCAATGCCAGGAGAGCTTTAGCAGAGTGTATGAGCAAGGAGCCAGGCAAGAAAGATTTAATTTGCTCGGGGCTTCGGAGCCTCTGCCAAGCCCCATTGAGAAAGGAGTGTCTTCTGCAAAGAGAAGTGGTATCCCTACACAAGGCAAAGCTCTGGGCATGCAGAGTTGTGTGAGGTAACACTTAATAGCCATGGGGCTGTAGCATGTCCTGCTGCTGATTCCCGAATCATACCACAGGTCATCAACAGGATAATCAGAGAGATTTCTACTGACATTAGCAGGCCTTGGGCCAGGCCCCACACAAGGTGTATGACTGGTGATGGCAAACAGACAAGGACTTCGCATCAAGCTATAGATGTTATCTGGGAGGTAAATGCAGAAACTGTTTATTATGATTCTTCACTGAAATCTGCAAACATATTTCTGCTTCTTAATATCGTAAGATAAGCATAATTACAAAGGAAATTAGAATAGAATGACAAATGTGGCTAGGGGGTTAGTAGTCATTAACATATAGAGATTGGCTAGGATATTGCTGGGGGGGAGAATGATGCCAAATGAGACATTAAAAAGGAGCAAATGCCAAAATTGTCTAACACCATTTTTCTTAATAATACAAAGAACAGTTAGTTGAAAAAAAAAAAAACACCCCTAGATAGACTTTACAGTGGAAATTTAATGCTTTTAGGAATTAGAAATTCCTTACTGAAAACTTCCAGTTACCCTTTATTTCCAGTTATACCCTCTATAAATTAGCTTGGAGAGGTTGTAATGTTCTCTACGGCTATGGAAAATTCTGGAATGCAGCAAAACAAACAGATGAGAACCCCCTGGAAATTAATTACTGCCTTTCATCCTTCTCCCGAACCTGGCATGCTGTATTGGAAGGAATCATGATCCCAATGCCACCAACCACACACTTGGTGACTGCAGTGTGTTTTTCAGTGAATCCAATCTTCCCACCATGTACAGTCTTTCGTGTCCTTGTGACATCCAGAGATTTGGAGTCTCTAATACTCTGCACAATTAACTTTTGTAATTTGGTAAGAAAGAAAGCTGGTCTGTTTTGAATATCTCATTGCTGGTCATCGTGACTTTGGGAAATCTTCTCCCTCATGAAGGCTTAAAGATAGAGCCCATCTCTTTTAGATTAACGTATAAAGGTTTTTTTAATATTACCAAACACCTTTGATTGTCAACCCTTAAACAACTCAACAGACCATCCTTCACTCTGCAGGGCATTCACTTCCCTTTCCTTTGGGAAGCAGCAAAACTGCTACCAGAACTGCAAACAGACAACACAATTCTCTCTGCATCTATTGCCGCATGATAGAGACAAGCCCTTGATTATTTCTGGCTTTAGGAAGTGCAACGGGTACACACCAGTCTATGAAATGGCTGCAATGCGCAGCAAAAGGAAGGACAAAAACATCTAAAGATGTGTTGTGTTTTAACAGGCTGTGACATAGCCTTGGCATGTGCCAAGGGGGAAGGCAGAGGGAGCTGCCTGGGAAGCATGTAATGTTTACCTTCCTGACACAGACACATTTTTCCTGGGCCTGTCATCACTTCTCTTGAATAATTGCCTGGAGGAAAGCAAATGGTTTACACTGCTTCTGTAAGAACAAACCAGTCTGCCTGCCAGCATCACTGGGGCAAGACTGTCCCACTCTCCAGACACAGGGCTAGGTCTCAACTTGCTCAATAAGCTTTGAAGTGAAACACAGAGTGAGTATATGATGTAAGAGACAGTAGCTGCAGTTAGGGAAAGGAAGGAAGGAGATGGATGAGACACCTCTATGAAAAATTCTCCCTGGAAGATAGTGTCTTCACAAAGTCTAGAAAACAACCACTCCTTGGTGGATATGGGAAAGCACAGGGAGGATGTTTTGAGTGTCTGAATTGCCATGCCAAGCACATACAGATTCACTGCTCCTCAAATTGTCCTAGTCAGGACAGACAGACAGTTTGATGCCTGCAAGTGTGCAACTGCACTCCACTGTGTTTGACAGTATTACTGGAACTTGTGCACCTATTCAATGACTGACACAGTATAATGTTGCCAGGGCTGACCACATTCTCCATTCCAGAGGGAAAGGTGTGGCTGAGCACTGGGCTTCTTTTGAGACCAAGCATCACACCTGCCCCACTGTTAAAAGTACTATTGGGAATATAACACCCTTCTTTCAATCTGTCTGGGGAGACTGTTTATTTGGTAGTATGACACAGTCACATCTTTCTCCACCAGCACTTCAAATCAGATCTGAAGAAACATTTCAAAAAATAAAATGAAGATGAAGAAGTACCTAGGCTCTCCAGCCAGGTGATTAGATGCTTTTCTTTTGTTCATATTGTTTTGCAGAGAACTCAGGCAAAAAGGGAAAGAAGGTAGGATTTTCTGGTGGGCAAATATAGGTGTCTTAGCTTGGAGTGGCCACAGAGAGAATTCCTCTCTGCTTTTCAGTGAGTGACTGATTTGTCTGTGACAGGACAGGACAGTTGGATGTAAGAAGCAAATGTTTGTTACATAGTGTGAAAGCATTGTTTGGGTTCCTTTTACAAAATTTTAAACCAGGAATGCACCCTTTGCATTACAGTGCGGGATAGGAACTAGCCACCCGTAAGAGCTGCTAGAGAAGTGGTTCCTCAGTGTGAGGAAAAACGTGTGGATCTTTTATTTCAAACTGAATTTAGAGAACACCTTTTTTCAGACCAAATACGTGGTTGTCGATGAAACTTGCATATGGGTCCAGAGAAAATTTTCTTTTTTCACTTATTTTATGCCTAGATCTGAGAGTTTTGATGATGCTTAATCGAATGAAAAGGAAATTGGAGAAAAATGCAGGACAGAGAAAATGGTAGAGGTAGTTATGCATTTGGTAGAGCTACAGAGAGAGATAATAGTCCCTTTGCTACCAAAAGAAAATGGGTCGGCAAGGTTAAAAGGCACTGGAAGCAACACTGATGGCAATGTAATTTCTGAAAATGAAAATGGTTATGATTTTTATTGGCGTGTAGAAGAACGACATGGTAATAGTACTGCAGCTGGTGAATCTCAAAAGGCAGCTGAGGAATAAAAGCATGTGGTGCTGCCAAATGACCTCCCTGGAAGCCATGGTACCATCAGTTCCAGTGGGGATGCACTCTACAGGCTGCCCTACAGGATGCTTTGCTTGGCCCTTCAGCCCATCAGCTCTGGAAAAGGTGGTAGGCACACAAGTATTCATTTTGGGTTTTAACACTGTAAACATCAAAAAGGATTTTTTGCTCCCTTTGCCCCTCCACTTCCTTTAGCCATTCACGGTCCCTGGCTGCGATGGGATCAGAAACAGCCGGAAATGCAAGCTGCCTGTGCCCCTGGCAGTGAGTGGATGGTGGTCGGGTGGACAGTGCCCCATTTCTCACCGTGCATCAGCTCTGGTCTGATCTGATGGGAACAAACCTCCTCTTTCCTGAGCGCCTGCAGCCTTCACTGCCACTTGCCCGCTGGTGTGTGGAGACAGATCACTTTTACAGGCAGTGGTTGCCTTCCTCTCCATCTGTTTGCACACTGAGAAACAGGAGGAGAGCCTGATTGCAGTCTAATCTGACTTTACAACACTCCATCATTTAAGATAGCCCACTGAAGTGTCCTTTCCACTAGAACTGGCATGCATGGATAAAGCATGGAATTCCATAGATTTTAGCCCAGTTCACGCCATTGCTATGTAGGATTGGATACAAAGGGATAGTAGGAGAGAGAAAACATTGAATATTTTCATGGTTTAGTTCACTATTTTACCTTAATTGGAAATAAAACACATTTGTGTTTTAGAGCCGTTTGCTCTTTGCAAAAAGCATGAAAATGGCTGATGGAAACAATTGTTAGGGAAAGATTTTCTATTGGGAAAATAGAGGCTCTGCAAGTCAATATATCTCCAGGGAAAGATCAATTTTTATGGAATTTTCCCATTACAATAATAGAAATTAAATACTTTATGTTTACATTAATTTCGGCATCCAGTTAGACCAGCATTGTGCCTGATAGCACTTGCAGCCAGAAAATGCTCTTCCTTATTCTCCCCAGTGAGCCAAGCTTTTTGTTTGATCTGCATCTCCCTCATGCACCAGAGTTTTGCATTGATGATGGTTTGCTCTGATGAATCCCCAAAGTTTCAGCTGAACTCAGAAATGGGAATGGAAGAGAACGGAAACCAAGAACCACATTACAAATAGGCATTAAAGAAGCCCAGGCATAGTGGCAGCAAAGTCAAGCTGAGCTCGATGTGCTGATATTGCCAGTTCTCTTTGATTTTAAGTAATTTAATTCTGAAAAACTCTTAAATTCTTGATTGCTTGTCCTGAATCAGGTTTGGATTTAGGTATACTTATATCTTGCTGAGACATATTTGACAGCTAACAGAGGAATCAACAAAAGACTGAGATGGATAATAAGTTCTGTAAATGGTACGGCAAGTGCAGGGAACACAGCAAGGCAAAGCTCTGATCAAGCACAGACGGATGACGAATTAAAGGGAAAAGATGAAAGGACAAAACTTGTTTTATTTCAGTAGAAATTTGGTTGTGATTGTCTTTCAAACTGTGTCGTGCACCACTGTCGCCTGATGTTGCCATGGAAGAGGGAAAGCTTCTCACACTGATATTTGTGACACCAGCACAGTAGGATTTCCTGGCAGACTAGAGACAGCTACTGAAATCCTCTTTCACCTGATCCTCAGGTGGCCCTTCTTAAGGGTTCACGATGGACAAGGAAGGGGACTTTAGGTGAAAAGTCATCGTCCCTTTCAGGAGCCGTGCAGACACCCCTTTTCAGCTGTGAGAAGCCGTGTCCGGGAAGGTGCGGTGCTCATGTTATATCACGACCTTCTGGTCACCTACATGGGTCTGCACCATCTAGATGAGCTAGAGGCTGCCAGGGTGAAGTACAGAGGCTTTCTGTGATTCTCAGGCAAAGAGATTGCTGCTACACTGGGAATACCTGGGGGTATGGAGGGTGGTGTCCTTCTTTTCCTGTGTTATAATGTAGTCTCTGTGTCATATATAATCTCTCTGCTGTAATTAGGAATAATTCCTAATCCATGCTCTCTACTAAATATACTTCTCTAATATATTGCTTGTTTAAACTCTAGCTTTATGATATGTTTTTCCTCTGTTTTAATTAGAAAATGTGATGAAGCTATTCAGTGAAGTGGAGAACAAGGTCTAATCAAATGACAACTTGCAAAGGCTGCTTTATGACAGAAAAGTGATAAAATAATAATGCAAGTTCTTTCTTTTTCGACGGGCCAGATTTACCAGTACACCCCAGACACATCACTCCTCAATAGCCACACAAAACAGCTGTAAACCTGGATTAACAAGGCTGTTAAATCGAGTTTACAGCTGCTTTGCATCACCAGAATGGCCCAAAGCAGGCAGCACATACCAGTGAATACGGGCCTAATTGTACACTAATGAACGATGAAGTAGTTTAGGATGCAGTATTCACTTTGGCAGAATGAATAAGAAATCTTTATATAGAGCAGATATGTTAGAATTTATCCTGGCTTTGCTCAAGGGGAAAAATTCATCCTCTTTTATTCTGAATGGATTATAATTAAGAAAAGCATCAGAGACAAATTATTCAAGGTTAGAAATTTAAAAGAGCTTTAAGAATACATCCACCCTTTCCAGATATTTTAATGCCTGCTCAGGCTGGAGTTACAACAAGTGGAACTCATCGTTTAATTATAAAATAACGGTCAAAAAAACCTGCTTAGGTAAGCATGTGTTTCCATTAGGGAAGAAAAATCATTACAGAAAACAAGATTAAAAGTTAATGTTGCAAATCTCATTGTCTGTATAACTTCATTAATGCTGGATAACTACTGTATAATTAGCACGGTGTTCATTGTAGAAATCTATTAAAACAGTTGGAATGAAGTCCACCTGCTTAGTCTGTAGTTACCTTAAAAAAACCCCAAAGATCAGAATATTTTTCCGTGCTTTAAGACATTTCCCTGTAAGTAAAGCTTACAGCCTTAAGGCATTCATCTTGCTGGGAATCCAACAGTCTTCGATATAATTTGACAAACATGGAAAGCACAAAAACATCAAATGACTGGTTCTCGTTTGTATATGCAATGAATCATGCTTAAATTGCAGGGAAAAGCTGGGACAGGACAACTCAGGAGCAGAGTAGCACATTTTCCTCTTCACCCTCCCAAGCCTTCACCAGCAGTAGTGTGAGACATGATCTGGAGATCTGGGCCCTCTGTAGTGAAGACTCCTGCATCACACATCCCTCCAGCTCACTCCTGAAGCCAAGAAGGACCTGGCCTTTCAACTTGACTTACCTTGGGGGCTCTGCCTTCCAAAATCGATTGCCAAACCACAGTTTTCATTGAAGCAGAACTGAGCCTATTTCACCCAGGCTGGGCACAGTCTGACTGTGGGTACATTCACGCAGCCAGGGGCAGGCTGAGGTGAGCACAGCTTTGCGTAGTGAGCCTCAGCCCACACCCACGGGGACACCCAAGGCTGTGCCTGCTGTGCACGAGCCCATATCCTTCCTCTCATCTGGATGGTGGTTACCTTAGGCCAAGGGCTGTGCTCACCACAAATGCATGGCTTCCCCTTCATGGCTGAGCAGCATCCAGCTGGCCCAGACCACAAGCAGAGAGAGATGATGTTCACCTGCAAAACACCGTGTAAAATACCAGTAAAATATTACATTCATTTTGAAAACACGTTATCCCAAGAGGGATAAAACATATACCAGTTTAAAGAAAAAGCCAGGAAAATCTGGTCTTCAGGCTGTAAGATATTTAACCTTTTTCATTCCTGAGTGCTGAGCATTCCACATACTTTCAGTGATAATAATAGCAGTAACAATAATAAAAGGAAATCAAAATCTGAAACAAAAGGCAGAGCTGAACTCAAAATACTAAGGAGGCATTCTGAAAATTATGCACCTAAAAGGCACAATCTAGAAAATCATACTTAACCAGTGGGAATAGAAAAAAAGGAGGAAAACCTCATGAAAAAAAAGGAAAAAACTGTTCAGAAAAGTCTTTTGTTGCTGAAACTACAAAAGCGAATGATGAATGAGATTGTGGCATGTCATTAAAAGGAAATGTCTCTTCCCTATGAAAATAGCTTTTATCCAACTCGAAAATACAATTTTCATGTTGTATTTAATGGGGATCTCACTTCTTAGGAAAAAAACCACATGCACAAAAAATGCATTTCCAGGGCCAATATAAAACCTTTTGATAAAACTGCTTCAAACAAGCAAAAAGCTTGTGGACAGATTCATAAAAGACAATATTACAACAACAATAGAAGATGGTTGTTTAAAAGATGCACACTGCTACTGCTTCCCTTTTTTACACAACCCAAGACATACTTTATTATAATAAATCCAGTCAAGTCCAAATGGAAAGAGATTGCTAACGAATATGTGCAATTCTCTGACTATAATTCCACAGGAAGTATATCGCTGCATGTCCTTACAGACCAGACTCTCAGCTAGCATAAAATTTTGTCACCACCTTGATCTCAAAAGAATGAGCCCAGATTACACCCAAGGAGGATCTGGACTCTTATTTGTTGTGACTATCTGTCTCTTTTAGTGCTTCATTATTATCTGCATGGATGAGCAGATTAACTGAGTATCTCTGTCTGGGAGGATAAATATACTTGTATCTGATATCTAGGAGGAAAGAT
Organism: Mohoua ochrocephala; assembly: GCA_013398855.1. Lineage (NCBI taxonomy): Eukaryota > Metazoa > Chordata > Aves > Passeriformes > Acanthizidae > Mohoua > Mohoua ochrocephala. The sequence continues at coordinate 254,225 of VZTA01001936.1, forward strand.
GGATGTTTTTCTGGATCCCTGCTCCCAGAGACTAGATTGGTTTATGGAGGAGTCTTCTGGTTCTCATTTAGGGGACAGTTAACTTTTGGGTCAGATTGCAGGTATTTTGGAAACAGTTTGCCTTCTGGAAGTAGGAACTTGACACGACAGACAGGGGACAGAAGGAAAAAAAAGAAGAAATAAGGTGCTAGCTCACTCCCGAATTAGGGCTATGCATCTGCAGCATGCCACAATTTCAGCTGCCCACAAAAGGCCACGGTTGAGCTTTCCTTCACTGCTCAGTGGGGCAAAAGGGTGACAGAAGCCTGATGTGCAGTGGATGCTCAGTGACTCCATCCCCAGCCACCAAGGGCATTGAGGAAAGTCAAGCACATGTCACTCTGAGTTTATCCCTGCATATGCTTTCATGGAAATATGTGTCCTGGGGGATAGGAGATGCTCACCCCCTGCTATAACAGCAAGCACTTGTGCATTTATGTAAGTGCATTGGTACCAGATGGGGCTCCAACCACTCCAACCGTTCTCCACTTAATCCATATTCTTAAATCCATATTCTTAATTCAGCATTGAAAAGGCACTGAAATATTTCAGGATCTGTGTCTCTGTTGGAGTCAAGATGGCTCAAGGTGAACCTTACACTGATTTAAAATAACTTGGAGGACATTAACTCTGAGTGTGCAGTACAGCAAGCAGCTATTTTGCATCCCTTGATTTACCTTCTTTAAAGAAGTTGTTTTGCATGCATCCATCACATGTGAATGTAAATCCTTACACTCATCTCCGAAATGTCTGAAAATGGCCCTTTCTGGGAGTAGATCACTGGACAGATCACTGCTCTGGTATCATATTTCACGTGTTATAACTAACACAAAAAAAAGGCTGGCGTCCCACCTGTTTGTACATCAAAAGCTAGGAGGATGCAAACAAGAAACTGGGTGAGACTCCTCTAAGAGAAGTGTTAGTAATCAGCCAAGCAGGGACTAATTACAGGCAAACCGGAAAGCCCACATTTGACCCCAGGAATATACCAGACCTAGTGGCAAAAGAAAGTCCTATCAGATTCCTAAGAACATATCTTTTCTCAAGAGGAAACAAAGAAAAAAAGTCAATACCACAGATTTCATTCAAAGCACTGATAGAAAATCTAGGGTGAGCAGAGACAAACAGATATTTAGCATGAAAGCCAAAGGTCGGACAAGGCAGATTACTGATCTTCCCTCTCCTAAATTAGCTTGGTTTCTACATTCCTTTAAACATGAAGCTGCAAGCTATGCAAGGTGATTTTGCCAAGATGCAAGTTTGAAAGAGATCTCTGTTAGATACAGTTGAATATATGCTATGTCTGATTTTCAACTGAATATAACCTCTTGAAGTGGGTTGTAAAGTGGAAAAATAATGACAAACATTCTGTTTTCTCATATAAAGGAAAAAAAGCATTTCTTACACTATTTTGCTATAATAATTATTGGTTAAAGATCACCCTTTGTTAAAACATTACATATGAAGAAACTCGGGAAGAGTTTTGAGATTTCTTGTTTCTTCATTTTAAGTTTGGATAAATTACTTCCTTTAAAAACAGCAAGATTGTCGAACAAGATAGTTCAGCTTCTATGGAAAAACACAGTTGTCGATCTAATCTAGTTTCCAATAAAAGCAAACAAGCAGGTTAACTGCACTGAAGAGATTTCTCTTATAAATGGAACATTGTATGCATTTCAGGTACGACAATCCTCAAAAATCCCTGCATTATGAACTTTTATCCGTGTCCTGAAAGTTAGGAAGGAAAGTCTTCCTGAGCTGCTATGTCAATATGCTAAACACCACATAATGAGACCTAAAAGATTTGGGTTGGGGTTTGTCGCAGAGGTAACATTCTTAATTCTTAATTCATAGGAAAAAACAAGAAAGGATCACTTTGTTTTAAAATATATTTATTGCTATTTAAAGCATGATTTATGAATAGGCAGAATGATGGATCATATCCCATTATAGATATAATCCATGGAGTCTGGTGTATCATATTTATCAACAAAGATTTGAGAGCATTACTGTTACATCCAAGTGAGTTCTGAAAAAGCAATAAATCCATGTTTTCTGTACATTCTCTATAAATATACATCTGTGTTTGGACAGGCATATGTATACATGTGTGTGTCTACAGACATCTCTACACCGAAGAAAGACAATAAATGTACCAAAATAGAGAGAAATATTTCTGAAAAAGAAACAACCGGTACATATGTTTCCCACTTAGACAATCTGGAGAGCATTGGAGAAAGTGGGTTTCTTGTAAGGTTTCTGCTTTGATTTTTCTCCAGAGCACAGCATGGACACCTGTCTCCTCTTACTCTACCAGGTGCTGGCAGAGATTGCACATCTTCTGTCACTAGGTCCCTTATGCTGAGGAACCACAGCAGGGTGATGGCAATCCCCTCTATAGTTATCATGTCTTGGGCACATCTGTGAAGACAGAGAGCAGTGCTGAAAGCCACAAAAATAGGCCATGCTATATAAAACAGCTTTTTAGGAGTATATGCTTCAAAACTTCAGCTTGAATATCAGTCTCACAACTGCAAACTCTCTGTCTCAGGCCCTTTTAGGGCTAGAAGTGAATCCTGAGTGTCTTTGGTATTATCCCCTTCCTGTCATAGGAAATATTCACTTCCTTTTCTTTAGATCTACAGATTATGCAACCCTTACACAAACAGAATCTGACAGTTTTTCAGAAGTCTTGCTTGATATTCTGACACTAGGACTACTATATCTTTAGGGAGAAATGTAGGCATTTTCTCAGGAAAGGAAATAAATGTGTAGAATGTTAGACTGCAACAAAGAGGGAAGAAGATATCAGTTTGAAACAGCTCAAAAGTTTGGGTGTTGAATGAAGTTTCTGGAGAAGACAGTAGCAGGCAGATAAACTTCTTGAAACCACTGTATTATATTTCTAACCTAAAACATCTCACCTGCTTGACTTCCTAGTGACAGATGAAATCACATAGCACATACATTAGAAATGTATGTAGAAATGTGTATCAATCAAAAAACAGTGGAAATTTTCTACCCTTTTGTCTTTCTCTGTTACAGCAAGAGACAACAGAGAAACGAGCCAATCAATCATAGCTTGTACACTCAGACTCCTAAGGCTTGCAGGATGCTCTGTAATTCATGATTTGACCTCCTGGTACCTTCCTCTTGCTGAGGTTCTCACAGAAAAAAATTATGTGCCAGTGAAGAGTGACACAAGATTCATCTTGTTTGACTGGCTAGGTCACAACAACAGTTTGGGTTAGTCTATAGCCATATGTGATGTCTGGGAAAGATATAGAGAGGCTCTGTGGAATTACTTCCTACAAGCATCACCAGGAAAGCCACAAAATACACCTAGGTCTATCAGATGGAGGATCAGGTGATCCATAATGCAGCAGCAAGCACAACAACATAAATATCTTGGATTAAAGAAAGCAAAAGCCAATCTAAATAACAATGGGGAGCACCCTGCACTGCAATTATGTCCACTGCACTGCTCCAGTACATGCAACACGTATGGTGCTGTAAGACTAATGCCATAGTTTCCATGCTGCTGCCGCTTGGCTGCCAGAAAAGGAATGGTCAAATTCAGCAAACAAGACAGACTGACCTTGGGTCTGGCTGGTCCTTAGTTCCTCAGTGGGTCTGCTGAGCTCCCTAGCTGGTGCTGGTTTGGCCTGCAAAGTGCTGCAATGTCCTCTGGGAGATGAACCTAGGCACTCACTGCTGGCCCAGGATCAAGAGTTGGGCGTACATGTTTGTGCACCTGTTCACTCAGCATCTTCTGCACCTGCATCTCCTACTAGCTCATTACTGTTGCTTTATCAACCATTTGTTATCCCTGGACAGTATGGGCCAGCAATCCTTGGGGTACCAGTCTCCTACCAGGGCAACGTAGAGGCATTCTATAGGTCTGGGAGTTCACTGATAACAATAACCTTCATGGTGTCGTATAAGCCTAGGACGTAGATTGCTAGAGATATTTGCTTATCCACTAGGAAGGCAGCAGTGGGAATCACAGGGGGATAACATGCTCTTCCTATCTGGCCACCTTTGCTCTTCCTATCAGGTTATATATTTATTTACTGGATACAACTGTATAGAATGAGTCCTGCCACATCCAGCGGTGATGCACTGCCCTCATGCACACAAACTTGCCTCACTCACTGCTCTGCTATTTACTTCTGATTTATGGTCTGCTGGCAATCCACATGGAATGGGATTGAAAACGTTGCACCAAGTGAATCAATTATAGAGCGCTAGATTTATAGGCCACCTACTGTATTTAAAAATAATTGAACTGTGAAATGATTATGTTAACTGAGAATTTCTGTAAGTTTGAGGGTTAGTTAATTACAAATGGCAATTATGGAAGAACAAAAGTATATTTAGCAGCAGTGGCAAGAATAAAAAATTTCTGGTACTTCAGAGGTCTGTTTTTAATTTCAGTGTGTTTGAGCTCTCATCAAACCAATGAATCCAAACAAGGTATGACTCTTCAAGAAAGAAGAGTTAAAATAGTATCAAACGTACTAGAAAAATATATTAATTTCTGAGAAAGCAATACCGAAAATCAGGCTAATAATGAAATAAAACTGAATAAGAAATATTGGGGAAATAGGCAAAAGTGGGAAATTGCAAATACTAAAGAAAACATTTGTGCTAAAATAGTTGTGTGACAAATATGGAGACATACGTGGAGAAAGAGATTCAGTGCATCATTTTTAGAAAGACATTTTAATAATACAGGATGGGGCAAAGAAGATCATTCATACAGTCTTTATTGACATCCATGATTCTGGTCAATGTAAGAAGAAAAATTACAATAGCATTTTAAGCAGAAAAAATAATTAGAAAAGCTCAGATGATCTTTAACTGTAACAAAGGACTGAGTAATGAAGTCACAAATATACCCTGCTAGAAAAGTGAATACACAGACAATATTGTCACAGACCTAAGTGTTTTCCTCTCCTTTGTATTTCACTAAATAAAACGGGTGATGTTTCTGACTCTCAGACACATTTACTATGCAGTGAAAGCTATGGAAGAAGTCTGCTAAATGTCACCTCAAGAAAAACTAGGTAATTACACTTCCTTGAGAAGACAAAACCTTGGTCATTGCTGAGACATTCTAGCATTTCAGGGGCACAGAGAAGAGAATATACAGTAAAATCTAATCAGGACATCCTTTAGACAAAGTGTTTGTATTCAGTTATGTCAACAACAGGCTTCCCATCTGCTTCAGGAGGAAGAGGAGATTAATAAAATTAACTTTCACCAAGACAGAGTTAATCCCCAGTTCTCATTCCTGTCACTGTAGAGGGGCAGACTGCAACAGGGTCCATGTGGTTCACAAGCTGCTTGCCCCAGCACCCGATGCCGGTGGTGAGAGCTCAGGGACATGGCAAGGTCACAGCTGTCCTTCTGACCCTGCTCTTCCACCCTCTTCCTCCCAAAGTCCATTCATCACTTGGCCCAGTGCAGATGGCCCCCTGTCTCCTGATAAATCTCCTCATCTTATCCCAGTATGAAGTTTTTTTAGCATCATCTCTAGCCAGAGTGCCCACTTGACAGTATCACAAGTCTTGTTTACCAGCTTGAGAACAGAGCTAGCCAAAACCTTGTATTTATTGGAAACAGTAATATTTTGCAAAAAAAAAAACAGACTGAAGTGAGTTACAGAAATAATACTGGTGTAGTATCAATGTCCATCTCAAATGACCTGATGTTTCATTCTGCACTTCCAAAAATTTTTTTAGTTTCTTTTTTTCATGCTTACATTGATTTTATAGAGTTTTGCAATATCAGTAGTGGGTGCACACTGCATGTCATATGATAACCTCTTACGTTTATTTTATAGTCAAATTATCAAAAGGCTTTATTAATAATGATTTACCATCTTCTTTTCAGGCTCAAAATATCTTCTGCCTGAGTTGTATTGGCAGCTTGTGTGATAATCAAAGATTTTTCCCCGAAGAAAAACCTTTTCAAGGATAGTTTCCTAATAGCCTGTAAAATATTATTTTATCCTGTCAAGTATCATGAAGCCAATATGACATGATCAAGGGGAGAAATGATGATCACATCTGGGCCACATCTCCCTAGCGATTTGAAAAAGCCTGATATGTGGAGCCCCTTCTTTGATTACCGGGTTCAGCAGGAGCTGAAGGGCTTCAGCAGCATTAGAGGCATTCAGCATCTCCCAGGATCAGCCCTCCCAGCTCCAGAAGGAGTCGGGTATCTCTTGATGTACCTGAAAGAGGTTCTTTAACACTTCCTTATAACAAAACCCTAAACATGTAGTAGATTGTGAAAAAATCTGTCATAGCAGTAAGCCCTGTAAATTGACTAGTCATGGGGGGAAAAAACCCCACACCTAACAAGAGAACACCCAGGAAAAAGGATTGCTACCCTAACTTCAGAAACCTACTGTGCAGCCAGTGAATTGTCTGTACAGTTCCTTGGCATGGTGTTATTAAAAAGAAAAACCAAGAGAAAGTTCCTCATAATCACTTGCACAGTTTTTATGGTATCATAAGAATATACCTCTGGAGAAGAAATCGCACTGTGAAAGTACGTAGCATTATTCTCTGATAATTTTTTTATTATTTTCATCTGCTGTGCATTTCTTACCATATATTACATATGTTTGCTTTCCCCACTGCTGCATAACAATGGCAATGGCTGATCTGTACAGTGTAACCAACAGCCCGTGCAAAATTCCATAGAAGCAGTTTTTGGTGTGCATTGAAGGACAAATGGAGGCATCACAGATGTTTGAATGTGATTTGTCTTCATTTTATCTCTTAAAGAAATTCAAATACCCTTTCTGTCTAGCGTGATAATTTGTTTAGTGTAATGTGCATTTGGTAATGATAACAAGGGACACATGTTTAACCTAAGGTACTGCACACTGCGCTCAAAAGAGTTGACTCTTTAAAGTGTGCTTGTATAAACTGAGAATTTAAACTCTCAGCCCCTGTGAACAGCTTCTCTGATTCTGTGTTTGTATTAGAGGAAAACTTTTAGGACGTCCCTAGGAAACTAATCCCCAGGAGGACTGAAATTCAGAGGAGGCTAATATGTCTGCACCTTTGATCCACTCCACACAGCAAAGCCAGACGGGATTATGTCAAAGCCTTTAACAAAAATACTTGGGGAATTTTAAACCCAGAAGTATCTGCAACCTTTAGAATCCAGGATCCTTTTCATTAGGTCTTCTTTTGTAATATTTCTGACTTATACATATACAAGTCAGTTTGCAAGGATGACAGGAGTAAATGTCACTAAAAGTCTCTCTGTGCTCTTCATGTTCTGCCATGTAGCAGACACTGCTGAAGTATGTGAAAGTAAGGGTTAATTTAAGGAAAGGAAGCACATTTACATTTCCTTACCTTTGTCAGTCTCCCTAAAATTACTAAATTTACTGCAAGTTTAAAAGTTTAACCAGTGATTTGTTCATATCCTACTTACAACCATTTTTCAAGGCAAGAGAACTTATGTATAAAAAAAAGCCTTGAAAAATCTGTCTGAATTAAGTTCTTTTGCAAAAATTTGATTCACTCACATAGCTCTACAGTACAATGCATAATTTGCTGTTTATTGACAGTCAGCTCAGTGTCTGCACAATAGTATCAAAGTCATACTTACTGAAGAGCAGGTTAGTGCAGCAGAGCAACTCACCTCTGGTAAGATTAGAAACACTGCTAATTTCCAGAACTGTGTTTTGACAAGCAGCAATACAGGAATCTTTGAAAAAAACCTTGCCTTTCCAGTGAGAGAGACCACTATGTCATTTAATTGCATTTGAAGAGGTTTTAAACGACAGGTTTTGTTCTGAGTAGGTGGTGACAGTACTGCAGAATTTCCAAAATGACTGTGATAAATGCAGCAGCAAAGGCAAAGACTGCTTAATAGACAAGGAACCTCAGCACCTATTATTACTGTTCTTCCGAGAAGTAGGATTTCCTTAAATCAATTTCATATTTCAAGGGGTTTTAGTCAGCATTCAAAAAAATTGTATTTAGAACTTAACAGATCAAAATCTACAGACACAGCCCTGGAGATTCTGGTTAATGTAATGGAAATTGGCTGTGAATGTCTAAAGAAATATGTTTGAAGATCTCACTGTCACATAGAAATGAAAAGTCAGCCTACTTAGCACTGCAGCTTCGTGTCATAATTATTTTTTCTTGTCCAGCTTTAAGTTCTTGTGATCTGTCTTTTCTGGAGGGATCAGAAGATTTTTTTTAAACAGTCATCCCTCAAGATGGATATTTCAGGTTCTCAGAAAAGCCTTCCGTAGCTCCCGGAAACCATGTCATTCAGGTAGCCAAGGGAGCCAACCTGATGTCCATTTCATGTTTTACTGGTGATATTCTGCTGTAAGATCAGTCTCATTTGGAGCCAGCCCTAAGTGATTTTGCTTCTCTGTGCAGGTCAATGGATAACTAAATGCCTGTGAAATAGTACCATGGCAGCAAGGTAATACTCCTATATTTCCTTTAATGACAGTTTTTGTTTTTCACTGCCACTCTACCCCATTAATCCCACCCTGAGAGCTGAAAAACGAGGTTCCATATATCCAGGTAATGGGTTGCATGTTTTCAAGGTCTCCTCCGTATCCAAGTCTTCCCAACTCTTGAAGAACCATTACCAAAGTTCTTGAATTCTTTCTCATCTTACACAGTGTTATAAAGCACTTTATATCTCAATGAATTCCTGATGAGGGTTGCTCTCCACCTTCCATATGCCAGCCCTGAGGTCTGCTGAGTAGCAGGACACAAAGTCAGCTTGCTCTACACTTGCAAGCCGTAACAGGGAAAAACACTTGCACATTAGATCTTACTCTTGTTGGAGTACAAAGCAAGGAGAATTTATTCTACTGAGATTATAGAAGGCAAACCCATGTTTCTTCTCAGAAGGAAACAAGCCTGTTCTCATCGCACAGCTCAGGGCCTGTGTTCTGTCTCACTGCCTATCCAACTCAGGACTGAGCCCAGACTTTGACCCAGCGTGGGCCAGCTTGGATGACCTAGGGTTGTTCTGCTCAAGTTCACTTGCGGTCTCTGTTGGGGGACCTTATTTTTAATGGCACTGCAGCCCAGCAGCACCCTGCTTTGGAGCTTCCCACCATTCCTAGGGAGCTTGAAGGAGTCGCAGGGCAATGCTGCTAGCAAGCCCTCCTCTTCCATCCACAGCTTATCCTTCACTCCATAAATGCCTTCACAATAATCTCAGAGTGTGGTGGAAAAGGGGTTTGCAGCAGGCTGGACACAGATGTGGCATCCAGCGTGATGTGGGATTTGTCAGAGGTGTCTTTCTCCTACCAGCACCCTTTCCTTCTGTGCGGGACAGCTGCATGCTTGCTCTTACAGTCTGTTCTGAAGTTATTCAAGGTTTTTACTTCCCCCTTACCCTTTAATTTTATATGACATGGGGATTTTTGGTAGCAAGTCTTTGACCCTTGTTTCTATGAGCATGCCATTCATGTTTATCTCAGAAAGCCCTGCCTAGACTTGTTCAGAAGAGTAAGTAACAAATCAGATGAAGTCTGTGTGACAGGGGAAAAGAGAGTAAATCACTTTAAGAGCATAAATCAGCCTCCTGCCGCTTGTCCTTGTAGAGGTTAAAGGCAAAGTGACAAGCAAAGATGACAGAGACCAAGGAATAGAGTACCTAAGCTGTCTTGCAAGGAGTTTATGATCTTTTGGTAATTAATCACCAATAGTGGGGTCTGATCTGCAAACACCTACAAAAACTGCTATTCCTCACCCTTTTGCCCAAATGGAACAAAATACAGAAGAGTCTCAGATCTGTGAAAACGGGCAAGGATCTTGAAACATCCCAACAGACCAGCTGGGATAATTCAGATGGAAGTTTTTACATAGACAGCTTTTTAGCTTTGAATAATAGCAGATGGGAAACTTGGAGCTCCCTTTGCCCTCTTTTTTTGTTTACTTGTTTGTTTAATTATTCCTATATAAAAAAACTTATTATTCTACAAAAGATTACTTAGCATCCATCAATGTACTTTCCTGGCACAGAAATTTGCAGAAGGAAAGTAATTGTTGGTGAATAAAAAAGCACTATTTTTAGGCACTCAGGTAAGGCAAGTTACACAGGCGTCTCCCAGCCAGGAATGAAACCTTGCCCCTGATCCTGGCCCATGGCACAATCTCTTTTTACGCTGCTCCATCAACCTAAAACAGACTTCAAACTTAATTCATCCAACTTCAAAGAAGCACTGCAGGTTTTGCAGTGATGCCATTTCAGGTTCCATGGTGCAAGACACCCAAGCTAATGGCGGCATGTGGGACCCTGGCCAGAGTCTGCAGCACACACCAGCTGCTGCAAGCACAGGCTGTGCCAGTATTCTCCAGCATAGCCCTGAGCAGACTGGTGAGCAGAAGACCACGTAACGTGCACTTTACGGTCACCACTGAGGACTGGGCCCCATCATTATCATGCAGAGAGAGTTACAGGCCAGAACAGAGTGCTCTGCTCAGGGTTATTCCTGACAGTGCTGCACATCCAGTGTGTGGTAGCCATCGTCACACACATGTGATACACTCAGCCCTTTATAACAATTAACCTGCCCAACTGACCCATTCCTTAATTTATTTATGCAAATGGTAATTTACTCTAACATTTACCAGCTTTTTAGGATTTCCATATACGACCATTGCTGAAACCCACCAAATCCACCACTTGTCCATGAAACATTTGTGTCCCCTGCTGGAAGGACCAGCAAAGCTCCATCCATGGGGAGTGAAGGTTGTTGCTGCGGGGAGAAGACAGCAGCAGAGACACAGGAACAGAGAAGAGGGAGGAATCTTGAGCTTCCTCCACAGTCATTAGACTGTACAGGAGGCTTTCCCTGGACAAGTCCAAAGGGAGTCCAAGATGCAGGGCTTTGCCAGTCATAATCTTCACCTCATCCACGTGGGTGCTCAGCTTAGCTGGTCACCCAGAAAAGATAGGATGCTCTTTCAAAACAAGCAAACTGCTTTTTTAAGATCATACAATACCTGGTGTTCTCTTTCTTAGCAACTTTGGTCCTGTGCCAGCAGAACCGAGGTGTCTTTGCTAAATGCAACTCTCTGGGTCCTGCTTTTCCTGTATCTCCTGCTTTTCTTGTGTGTACCAAAACCCAGCGGTTGCCTTGCCTACTGCTGCAGTGTGGACACACATCCATTCATGCTACGATCTAGACAAAGAGAAGGGAAATGCTCTTTCCAAGCAGGAAGACTGTGTTATTACAGGATCCTGGGGACAAGGTTTCATGTCAGTTAAGGACACCCCATTGCTTAATGAGCAAAACAAGGACTGTTGATAGTCCACTCGATGGAGTTAAAGGGACAACTTGCAGTAAGACAATTAATGATGGACATTATTCCATCTAATTAATGTCCAAGGAGGAGCTATGGCTGGGGAAATATGAAAGTCTTTAAGTTTCTCAGTTCACAGCTAGGAATTGATTTTAAAAAAAGCAAAAATCTGAGAATAACCAAAAAACATACTGGCAAGAATCAAAGCAATGGTTTTCAAAAGCAGCCAATCAGAAGAAGACAGATTTGACACCATGAAGACAAATTATCTACTAAGCAAAATTAGGTTGAAGTATTATGACCAAGAAAGTAAATCCAGCCTTGCAGGCAACAAAATGACTGCTTTAAAAGGAGTTCAAAACTCAAGTTAAATTAAGGTGTTATGAAAATAATGTGGAAAGAAATCTTAACATATGACTGACAAATCTGGACAACTCTGTAAGGAATGCAGAAGTTCTGGAATTTCATTTTGAGATTAACTAAAAAAGAGGGGAAAAACATGAACCTGTGGTGCTTTATAGCCACCAAAATAATATTTAACCCTTTTACAGAAGCAAAAAAGTCTTTTTCATTGTTTTTCCCTCTTCAAAATTCCCTCTCAGTGTATCCTGAAAGTCTCAATTTCTACTGAAATAAGAGTAGTGATGGTCACATGACAACCGAATTGGAGGAGTGAAATTTTATCGAGATAGGAAATTCATATTTAAAAATGCTTTGTTTTGGGTTTTTTTGGTGAGGTTTTTTTGGGGTTTTGGTTGGTTGGTTTTTTAATATTAGGGAAACGATAAGTTTTTATATACACTGTTCTTTCAACACAGTTTAAAAACCCTAAGTGCTGCACTCGTCATAACTCATCATAACTAAGTCATCCCCCACTCTCTAAACAAAGAGGATCAGGCTTGACATTTCTGGCATTTCTAGAGTAACAGGTAGAACACAAACATGCTTTAAGTAAATATTTTCTTCCATGCAACATAAATGAGTGAAAAAAGGCACTATCACCTTTTCCCTGAAGATTGCACACAACATCTAACAAATAAAGTCATAACATATTACTCTGCACAGTCTTTCAGGGAGCTGAGCTTCACCACTGCAGCTCAAAAACGAACTACTGTCGACATGTGGGGGTTAGCCTGCACTGTCAGCCAGTGCCCACACCAAGTGCCCGGGGACCCTGCTGTTGTGCTTCAGACCTCAGGATATGAGTGGTGCTGGCTCTGCCTGGCACCCCAGGCAAGCAGGAGAGGGCTCCAGTTTCCGAAACCTCAGTAAAATCCTGCCTGTCTGCCTGATCATTTGTATGGTGCTCACTGGCACATCCTCTGAGCCCTCAGTCATTTACTTGTCCCTGAGTCTCAGAGTAATTTAGCTCTTACACTGAGCCTCTGAGTAATTAAATAACACTTTCCTTTCTTTTCTGATTCCCCTGTGTGTCTTAAAACTTCAGTGCATAATACTTCCATAACGCATTAAGGTAGAGATCCCTGGCTTCCCTACTCTCTGTGTCACACAGAAACACACATGCTCACTTGGGAGATAAATACAGATGGGCTGTGTTTATCACTGCCTAGGAATAAGAAGAATTCTGCCCCCGACTTCTTCTTCCTCCTCCTTCTCCTCCTCCTCCTTTTCCTCCTCCTCCTTCCACATCCATGCTCCAGGGGTCTCCAGGGGTCTCATGCTGATCATTCCACATCATTGTGAGAAATGCCTTCACATTTATGATATTCTGCCTCCATCTAATAGGCACATCATTCCCCAGGGTAATCTTGCTGTCAGCTAGAGCCACACTAGCCTGTTTGTGTGTTGCAGACAAATTGTTCTTGGGCACCTACCTGCTTACCAACACATCTAGCAATGAGGCACTACTCCGGCGATATATTGCTAAATTTGCTGGGTTTTGCCCTGTCGTTGTAAAGCTGCTCTTCTTCTTTTTTTTATTTTTTCTTTTTATCCTAAAATCCAAAATGTCTGAAGTGTTCAAAGCAGCTGAGTCTAGACAATGGTCTGGCTTGGATTTTCCAATTTTATCTCCATCCTTTCTCCAGGCTCAAGCATTAGGACTTAAGCAGTGACAGGATATAAATCCAGATGACCTATGCCTTTGGGTTTTTGAGGTTATTTTTCCCAATAATGGACTATCTGGGAATAGGTAAAATAAAATTAATTTTATCTTCTTGAAAAACATGATGAGAGTGGAAACAGCAGGTTAAAGAAAATGAAAAGCAGAGCATGCAGCTTTCAATCAAAGGACTTTTCTTTGTAATATATGGGGAAAAATAAGTAATGTGTATCAGGAATCTGAGGAAATATATAATAGAATATCATTTTTATAACTTGCAAACATGAAATAAACAGGGTTTTCCAAGTGAAAAGATAAAGAATCACATTAGAGATTATTGAAGGACTCATTGCTGTTGACTTTTTTTACAAGAGCAGTTTGGAATATTGGGTGAACATGACCTGATGGAGAATTTTCTCTTTCTGTCCTATAGTAGTGTGCACAGCAACATGAGGTACCTTTGCAAACTAACCATCTCAAGCAAAGACTTTAAAATCTCTGAGGACTCAGAAATATAAAAACTTGATAAGACTTGCAGTGCTTATGATGGAACACTGACACTCATTTCCTGCTCTGGTTAGTTACACAGTCTTCATATTCCTTACCATAAGGATTGCTCAAGTTTTCCTTGAGGAGGACCATTTAGTGCCTGAGCCATGTCAGTGATTGCAAAGCAGAAACGTTCCCTTGACCAGTTCCTGCACTACAGAACAATTTGGAAATCTAAAAGTGAGAGGAGTAAGATTGTGCTTGTTGCCAAAAACAAGTGCACAAGGAAAACCCATACGAGGGCACGTGCAGAAAGCCCTGCCTCACCCAAAATGTGAGAAGGAGATGCTTAAGCACTACCTTGCCCTTATTTTAGTGTGTGCTTTAGAAATGCAGCTGAGTCCTGAAGAGTAGGAAACCCATGGAGAAAAACACTATATAATCACCAGATTATGGCTGCCATGTAACTCACATGTGTGAGGACAGAAAAAACACAATTTTGTCACCAAGCCTGGGATGCTGCTACCTAACACTCGTGTTTTCATAGAACTTCTTCAACTAGGCAAAACATGTTACCTGACAAATTACATTTCCCTTCCCTAGAATAGATATATCCAGAAGATGTCAAACATTCTGTATAAAATCATACTGAATAAGAAATTTCAGCACCCTTACTAGGAAAAATGAGACTTTTCCAAAATAAACTAGGGGTAAAAAAATCCCCCTTTAAACTAGTTCATGTTAAGAAATTATAGTAGAAATGTCATGACAACATGTCTTTCTTTCCATCATTTTTTCATTCTTCTTTTATTTGATGGAGGGGTGTTATTGTTTGGGTTTGGGGTTGTTTTTCTGTTACAATTTGTTTGTTACACCGGTACTAATATAATGGTTCTGTATAATGAGCTTTTCTCAGCAGCAAGTAACCTAATACATTGCTAAAGCATTTTCTTAACACTGTGCACATATCAATATATCCATTTGTTGTTCATGCCAAAAAACATGACTTTGTAAATGTGAACGTAACTGCAAAAATGGAGCTATTCAAATGTTACCTGTATGTGTCAGAGCTGATAACATTATTGGATAATGTTTTATTAATTGATAAGATAATGCTGTACTAGTTATCAAGCACAGCTTAGAAAAATAAAGACACATCATGTGGGAATATATTGAGACATTACTCTTGTCCTTTGGCATAGAAATCAAAAATGATAACTGTTATTATGGGCATGTACTGGCATTTTTAGGAAGCTTATCTTACATCAAATGAAATGAGGTAAAAAAGAAAAACACAAGGCTAAACTTCAACGTTGAAAATGGTCTGACAGTCAAGCATCTAAAATTAGATAGAATTTCATCACTAGTTCATCAGTTCTGTAGTTTCAGCTCTTGAGTCCTAAAACCCCCATCTCTGAATGTATTGTCTCAGTTG
>VZTA01001938.1:0-20041 GCA_013398855.1 Mohoua ochrocephala
TATAGCAGAGGAAAGTAAGTAGATAGTTTTTTCATGGGTGCCTGCCACTTAGTCAGTGTCAAAGCACGACAGTAACATTGAACCTTTTGTATACAAACTTATAAAATGCATAAGACCAAATACAATCTCATAAAGAGGGCTTACCTTTTGACAACAACTAGCGAGGTATCCCTTTTCTGAAGGGTACTTCTTATTGGGAATATTTTTGGAGGCATTTACCTCTACTAAATATGACCTACTGTGCAATAGGTCTTTAAAATAATTTATGACTTGGCGTATAGTGCACATACAGTTAATGTAAAATAGTGCAGTGGCGATAAATTTAGCAAGTCCAAAATTCTTTCTCCAGAGCAGAAGCAACGTTGTTTTACACAGGAGAGTACTGAATTTTATTTAATGTAACTTGGAAAAAGCTATAGATGACCTAGCCACATTTTTGATTATAGACTAAAGAAAGGGACAGGGAAGTGGGAAACCAAATTCAGAAAGTTACTAGCTATGGAAGCATACTACTTCACCTTACAAGAGAATGCCTTAACGGCCAGACTGTAGATTAATATTAGATAGGTTCAGTGTCAAGCCAGTCTGTTCATGCTGGATCATTGTGCAACAAAGAATATAAGATTTAAATATAAGAGAATAATAACAGGGGACATTGTAGTATAATTAGAAAAAGACTTCGGAGAGAAATATGTCCACTGACTACGTCTGTTCCTTGAGATTAGTGGGTACTGGCTCATGTCTGCTTTCCCCAAGCCTGATACCCTTCAGAAAGGTAAGTTGCATCCCAGCTGCATATGAGCAGGAGTGTAGATGGTGTGGCAGCTACTTCAGAAGACTTCATATTTTCACAGCATAGGCTTCTTTGTTCTTGAACTGCTTTATCTCTTGAATGTGTTGTGCTGTTTATACAAGCCATTGGTTTGTGGTAATTGCCTAGATGTGATGTGGCTGTAACTTCACCATTGGTGAAGCTGTGATCCCAAAGTGTTTATATAGGGTTATCCTGGTTTATGGAATACAACTTCATGAGCTAACATGAAATGTTGTAATTTGGCATCTGTGATCATATTATACTACAAAGTTTGAAAGAAACTGCTGTCTTGTGAAGGATGATTCTCTTTGCCTGATTGTTGGCTGAGAAAATTTACCTCCGTTGTCCTATTGCGCTGAGGTCAGGATTGGGTCTAGAATTTTTCTGTCTAGAGCCTGGGATATCTGACACCTGCTCTTGCATTTTCTGAGCACTCATCCTTATTGAATAGGAGAATGATACTTTTCTTTGAAGTGTGCCAAGCCCCAGCTCATACCTGAGGAGTGACTTCAGCCTAAGTGAGTGAAATCTGAGTCTTTTCATAGTCAGTTGTAGAAAACATAATGGCAAATCATCCATATTAAAAACAACCGAGTTTATAGGGAATATGTTCAAGGGGAGTTCCCATTTATCTTGGTGTAGTTGATGGGGTCTGTTTCTATGGCTTTCTCTATATGATGTTTATAACTGGCAATTGCAGTGCATAGCTGTCTACAGAAATTTGTGGATTCCTTGACTGGTTCTCAAACAGCTGAATGTGTATTGTGTAGGTCAGACTTGTTCTAATGATGTCTGTAACATTCTTAACCTATCCTGAGATGCCATCCGTATCAGTCTCAGAGAGTTAGTCTACACTGTGAGGGTGCCACTCAAGCCCTGCTCCCTACTACAAGTGACAACTATTCTTTGATAACAGAACCCAGTACAGGAGCAACAGCTCAGTCTTGAACTCTTGCAGGTAGAAATAAATTATGGGTTTGCTCCCCTTAACATAAAAAAGAAGGCTCAGAGAGTTATTTGAGGTGCTGATATCTCCAGTGCTGTATTTATGATAAATTTTGGAAATACGTCAGCTCCATCTTGCCTAAAAGTCTTTCTTTGACAGTAGCTCACAACAAATGCCTAGGAAAGAATATAAGAACAGGAAACATCATCTTTTAGTTTACTTCCCAGAAGTATCTTTTACATACTTCCCAGAATATTCTCCTACTCTCTTTGCGCATTTCAAGAGTTATCAGAGCCACTTGTCCTGCCTTTGTATATGAGTTTTAGACAGATTTCCAGGAATCTTATCTACCTTACTTTTCCAATCTGGCTAAATTCTTAGCATGTGGGCTGTCTAGAGGCATCATTGCATTTGATCTGTTTACTCTTCGCCCTGAAGTAATTCTGTACTGTGACATGATTTCAGTAGTTTTGTATTCTAGGAAGTCCCCACGAAAACAGTGAAGGAAGTCAGGCCCAGTCCTTTTCTCCCTCCTTGCCCTGGGCCTGGATTAAAGTCAAAGAATCCTTAGGCCCAGTAAATTTCCTACCATCCCTTGGAAGTCAAGCTGTAATTCAGTCTGAAGTCATTTGCCAAGTATCTTCCCATTAGATAGACTAGCATATGGACACTGGCCAGCCATGGTCTGAAATGTGATCAGAGTCAGTGGAGACAATAATATCAAATAT
This sequence comes from Mohoua ochrocephala, assembly GCA_013398855.1. Taxonomy (NCBI): domain Eukaryota; kingdom Metazoa; phylum Chordata; class Aves; order Passeriformes; family Acanthizidae; genus Mohoua; species Mohoua ochrocephala. The sequence goes on from VZTA01001938.1 coordinate 2,489, forward strand.
TTTGGTAGCTGGACTCTGTTTCCCAGGCTTGACATCTTGAAGCACACGTAGTGAAAGAAAAATGCTGCAGCTTTCTGTGTGGGTATTTAGGCTGGAGTCATTCCATCGTAGATCACACATATAAATGAGATAACCTGTATTTACCAGCTGGTGGTAAATGACTGTCTATATTCCTAATAGTGATGGCAGGAGTCAGATTTAGGTGGTTGGGAGGAGAGGGTTTGGGATTGGGTTTTTGTTTTCATTGGGTTTTTTTGTTGGTTATTTTTTTCCTGAAACTCTGTGTGGGAAGGAAGAAAAGAGAAGGAAAGAACTGGTTTCTGTCTTCTGCCTAAGAGGTACTGGTCTAACAGCTGTTTGTGTTTTTGTAGTTTACCTTGAGTAAATCAAAAATTTGTGTTGCTGTAGATGGTGGATCTAGAAGGTACCTAAAAGAAAGAAATGGAGAGAACTCCTCTATATGTATGTATTACTTAAATGGATATAATGGATATTCACTAGTCTTTTCTTTACCTCTGCTTAAGAATTCCTTCTTACAGAAGATGTGGGCTTAGAAGGAATTGAGAATACGATGAAAATCACTGCCCTTTTTTTTCCCCCCTTTTTTGTGTGCCTAAATTACCATGCATAGGTTGCCAAAACAAGATTTCAGAATTCCTTGCACTGGTTCATTACATAGGTAAATTAACCTTACCTGAATTAAGTAGCATGTTCCTTTACATTAATTATTCTAATTACAAGTTTTTTCAGTTCTGTGGAATTTTGTTTGGTATGACAGCCTCTTCTGCCTTTCTGTAAGTGGCAAGCTGCTTTTTCTTAAAGACTTTTCTTTTTGTATTTTAGTGTGCATCTATCGCATGTAAACCTGAACATTTAAGCAGTTAACATTTAAGCTCTTATTTGACTTAAAAACATCTGACTAGTTTCTAACACTTTAAAAGTAATCTTTCTATCAAAAGTTGACAGTTTTCAACCTTCATTTTAATACTGCTACCCCTTTGATAGTTGTACTTTAATTTTCAGAAAATTGGATGCTAAACTAAAAGCTTCTTTGCATTCTGTCAGTCTTAAGCATTGTCGCTTGTAATTTTGGTTCTTTGATGCATCTGAAAGTTTTAGATGCAGCTTTTTTGACATTGATTTTGTTGTTCTTGTATCCTGAGAAGTTAAAAAATTAGATGAATTTTTAAGCTTCCGAAGTATGTGTCATGAAGGCAAAGCAGCTATGGAAAGAACCAGGTAAAGCAAATTATTGTATACTTTTGACTTGGGATATGGCTAGATATTTTCGCTTTCAAATTTTAGATCAGTCTTTTGAGCAATTCCAGGTTTAAATTTCATTCTAGCTGCATGACATCATGTGTCCCTGCACATGGAGAATTACATCAGTAAAAATTCTCTCGTCGATTCCTCAGATATCCTCAGGAAGCTTTCAAGGTATTCCCTAACCAGAAATTTAAGAAACTAAGCAGCTGTGGCACAAGTAATAGGGTTGTGAAAGGATAAACAGATGGCTAAAACTTGGAAAACAGAGAGTAAAAATACATGCTAAATTTTTGCAGTAGAGAAACATTGTCTCTGGAGATCTGCAACAGTTCTGTGCTGAGACCTGTCCACACAACACAGATCTTGCGCAATGCACATCACACGTCTTTTCTATGATGGCACGTGTCAGAAGGGCTGTGTTGGGGTTTGGAGCTCTGATATTTGAAAAGAAGTTAGAAACAGGATCAACTGAAAAGCTTCAGAAGGACCTTCTGATTCGGAGTGATGAGAGAGTAGAATGGCAAATCCAGGTCCTGGAAGTGTAAGGTATGTCAGAATAGACTAGAACAGAATACTTCAGTCATAAGGGACCTTCATCAATCGTCTAGTCCACCTGCCGTGTTGTCCTTTTGAAAGACAGAAAATCCCTCAGTATGTTTCCTTGATGCTTTCCTTACTGCATCAAAATACCATTAAAGTCAATCTGGGGAGAGTCACCCCTTGGTGTCCTTTGTTGGCCTTAAGCTTCTGAAGCTAGCTCTGTATTGTTGTGTGCTCAACATGAAAAAACGGATGTTCTTTCTTTACCTTTGCATGTGTAAGCCTTACAAAAACTGTCCCAAACTCTTCATTTGCACAGTGGCAAGTGGGTTCTGTTTCAGCGTAGCCATTTGTCCTCACATATGTGGTGGTGTTTTTGGAACCAGTTCTGATACCAGCATATGGTACCAGCCCATGGAGGGAACTAGATGATCTTTAAGGTCCTTTCCAGCCCTAACCAACCCATTGTAGGATTTTACTGGTACTTAGTGACCTCAGTACCTTTAACATCTCACCTCAGTCATCTTGCTGTAAAGCCGCGTATCAAGCACAGCACCATTTTCAAAGTCTACAGCTGTGTTTTCAATTCACCATTGTTTAATTGGAGGTTGGGTAGTGCCATGCCATCAGCTGTTCTCAGAATACTTATATGAGCCCATCGAAGAAAGTGGGATACAAAAAGCAAGTTTTTTCTATGTATTCTCTGCATCTAAGGAACTGCTCGAAGGTGTCAGTGGCACAAAAATGGCAGTGGGTATGTTCTGTCTTGTGCAGTGTTAGTGGGGCAGGGATTGGAGCCTTTCTCCTATGGACACTGAAAGGGAAAACTTCATTTTTTTTGTGATTAGGATTAATTCGCCCTTTGTTAAAATGCACTTGTGAATTATTCAAGGAAGGAGCACCATTACTGGTTAGGATCATTTCCCCCCTTGGTTTTGAAAGCCGCATTCATGAAAAGGGGCTTCAAAATGCAGCTAAGCAAGAATATCAGGATAATTATGGGATTGGAGATATAACAGCCCTTTCAGTTGAGAAGCTGTGGAAGATGTTGGATGGCGTTAACAAAACCATCAGAGATAAGCTTTGTTTCTCTTCCTAGCTACAGTGTGCGGTGTTTATGAATGCTGATAGCAGAATTCCCATATGTAATGCCGAATTAGAGTTTCACAGACAGGAGCTTGATGAAAAGAGAGCTTATTTTTGTGGTTTGAATTAAGTCCTGTGGTAAAAAGCTGCACAGTTGTCCACTTTAGTGACAGGTGCAGGGTAGATAGCAAATATTTTGGTTTTATGCTGTACTTTTTGCATTTTTTTGTAAACCAGTTGAAGCAGCTGGAAAGTAAATAGATATGAGAAAATTTTATCTCAAATGGAGTTCAATAGCTACTCATCAAATCGAGTTCTAACATGGAAAGTAAAATATTTATAGACAGAGGAAGACAATTTATTATTTACGATTTGGGAAATTTCGATGAACTCACTTTTTAGAAAAAGCTTTTCTAGGAAATTAAATACCTTTCCAAAGAGACTGTTTGTTTTCTGGTTATGAAAAAAATTATGTCATATTGTAGCCGTGTATGGTCCTGATGTTTCTTTAATTGTTCTTATATTGAGACTTAGATTCTAGCCCCATGCTGAGTGGCTGTTAAGACAGCAAGAGAACTGTGGCAGAAGGATTGATGTGGTACACCAGGACTTCATTTTTTCCCCCCTAAGCTTTTCTGGAACTTCACGAGATACCTTCTACTTTATGCTCTATCACGCCTCTTCTCAGCTAGGTACATTCACAGTTTTCTCTGTGGTCCTCAGTTTGGGCCCTCTTTCAGTCTGTTGGAGTGAGATTCTATGATTGTCTCATAGCCATAAAATCCTTTTCTGCTTTCACCTTGATTTCATATTGCTGTAAAGGAAATGGAAAATGCAGAAAATGTTCTATAGCTGCTAAATTCTCTGCATTGCTATAGTTTGAGTAATTTATGAAAAATTTTAGTTTCTGTAAACATTTCAAAGCATCTAATTTGCAAACTTTCTTTTGGAGATTATTTTAGTGTGAATTTTCAGTGTCTCCATAAACGTCCCTCTTTATAAAATCAATATCCTTCTTTTAAATAATATGTAATTTATTAAGTGAAACATCGAGATTTTCATGTAGTTTATTCAAAAAAGGCTATTGTTCCTGATCATTAGCCCAGATTAACACAAATGCACCAGGCAGACTTTTGTTAATTTAATTTTCAAAATTATACTTTACGTTTTCATTGTTAGAGTTACTCTTGATAAGAATTATCTCAACAGTTCTATAGAAGTCAGGCTTTTCTAATGACTGCAAGCATTGTTCCTTAAATTCTGTCTTTCCTCTTAAGATTGAATCTTTGTTTCACAGCGCCTAAAAAGAAGTAAGAAGACAAAGGCATCCATCTTCAATAAAAGTTACAGATATCTCCAAAGGCACATCACTGGGTCTAGCTGGAATGGAGTCAACTCCCTGAAAAAGTTACACTGTTCATACTCAGAAAAGCACCGATTTGTGGAATTGTATGTTTTCTCACAAGGATGCTATTTATGGACCCTTACTAAAGCAGGTGAAATCAAGTACTGTAATGAATTGCACGGGATTGGCTTAGGAATGAGGAGTGAGAATTGTTGTACTTGACATCATTACAGGTGCTGCATTGCAATCTACTGAAACCTGGGAAGCATCCTTCAGAGATAGCCAGTTATCAGTAGTGCTGCTTCTGCACCAAGCACATTAAATATGTATCTCAAAGTTGGAAATTGTTAGTGGTTCTGAGAGAGTGACACAGAACCTTCACTGCACTGCGAATTGATAATTACTCTTTCAATAGGAAAAAAAAAAATTAAACCCCATAGCTCATTTATGCTTAGTTATCTTTTGGGAATGCAAAGTAAGTATAAGGTCACTTTAGTTCATAAGAAATTGACACACTATTAGTTACCATGTGTCCATCTGTTTGTCTTGCTATTTTTTACCTCGTCTTGCTAATTGGGGCCTTTGCCCTCCTCTGGATCTGTTCCCTGGGCCTACACAGAACAAGTACTTGATTTTATGTGGCATTTCCAGTAAGAGCTTTTGAAAAAAAATATTTTAAGGTAGTTATGTTTTTCACAGAGGAATTAAAGTAAGCATGTAAATTTTACTGTTTACTAGGCGTGGAAGAGGGACTATGAATCTGTCTTTTAATGTCATATTTAATTTCGTAATTTCTGAATATGCCATTTAAAAATTTATATAGCCCAAAATATTTTCTATTAGTTATGTTGGGATTTTTTTTTTAATTACAGATGAGTGCATAACACTCATATAAATATTAATTAGGTTGACATATTTTCTCCATTTTTTTGTAACCATAAAATAATTAACAAATGCAAATTACCTGATTATCTGTACTGCTATAATAAGAAGATTTAAAGTGGAGCTATTTGACATTGTATAGACCGTGTACAAATCATTGTTTCAAATGCTGATGATTGCTGGAAAAGAAAGCAAGTTACCTAAGGTGTGGACTTACTATAAGAATGTGCTGCGAGTAGAAATAATGGTACAAAACAAAGCCCAATCTGTTCTTTTGCAGTGAAAGACAAGTGAAGACTTCTCTTGCAGTGAAGACAAAATCCTTGCAATACATGAGGATATAAAATGCTACTTGAGCAAGAGATAGAATTTAATGTAGAAGAATCTCTTTTTCTATTGGCTTGTTCTGTAGAGGTTACTTTGTATGATTAGAAGGGTGTACTAATTTCCTGTATCATCTTGGGGAAGGTGCTGCTGGAAAATGTTCAGTGAGTACAGTTTTGTTGCTCACAGAGGTAGTCTTTTATATCTTAAAGGCCATTTTCCTTAACCTGTATGTAACTTGCACATTAAGCATCAAGAGCAGAAGTGGTATCTTCCTATAGCAGATTGGCTACTAAACCAGCAGCCTCAAAATGCTCCTTCTTTTTTCACCGTCTGTCCTTTGTGGGATTTCCTCCATTAGTTTCTCCCAGAGTAAGGTCAAACTTTCATACAGTACATTACCAGCTGCTCATCCTGGTCTCTCAATGCATGGCCTTTACATGAAGCATTGTTACAATCTGCCCCTAGGATTGAACAACTTCCCTAGCAACAGTGCAAACACATTTTCATTCAACTCCTTCCAGTTTCTGAATGTGTAACCTGAAGGTGAGTCATTGTCTTCACTTTTTCACAGTCACTTGGGTATCCATATCACTGCAGGAAGAGTATTCCTATGTGCTGTTGGATGCTAAATATCACAAATGCAACACTCAGTGTCTATCTTCCCTGACTTCCCAGTCTTCAGCTAACAACATACCCAGGAAAGCTGTCATGAAAATCAGTATGGCTGGAGGCAACTTCTCTTCTAGCCTCAGGTGTCAAAGTGCCAATCCCTCCTTGATTCAGTCTTAAAAACGTAAGGAGAGCACAAATATCCAAAAATATTGCTTCTCTTCCTGTGCCATTCTCAGGAGAAAATGTGAATGTAGTCTTGACCAGACCTTTCCTCCCCAGACTATTTCAGTAGCAAACAAAACTGCCATCCTTTCCACTTGCTCTGTCCTGTGGCAAGCAGTAGAGAATTGTGAGGGAATTTCCAGAGATACCTGTAAGTATTTTCACATGCACTCACAAATGTATTGGACTGTATGTCTATTTTTAAAATGCAGCTTCATTAATTTTTTTCTTGTTTTGGAGATATTATATAGAAGACAGACAAGGAGTATTAAATTGGATAAGAAATGAGAACTACTTGCTATTGATAGCCAAGCAAGATGCCCTTGACTCAAGAAAAAGCTTAAAATCTAAGCACGTCAAGCAAAGTTAATGAGGAAAGAGAAGTACATCAAGTGTCTACTAGAACTTCCTTGAGAATATAAAAATAAAGTGGTCTGGTATTGATGGTTTTGCCAAGCCCAGAATCAGATTTTAAGGTTCCTGTGAGGCAGGTAAAATCAGTTAATTATAAAGTCTAACAATGACAATTAAAGAGAAAGAGCCCCAAAGATATGTGCACATTCTGAAAATCTGAAGGGCTTGGCACTGACTACTCGTATGTTGCTGGTTATCCTTTAAAGTGTCTTCCTATCAATATTCTAGGAAATATCAAGGATACTTCCTTAGAAAATGCTAGAAAAAGTACAGATAGCTCTAAGTCATGGTTTAACGGGATATGCAGCTAGTTATGCTGTGCATAAAAGGATCCATTCAGTTTTGTACAATAGCTGACTGGAAGAATGCACTTTTAGCTTGGTTTTGGTGCTTATCTGCTGGATTGATGCACCATAACAGTAGGTGTGACGACCCACCCTTAAGGGGAAGTGGGGGTCAATCACAGTAGGTTGGAGATGGTCAGACAGCTTTTCTTTAGGAAATGGACAGTGAATTTCTGGAAGTTGTTTTCTGCTGGAGGGGCTGGTCTGTGCCTTGGCTTTGTGTTTAGCCCTGCAGCCGTTTTCTAAGAGTCGATGGACTGGGTGTTTGACTGCCCAGCTGAAAATTGTGTAGTTATCCAGACAGTAAATGAGATGATCATACCAGCTAGGATGCAGCTGTTGTCACTTCAGCTGATGCAAAGCCAATGAAGTGTGAGAAGTGAAAATGTTTTGAGTAAATAACAGGGAAAAAGGCTTTTAACCATACTTTCTGGTTATGGTTAAAATGAACGTATTCCCTACTAGTCCATTACTTTGACTACTAATTGTGAAACTGCTATGAATCACAAGTTCACTGGAGGAGAAACTTGGGCATTTGTTTCTTACTGTAATCAAACAAATTGTCTCCTATTTTGCACAACTAGAGCAGCTGGGTAGAGCCAACTTCATTTTGTTGTCCATTTCCATACTACTTTTTTTTCTTTATTATTTATTATTTTTTAAAATAACCTGTCAGAATGGGATGCCAAATTATAATAACCGTTGCTCCAGATAGCACTACTATTATTTCTTGTTTAAACTGATACAACTCTTTATTTTGCAAGTATATTCACACTCTGCTCAATAAGTTGGGATGTCATTATCTTAAAGACTGCCAAAATTTATCAGTTTGCATCTGTCAATTTTAAGTCAACATTTTCACTATGGTTACTCTGCTTGCTGTGGTTGCCTACAGCTCAGCCTCGAGGATAACCCTTCAAAGTACTAGATAATTACACTATTCCCATAGTTAATTTGTGCATTTCAATCAAACAGGAAATAGCTTATAGTCTGTTCCCTGGTTGATTATAGTTTCTTCTATATTAAAAGGGCGCCACTTAACATTTGCTTGCTTATGCCAGATGGCAAGTTCCTAATTAAATTCGCTTCTCATGTGCCTAATTTTTCTGCTTGCATTTTGGCAAAGCTAAAATCTCAGTAGGGCCAACAGATAGTTGGGGTATACTAACAATATTATTATTGTTATTTTTACAGTCTCATGAATGGTAGCTCAAAAAAAGATTTTATGGATCAAGAGCTGTGACTTAACCTTTGGTACCAAGGCTCTGCTTCAATACAAATTCAGAATATCAAACCAGATTCTTAAAAATTATTTTCTCTATACTTCTACTGTTGCTCTTTAAAGGCTGTTTGATTTTTTTTCCACAGAAAGCAGGAGCACAAATTGCTGTTTTATTATGTGGTTGATAAGAAAAATTGCTTGTCCTTTTTCTGCTTCCTTTCCACTGGCCTTCTTTTTGTCTTCTTAGAGTATTAGAAGAGGTAAAAACTCCTGAGCTAAATGCTGAGCTTCCATTGTCTGCCTGATGAGGACAATCATCTTGGTTCAGAAAAGTGACTCTGAATTAAGTCTCGCATTCTGAAATATGGTTCAGTACAGATTCTTCATGGAGTGATCTTGAGAAATCATCAATTAAATTGTATTTTTTAATGTATAGCGGCTTCACCCTGGCTGGATGCCCAGCACCCACCAAAGCCGCTCTATCACGCCTCTTCTCAGCTGGACAGGGGAGAGGCAATATAATGAAGGTTTCATGGGTTGAGATAAGCTCCAGGAAAGATCACTCACCAAATACTGTCATGGGGAAAACAGACTTGATTTGGGGATATGAACTGAATTATTACTAGCAAAATCAGAGCAGGATAATGAAAAGTAAAAACAAATTTTAACAGCACCTTCCCCTACCTCTCCCTCCTTCTCATCTCTACCTCCTCCTCCCTAGCAGTGCAGAGAGACAGGGAATGGGGGTCACAGTCAGTTCATCACACATCGATATTGCCACTGCTCAGAGAGAAGAGTCTCCCTTGCTCCAGTGTAGGGTCCCTGCAATGGGAGACAGTTGTCCATGAACTTCTCCAACATGAGTCCATCCCGGGGGCTACAGTTCTCCACAAACTGCTGCAGCATGGGTCACTCTTCCANGGCACAGCCCACTCCAGCATGGGTCCCCCACATGGTCGCAAGTCCTACCAGGAAACCTGCTCCAATGTCAGCTCCTCTCTCCATGGGTCTGCAGGTCTCTGTCAGGAGCCTGCTCCAGCATGGGCTTCCCATGAGGTCACAGCCTCCTCTCAGGCATCCACTTGCTCTGGCATGGGGCTCCTCCATGGGCTGCAGGTGGATCTCTGCCTCCCCCTGGTCCTCCTGGGGCTGGAGGGGCACAGCTGCCTCACCGTGGTCTGCACCAGGGTCTGCAGAGGAATCTCAGCTCCAGTACCTGGAGCACCTCCTGCCCCTCCTGCCCTGACCTTGGTGTCTGTGGGGCTGCTCCTCTCACACAGTCTTACTTCGCTGTTCTTTGGTCGCAACATCTGCCCAATAACTGGTTTTTCCTTCTTAAATATGTTGTCCCTGAGGCATTACTGTCATTCCGGATTGGCCCAGCCTTGGCCAGCGGCACATCCGTTTTGGAGCCGGCTGGCATTGGCTCTGTCGGACATGGGGGAAGCTTCTGGCAGCTTCTCACTGAAGCCACCCCTGTAGCCCCCCTGCTATTGAAACCTGGCCGTGCAAACCCAATATGTAACTGTGTTTTGTTAACCAAAGACTGCTCAGGCCTTCAAGGTGAGAAGTTCTTTCTGTGAGCTGTTTTGCTGGGTTGACTCTGTACCTGTACAGTACCTGGGTTAACTATTTCTTGGGAATTTAAAAGTGAGGGACTCCGTTTCACAGTCAAAAATGGAAATGCTATTGATAGCATAGGGTTAAAATGTTTCCAAAATTGTGGTAGCTAAAGTAAGCCTTGGGAACGGGAGTGATTATACATTATCTCAGTAGAATCCTATGTACCTACCTATGTGTACTAGGCCTCGGGAACGGGAGTGATTACCTGTACCTACCTATGTGTACTAGGTCTGGGGAACGAGAATAATTATGCATTGTCCTAGTAGAATCATGCGCACCCACCTGTGTGTACCCACCTAAGTAGTAGATCAAATCAATATATGGGAAAGGGACTGAAAACTCATGCTTGGGTGAAAACAATATATAACAATAGAACAATATCAATTTAATGATTAACATATAATTATACAACAGTTATGTAAAGGAAGAGTATAAAAATGTATCCAACTCGAATCCATGTCGGAGTCAGATTTGGGTTTGTCTGTACCCCGACTCCCAGAGCTCTTCAATAAAAGCACCGGCATATAATCATCCAGTGGTTATGTGTTTTCTACGCTAACACTATCAAATACTGTATACTTCTAGTTTCCAGAATAATAGCTAATATATATGTGTTTTAGGCTGTTTTACTCTGTAGCACTAAAAATGCTTTTTATTGTGCCTTTTCTCACCCTCCACCCCATTTTTGGCTTTTTAAAATGCTAGGGCTTTTTTTCCCTGGCATTCTTTTAGTGAGTCATAGGGTGTAGTATGATTTTGATTGCAAAATTGATAGTAATCTACTTCAGAACAGCTTTACAATGGGAACTTGTAAAAGGAAAAATCATTAATCATTCAGTGTTTTATAGCATAGTTTTAAAGGAAAAGTCAAATGCTTTGGGAACATTGCTTTTCCTTGGCTACCAAAAAAACCATAGGAGATAATCAGTATTGGATAAAAGCTTTTCCTACACTGACTGCAAGGCATTAATTCATTCAGTGACAGTGAAAATATGTCTGATTTCAGAGAGCACATAATTTGGTTATATTATGGTGTATACTGTGCAAATTGTTGAAGAACAGTGTTTCCCTTTGTCCATTAGCAAATTCGTTCTACAGCATGGGAGGGTATGGCCTAACCTGAGGGCTTTTTGTTCTTCTTACTTGATGTGTTCTGTTTATAAGACTGACTGTATCAGGTAAGACCTCAGAAGGAATTAGAGAAGATTGTCATTCCTTAGGGACATATAAAAATACTCTAAAAAAGACAATTTCAGAAACCACAAGTTTATCAAGGAGTAAAAAAGCGGAAAGAAGCACAATGAGGGTCTAAGAGCCTGCAGCTCCGGAGGAACAGTCAAGAGGAGAAATTGCTCCTTTGACTTGCAGAGCTGCAAGTCAAATTTCACAGGTGATAAAATGGAAACCTCCTTGATACTGGAGGGAACTTCAGTGTTTTTGCAATAAAATTACTGAGGGGACAGACATCATGTCTGAAAGGAAGGGTTCTTTGAGCAAAGAGAAATGGACAGGAGATTACTTGTTCATAAGCTTTCTTCTATTTACATTCTGTCTTACCTGGCTGCTTCCAGGTTCTCTATTTAAATTTTTTTGTTTTAAAAAATGATAGCATAATTTTGAGACTTATTGTGAGGAGCTCACCGTAAAGGAAACTTTAAAGCACATCCACTTCAAAGTTCTGTTTTATATGTGTAAATATAAACACAAATTGTCTAGAAATAGATCATGTAAACTCATGTAGCTTTGTTATACAGCTGAAGCCTTCATTATTCCTGATTCCTTTTTACATTGAATATTCATCAGAGTGTGTGAACAGAAGCAGTCATGTAAAAAGAAAAAAAAATCCTCCTTCTTTTTTCTAGATAAATAATAAATAAAATTTAGGATATAAATTCTTTATATTCTAGTTTTGCTCATATACGGATTTATGCTAACACCCTCATTTCACTTGTATCAAGATCTAATTAGTTAAATGACTGCATATTAGCTAAAACATACCTTTGGATTAACTCCCTTTTCAATTCCATGTATTTTCTTCTGTTAGCTTTTAAATGTTAGTTTTATGAGGTTTTTTTTTGCAAGTACTTTTGATATTTTGTAAGCTGAACCTGTGCAACAAAAGAATTTAAAGAATTTCTCTTTAGGTCTCATAACAAATTGTTAAGAGTGTATTCACTTATTTATACTTAACAGCCAGCCGTAGTTATTCTCTTTGAGCATAAATGCTGGTCTGTAGTATGACCATCTTACAATAACTTTTCCCTCTCGTTTAACAGGGAAGAAGCACTGTTTTAATACTGTATCTTTACATTATTAAATAGTTTTCCATCTTTTTATCACTTTTATTAAAATGGAGTTTTAAGAAAATTAAACTAATGCAGAGTCCCTCTGTGGAATTAATTTAATAGTCAGTTGCTCCAAATATAAAATTATGGTCCACTAAATTCTGGGCATTGGGTGTGTCAGGGCATGAGTTCTGGGAAAATGGCTCCTGTTAGAGTGTCCTGGCCAGAGCACTGTAATTTTCATATTTTCACTTCTATTCTTCTAAATCTTTTGAAACTGGAAATATTTTTCTTGTGTGCCTTAACTTTCTTTTTTTTTTTCCTTCTGGAAAGGTGCATGGTAGTACTGAATGAGGAAGCTATTCTAACTAATGAAGTAGACACTGAATAACTGGATTTAAACAGAGTTTTATGTACTTTATATGCTTTTTTTTTCAAATGCAAATTAGATAAATGCTTTATTTCTCAGAATTAAATATATACTATGTTACTGAAATAGAACATATAATAATAAAGTAAAATGGCAGACTTTTACATCTGTCAATCACCAGTACTTCTGCTCTGTCGGTGAGTAGAGAAGGAAGCAAGAAAAATGAAAGAAGATAAAAGAAATAGGAAGAAAGCAAATGAGAGTTTTAAACTCACTGTATTCTTTAGGGTTTGTCTCTGTACAAGCCGTTATGCAATATGAGAATATGGGTACAGAGGCAGCACTTCCAAGACCTAATAAACCTGTTCTGCCATGGAGGGACAGTCATTCCATTTGCTGTTTCATGCAGCCACCCATACTGGGTGACAGCCACGTGTTTCACTTGAATCCTCAGAATTCAGATATCCCAAGGCGTAATAGACCATCCTGCTCTGGACATTTAGTGCATTTGAGGTTTTGCTTTTGTTTTCAGTAAAGGCCAGATGATGTAAGAGGAAATGTTATGACCAGAGAACATGAAACGTGCTTCTCTATTGATCGTCAGTGCTGTTGACATCTGTTGTAGAAGTGATTTGACATACTGTACGAAATAGAACTGTAAATACGCTATTCTGCCTGTCACAGAGTGCTTGCAGGTGGAGCTCTGTGTAGGCGCACAATGAATCATATCCTAAAATAAAAATCCCAAGGCACAAAATAGCACACGCATTAAAAAGTGCTTTGCTCCCTCCTCCTGTCCAGAATATTAGAGAATTTCATATAAACGAAAGTATACATTTCTGTGTGCTTTGTTAAGTATACCAAAGAAAAAAACATGTCTCGTTTTCTTCCTGAGAAAAAACTAATAATTAACTTCCTCGAGCTAACAGTGTTTGCCTTTCATGCTTAGGAGAATGCTTGAATTATACTAACAATGCAACAGGACAAAATCATTACAAATCTGCTTGGACATTTAGTGTTTGGTGGGGTTTTTTCTCCTTGGTCCTAAGTTAGGCTTCGTCTTCTGCTTCTAATGCTATAGCAAGGTCCCTCCATTGTGTCTTCCAGTCTGCATAAGCTGCAGACTCCAAATTCATCTTTTCAGCTGGACTCTTTGAAAGGGTCTACAAACATGAGCTTTCTTGTTTGCTCTTAGAAGATAAATCTCTCCTAACTTACCTATATTCCAGGGCAGCTGTCAGGCTCATCTTTGCACAGAGTGCAGTGGTGAGCACAGAGCACACATGCAGCTTGTCACTTCTTGTTTCACTTCTTAATTTCTTTAAAGGTTCATGCAGAATTAAACTCACAGAAATGAAATTTAATCAGGTTGCGTAAAGATGCAATCCAAGCAGAAGGTACCATTTAACACATCCTTCACCCCTTAAAAAGCCTTAACTAGCCCTCTGTGAGTTTGTTCTATGTAAATTAATTTTGTGTCTACGTTAATTAGAAAAGAGATTGAGTAGAGCTGGTGAACAATAAGTGAAAAAGATTCCTCTTCTGGAGCCACTGAGTGTATTGGGGAGAAAAGATGACAGAATGTGTAAAAAAATGGGATAGAGAAAAAGGGTGTGGCAGCAAGGAACAAAAACCTAGGAGCTGAAGCAGTGATTGAGATACTGTTAGGATGATCAGGCAATAGACCCACAGCCGGCTGTTTGTGCTCACAGATGAAAAGAGTTCCTAGAAACCAGACCTGCTGTGCACTGACACACGGGGCAGTTGAATACTTACAAGTTCCTTTATTTTCATATTGTCTTGCATAGTAATTTTCAGATTTTTCTCTTTTAGTTTATTCTTTCTCATTCTCTACAAAAAACATAAATATTCCGAGTTTCAAAGCTGTTTTGAGCCTCCCTATAGATATCATGTAATTAAATGGTCTAAGCAGATCTCCCTTAAAGCCTTATATTTGTGAGTCATGTGTTTATTTTGAAAGGTTCCTATTGGAGTATTTTCCACTTTGTAACTCCTTAAAACAATTGCATTTTTTATAGCTTTAATTGGTGTAAGAGTAACTTTCAAATGTTTCTCTCTATTTATGTGGGAAAGATATAACCCTCTTTTGGTCCCCTGTTTTGCTCGGGTTTAGAAGATTACACCCCATTTTAAATATTCACCATAGCCCTATTCTTAGGAAGAGGTAAGGTCTCAATCTATCAATAAGTGACCAGCTGTCCTATCCCTTACAAATTTGAAAAGCACATCCAACGTAGCCAATTCAAAATGCTCTGGAGGGAAACACTAGAAAAATTCTTTCCACCAGTTCTTGCTTAATATCACATTGGAGCCTCTAACATAGTGGGAAGTCAGGAGAACTGGAAAAAATTGGTTTTGAAAAGCTGATTTTTCTGTGGCATCATTATTCAAGCTCATGGGTGACTAAAATGCCCAAGAACAAGAATAGAGGATAGTTGGACTTTTGCCCTCTGTTATTGGGAGTCCAGAGATGTCTAATAAATAATTACTTTTTATATTTTCTGACCATTATTAAAAGTATCCCCCACTTTAATTGTTTTGAGAATTTGATTACTTTTTGGTTTTGCATTCATACTTTAATCTCTAAAGTTTCTGCCATTTTGTCTTTAAATTTGCTTTTGCTACACTACACTGACCTGTCTGAACCTTTAGCAATCTTATCTTTTAGTATTTCATATGTCAAAACTCTTGTTTCATAGAATTTTGTAAGTTGGAAAAGATCTCTGATATCATCTGGAGTTACACACCCGTAAAACCTACTTTTAGTTATTTTTATTGTTTTCCACATAATCACAGTATTTCAGATAAATTCCTTTTCCTATACAGGCTAGAATATTCTTGTTTCCTAAATACCCTTTGCTTACCAAATCCTTATCACCACCTGAATATCCTTTGCTTACCACTGCTTTTCACAGTCTTTAAACATCTCACAGACTTGAAAAATATCTGACAGGACAAAATGTCTTCTATGTCCTTTCTAGGTAGATTAATTACTTAAACTGATACCTGATAGTGTCTTCTCCAACACTGTGTGGATTTGTACTTTGAGGAATAAACAGATGTTTTTGAAATCTTACTGGCATACACCTACTGGCACATTCCTAAGAATAGGGCTATGGTGAATATTTTTTTCTGTTAAAAAAAAGTAGAATTGGTTAAAATAGCAGAATATTGAAAGCATAATTTCTGTACTTTTTCCCGTTGTTTTTTCCTGATGTAAGTTTGCACGTGCTTCTAGTTAGTCAGATGCTGGTATGGATGGACTCTGAAAATGCGAAAGAGAAATATGTTTGTTTAGTTACCTTTCCAGGACTGAGTCTTCAGCCACTGACTTTCAAAATCCAATTGAAAAGGAGGTTGGTAGTTTTGGGGTGAGGGATGGGATATCAGCATTCTTGAACTGTGAAGAAAATTACTTAAGGGAAAGATTTAGATTTTGTACCAATGCGATGTAACCCCATAACTGAAGTTATTGTTCATTATACTAATGGATTCTAATCTTACAGTTGCAACAGAGAATTTTTAAAATTATTTTGCATGTAGATTTTTGACTAATGCTCATTTCTCATGTACTGTAAACTCTGCTGTCATGAGCATTTGCAGTCCAAACAGCTGTTGGGTGTCCAGTGTTTCTGATACTGGTGTTCTGCGGTTTTAAGCTCAGTGGATTTTGCTCTATCACTTGTAAGATGTTGTCAGTTAAAGTAGTCAGGAGGACTATTCATGAATATATCTTATTTTTTCTCCATACTCAAGGAAAATTTTGCTTTCTCTTTCCCTTCTTTGCATTTAAATAGGAGGACAGCTGCCTTCAGATGATACAGAACTCACTGACAGTTGCTCTTGCTTCAGTCCTACTTCATGAGAACTTCAGAAGTTACTAACTGAGGTATTTATTTGTTCTTTTCATTTTTTCAAGTTTTTACTTTGCAGAAATTAGTTGTGTAGAAGAGCAAGACAAAGCATATCATGCATCTAGAGCAGTGAAGAGAAATCGTATATGGAAAATAGTACGAAGTTCTGTCATAAAGAGAGATACTGAGTGATAGGTTCTAATCTTTCAGTAGCTAGGCACTATGTTAGTCAATCTTTTTTATATGTTGAGAAATCAAATAACTACAAATATGTCAAAAGAAAACCTGTTAAAATGCAGTTAAAAAACTTGGGGTTTTGAGGGTCACGTACCCAGTTTTATCTGATCCTCTGATTTTCTCCAAGAATGGGCAAAAGATTTTCCAGAAAATCCCTAGACACAAATACCTAATTACCTAAATAGTAACTAAATAATGAACCTTTCAAAACTGTCCATCATTTATAGGTTTCTTCCTCTAATACTTAAAAGGAATTTCAATTAAAGAAAAGCTTTTGTGTGTTAACACAACATACAAATGCTCTCCTCACACTTTATCTTTCATACAACCATGAGATTAAATATAAAATCTGTTTTAAAGATATTGATAAATATTTTGTTATTGGAAATATTTGTCATTTTTGGCAGATACCGGTGAATTAATTTCTTTGCATAGAAAATAACTCCATTTGTATAAGTAAACAGAGTCTGATAAAGGATAAATGGTCACGGTATTCATGAAGGGAAAAAAGTATCTTGTAAGCCTGTGATCAGTTGGATTTGTGTCAGTCCTAAATTTATGATCTGCAGCTGTTAAATGTCTGATAGGCGCGTCGTCTTCTAAAGCGTGATGACAGTGTGAGCACATGGCTGAAAACAAGGAAACATTGTGCTTTGGGAAAATGAAATGGTGCAAACGTGGGTGATGATTGTAATGCTTCACATAGCACAAACCTTTTATCCTGGAAATCTTGCAAATGTGTGTTTTAATGTGTTTTAAATTGTGGAAAGCTACTAGCACAGGTTCTAGCATATCTCAGGTTGAACAGGACGTCTGCTGGTCAATGTCTGTGTAGGCAGTCTAATGTGAGCAGTGCCAGGCTGGAATTCTTTTTCTGCATTTGAGAACTCAAAGCTTTAGTGG
>VZTA01001941.1:0-75908 GCA_013398855.1 Mohoua ochrocephala
ATTTGTCTCAAACCGGGACATGGTTTTAAAACAAACCACATACTCATATAAAATATAGTTCTACAGTGCTCTGAAAATGAAACCATAAAAAAGTGATTGCTTGTTGTTTTCCTGTACAGATTTACAGTTGATTTGCCTCCCTGGAAGGCTGCAGGGACAGTGGAAGCAACACACTCCAGAAGGGAGCAATGTAAGGCACCTGTGCAAGGAGATTTAGAGAACTTCAGTTTCCACAGTGTAATTTTAGTGTGTCCCCACCAAGCAATGCTAAGTGTCTGTCACAGAATTATTTGTCATCTTAGCAGTGAATAGAAGGTGTGGGAGACCACCCAGTTTGGGGCTGATCTGTATCTCCTGTGTAGTATCAGCACACACTGATGGAAGAGACTCATCCAGCTCCATAGCTCCACTCAGCGCCAAACCCAGCTTCGTGGTCAGCTAATCTTTCCATGATGGTATGACAGAGTGATGCAAAACATTACATGGACAGTTTGAGCAGATGAGTCCTTAGAATCATAGAATCGCAAAATCACAGAATTATTTGTGTTGGAAGGGACATTTAAATGTCGTGTATTCACATCCCCTTGCAATGAACAGGGACTTCTTCAACTAGACCAGCTTGCTCAGAGTCCCATATAACCTGACCTTGAAAGTTTCTGGGGATGGAGTTTCTACAACCTCTTTTTATTTCATTGTCTCAGTTTTGTGAAAGTTCTACTCACAATGGCAACTCTTTGAAGGAAGGAAAAGAGTAAAATAAAATAACCATATTATCTTAGTGATTAAATATTAAATTCAGTTTATATAAAAACTTAGGCTATTGATCCAGCCTTTCTTTTTGAATGGAAAGGTTCTGAAGTATATGGGGTTTACAGGAGTAAAGAAAGAAAATAAGCATACCTAGATTATAATTTTTAGTGCAAGTTTTCTTCATGTTTCTCTCAGCCCATGCTGGAATATCTCTCCAGCTTCTGGAATGTGCAGCATTTTTCTTCGATTTAGTTATACTAAGAAAAAATTCAATTCCTGATTTATAGCTGTTGCTTTTGTTGGTAATGCACAAAGAGCAGAATTCTTGCTTCCATAACTTTAGTGATTCCGCAGTGCTGACAATACTAGCAGGCTTTCTGTCTGGCAGTGAGGGCAGGAAGTGTGACAACGGCTCTGAGGAAGACGAAATGCTGAGTGTGAAGTGTAATTTTTTTTAGAGATCGTTTCTAGTGATCTGCCCTAAGGAACACTAGGTTTATTTTTTTATACTTCCTTTTAGTCTGGAAGATAAATCTTAAATTTTTATATGTAAGCCAGAAGGTATAGAAATTATACTTCTCTATATTATCACATATAGAAAGTAGAAAATATAGAAAGTATAGAAATCTGGTAACACGTATTTAGGAAATGAGCCTACATCCCTTCATATGACTGCCAAGTTCTGAAGATGATCAAAGTTAATCAGCAAAGCTGAGAAGCACTCGGTGAACCTCTATAATAGTATGCCATGGTGCAAGCATATCTAAGATTAACTGCCAGTAAGGATTATGTCTGCTATAGAAAACATCTGTGTTCTATACAGATTTTATTTTATGTTCAGAAGTTCTTACATTGGTGTGGTGGAGCTAGTTTGGAAAATTACAAACATTTTATTCTGCTTTTGTGCTGGAATTCATACATGAGTATTCCTACTTTTCATTATTTCTGGGGTTTTTTTTTCCCTTTCTTTTTTTTTTTTTTTAGCTTGTAAGTGTGTGTGTGAAACCCTGTGAAACTGAGGAGGAGGGTGAGTGAAAATGTGTAAGGGACACGAGGCAGTAGGGGCTGACAGTGTGGTTGGGTTGCAGAGCAAGGTGGGAGGTTTCCTGAGTGGTGAGCCTGAAGAGGCAAGATTACAATTAACAAAGTTAACAAATATTCTTTTCCATCTTTATAAAAAAAAATAGAAAAAGTTTACACAGAAGGACATCAAGACAGTACTGATCAGTGATAGGCTTTAAACATGTACTTTGGTTTGTGGGCAGCTCATCAAGGAAAAGCTGTAAAATAGGTCTGGGAGGGAATAAACATCCCCTCGTGTTTCTATTCTGAAGAGCAGCCTCAAAACCTGAGTGACAGGAGGAGGATGTTCCCAAGGGCACCGTGGGGATTCGGCCTTGCTGAGGGTGGTAGTGCCCTGTTACATCTCCTGCACAAAGGTGGGGAGGGGTGGACTGTGGGCAGAGCAGAAAATTTGCATTAGCAGCATTGCAGAGGGATATCAGAGGGCTGAGTACCCCTTGGTTTGCAAGGGAAAACTCACTGCCAGTTTGTAGGATCTAGGGATATGCTCAGGGCAGCAAGCTCAGCTCCTCTGCAGAGGACACAGTCTTGTGGTGTACTGGAAGTGATGCGTCCTTTCAATAAATGACACTGATGAGATCTGAGGGGAGGCCATCCAGTACCTCTCAGCAGGCCAGATTTGATTAGGGAGCTGTGAGGAGGCTCTTGCTGGGAAGTTTTATAGCAAAGAATGGCTGACTCAAAAAAAAAAAATATCAGTGAACAAGTGAAAAGCTATTGAGCTCAGCACTTACAATAATAAGGAGGCTATTAATTTCTTTTATTGTGATCGGTCCTGTATTCGCTGGCAAAACTCTGGACTACCTGGGATGAAAGTTTATACTGTGTTTGTTGTAAAAGTGTCAGGTGAGAGTGTTTTTCATCTGCTGGTTTGAATGCCCAGGAACACAAACCCCCTATCCTCAGAGGCAATCTACCTTTCCTGCTTTACGAAAATGAAAGTAGATTGATTTTTGTACAGGCAAAGTTTCATGTATTCCTTAGCAACGGTGATGCCTGCCATCTGTTCTAGGACAGAGTCACAGCCTCTGGGGCTGGCAGAACATGCCTGGACTAAATACTCTGTAAGGGAAGGTGGAAACAGCCTTCATTGTGTTTGATCAAGGAACAGACCTATAGCACCCACCAGCGCAAGATGCTGCTTTCCTCTAGAAATTTCAAACCTAAGGCCATTTGTGGGAGGTTTTGGTTGAATATTAGGAAAAGGTTCCTCACCCAGAGGATGGATGGGCACTGGCACAGGCTCCCCAGGGAAGTGTTCACAGTATCAAGCCTGACAGAGTTCAAGAAGCATTTGGACAATGCTTTCAGGCACATGGTGTGATTATTGGGGTGTTGTGTGCAGGGCCAGGAGTTGGAGTCAGTGATCCTTGTGAGTCCCTTCCAACTCGGTTTATTCTGTGATTCTGTGATTTTGTGAAGCTGAGTAATACATTTAACTGAGAGCAGCACAGCTGTGACTATGCAATGGGAGTGGGATGGAAGAGGCCAAAAGCAGTGAGAAGCTATTTAATTAGTAGCATCTAATGATAGGCTAAAGCATTTCCTCTGGTCTCAAAAAGAGTCATCTTTCACATGTTGAGGTATTTCCATGACATAAGCAGCAAGGTCATTGCATCTTCACTTAAGAGAATCTGAAATTTGTCGGATGGGGAAGAAGAGAGGAGGTAAATATTTTAAAGAAGGATGTACACTTTTTAAACAATCTATGAGTACTGGAAAAGGACTTTAAGTCATAATAGGGCTGGTTTTCATTAATGACAAAAGTGCATCTATTTTTTCTCATCAGGATTTCGTACACTAGTGGAAATGAGAAAATAAAGACGACATCCTGAGCCTACTGAAGTAAATTAAAACACTTCCAGTTATTTCATGGGGCCATTTTTTTCTCATTACTAATGTTATCAGCAGAAAAGTATATTAAGAGAGGGGCCAAGATTGTGGTGGCAATAGTCTGCATCTGACCTGAGGCATGCGGACAAAATGATGCTAATTAATGTGTCCACAAAGAGGTGAGAAACCTTATTATAATTTAACTTTCCCCCCACTGAATTCCTCATTGAGGGCAATGAGAAAGTCCTGACTGCTGGGTTAACCACCAAGGAAAATGTTCTTATATCACTAAGTTCCAGAGTAAGAAAAATAACAGAAATCTTTGCCTGAATAAAATCACCTATTTATTTTTTTGTCCTGGAACACAGTGATGTTGAATAATAATGACTGTGTCTAATTTTAAAATTGTTTTCTATATTAAACCAGTGAATTAACAGAGCCAAGAACTGGTTTGGACTCCTTACTCTGAGCTATTCTTGACTCCTATGCAATTTGAGGATTTTTGGATATGATATTTTCAAATCGGAAGAAAAATTGCTACAAGTGGGTGCAGCCTTGGGAGTTAAGACAATCAGTCCCTCCTTATACATTTTGTATGATTCTGCATAGTTTAAAAATGCTTAATATAGCAGGGAAGAAGTTTAAATCCAACAGAAAGTCTAGACAGGATTGCACTGGATGGAGGTCAGTAATTCTCAACAGCCATCATCAGGCAGCCTTCCCCCCTTCAGTATCCATGTCAGCAGCAGGAATAATTATAGCCAAGTAATGCTATCACAAAAGGAAGTTTTAAAAGGGAAGCTCTCTGTCAGGAATAGCCCCCACGTCTTCCATTTGACCCAGACAAGTGATTTTTCTTTCTTTCATAGATCCTGGGGAAAAATTCCACAGCTGTTTCTTTCCTCAGAGGCTTGTCCACTACTCTCCTGCTGGGATGTAACCTTCTGCTTTGGCTTTAGCAGCCCTGTGCCTGTGAACCATGATAATTTTACCAGATGTTTATGTCCTGTCATTGAGATTAAAGACTTGAATCTTTCCCAGCCATTTCTCTTCCTAATTTGCTAAGGAAAAACTGGTTCTCACAGGCATTGCAGTATTCAAGCTAAACTCTGTTTATATAAAGTAATGTAAAACTATGGTATAAGTAGTGGATCTTAGAAGGCAAATAAAGGCCTCTGAAAAACATAGCTTAGAGAAACCATGTCCTCTTAAGACTGCTGTAAATAACAGAGGCTGCAAAAATATTTTGCCAGGTCAGCTCACTTAGACTTACATTTCTCTCTTTCTCTCTTGCTGTTTTCTTTCTTGTTTCTTGGTTTAAAAAGATTTAAAAAATGGAGATTATAATTTGCATCTGACACAAATAGTGTATCTGTACCATTGCCTGCATTCCTGATAATGCATGGTGCTTTCTGTGCTGATGTTAGATAAGAAAGTAAAGCTCCCTATATTCAATTCAGTAGCCAAACTCTTGTCATGACACAGAACTTTTCACCCTCTTGTCAGAATGTTGTTGAGGATCCCTTTGGATAAAGAAAAATGCCAGATTCTTTCTTTAAAAAAACTGTAGATCACATTTGACATTTGTAGGACACCAAAGCCCATCTCTAATGTGCCTCTGTCTCTCATTGACAGAAACATTTATCCCTTGTTCTTTTTCAGTTCATGCTTCTCACTTACAAGGATGTCCTATGTTCCTACCTTTACAGGCATTATTATGCAAGGCTATATTAAAAAAACACATGACTTTTCTTGTGAAAGTGATTAGGAGGGATTCACAACCTGATCCCAAGTCAATCTTGATGTCACTTTCACAGATTTTAAACCAAGTCTGGGTTATGGTACAGATGGCAGCCTTAACAAATATAATTGTATTTTTTATTAACTCTTAGAGCATCATGCAATTAAGGCACCATACTTATGCATCTATCCATATTGAGAAGACTATTCAAAATATTTTATCCATATTTAAGCATGAGAAATATCTTGGTTACAATTAAGTATGATTCACAACTCTCTTATATAATACTGTATTTAATCGCAAGTTCAGCTGGCTCATTCTTCAAGTTCACTTGAAATACATATGAGATTTCAGTATAGTATTACAGTCACTTGGAGAGGCTCCCTGGAGTCATTAGCAGCTCTCTGACTTAGCCAATTAATACAGGTTAAATAATAAATTTTGTTAATTTCCCCCTGTCATGTCATAAGGAGAACCCAGAAAAACAGGATAATAAAAATGACAGCTTTTGTCTTTCCAGGTGCCTCTTCCTAGTTCCAAGTCTAATCAAACCCAACTATTTAAAGACTCACTGAAAGCACAGAATAAATTTCAAGATGCATTGATTCTTGAAATTTCACTTTTAAAAACAATAGATTGGTTGGTCTATTTATTACTACTTATATCAATGAAATCTTCTGAGTGATGTTTGTTCTGATTCCTTATCTATTGCTTAATGACTAAATAAGGTCTGGTCTTTGACGGGCAATCCATACAATCACTTTCAGCTTTTAGAATTTATATCTTTGCTTCTTAGAGGGTGTAAGTAGCCTTGCTTTTAATCTGTTTTTAAAATCAGACTCATCCTGAAAATTATTACAAATATAGCTATCTGGGCAGAAGAATTCAAATAAGAATAAAAAGCAAAAGCAGGCAGACTATTAAGATGTATATAGGTGTTTCTATCAAACAAAGGAGAATAAGAAATACAGCAAATATTTTTGCAGCGTGATCATATTGCACAGGGGAAACTCATATACAGCTGCCACGTGTCATTAGAGTGTAATGGAGATTTCAGTCCCCTCTTTCATAGCGGAACATCCTTTGATAGCATTTAAAAATCAGCTTATTGCCTAAAATTTTGTGGTTTATCCACAAATAAATCATTATGCGTATAAATCACATTCAATCTAAAAACAAAAGGCTTTCAAGAAACATCAGGCATTAAATTAATTGTTAGTAACTCTGTTTCAGTTTACTTTGTTTCCTGTTTATTTTTTAGCTTCAGATATTTCTAGAATTAGACTGAACTTTATATGACATTTTTCTGGTCATTTTTTACTGGGTTACCAGTTTGGCAAGTGGTTGTTGTTTTCAACAGGATTGTTTACTTCATTGACTCACCAGAATATTTTAGTGATAAAAATTTGGAAGAAATCTGTGGTTTGTGCTAAAATTGTAGTGGGTGTAATCACAGGGTAATCAAGGTGAGTTGCTGTACATACATAAACACAGCTGCTGTGTTTGTGTTTGTGGCCAATGACTTTTAAATATTCAATCACAATGAAAATATCAACCACTATTCCAAATTGTCATGAAAGGCAAGGAAGGCTTCTTCCCATTGCTGCAGAAATGAGAAGATGAACACAGAGAAAATGAGTGATTGCCCAACAAGGACCCATAGGGAAGGGTTAATTCAATTTACATCTTCCCAATGCTGGTTCAGTGTCTTCACCATGAGAAGGTAATTCCAGTTCTTTCCATTCTCATTATTTTCATCAGCCCCATGTTATTAATGTTTTAGAATAAAAAATAACTTAGTGGTAAAAATAAAAATATTATAACTTAATTTTATCAAATCTTAATATATGAAGACTTCAAACAGGAAAATGACCATTCAGGTTTCAAAATCTTTATTGAATAAATTCATGAGCCAAAGCCATGCACCTAGGAAAAGTATAAAAGCTGTTCTTTCAGGAAAAATGAACCATCGGTGCCAACTTATTTTAGTGCTTTAAGCTACACTAGACTTAAAACTCTGTAATACAAAAAAAAAATGTAATAGGAGGTTGAAAGTACCACTATGAAATTAGAGAAGGAAAAAGCGTACAGACCAAAGAACTTTGCAAAAGAAGATTTAGTTTTTAATTAAACCGGGAAATCAATGTAAATATTATGACAGAGCATGATGAAATGCCTCAAGATCAGTGTTGGAGTTTGGCTTATGCTTGGGCCAAAGATGCATAAAGGTGGAGAATTAATTTCCTGAAATAGCCTTTTGAGATGTCTGAGCATTTAGCTGTTTATTGATAAAAGAAAGTATGATACACCAGAAATGTTATTAGAAGACTTAGTTGGGATTTGTCTAACTTTGCACATTAAGAAGTTACCTGGCTTGACTAAAAACCTTGCCTAGGTTCTTCTTATTACTCACTGGGAAAAAGAGTCACCTCCAAGGGATAGCATAACATGTGGTTTGGTCATCTGTTTCAGGATGGGATGAATTCCTGTGTGGAAGTGTCTCTTTTTCTCTTCACTGATTACAGAAGGATCCTTGTTTGACAGTACTTGCTGAGCTAGAATCCCATGAAATGATTTTTCTGAGGTTTTTTAGGAGAAAATCCTTGTTTGAAAGGGGATTGTTGTTTGGTCCCAAGCATGGTCTGGTTTTCTAGGTTTTTGAATGAGATGTGTAATATTTTCTAAACCCAGCAGGTGTTAATATAAATGAATATCTAAAAAACATGGTCTCCAGCATCACAGGCTACACGAAGAAAATTACTGTAACTGTTCAATTTATGTTTCTAAGTGAAGGCCTCACACATGAGTTTTCCTATCAGATCAGCATTTTAACAAATGGAGGATTTTAAAATCACGGCAAGAAAGTCCACTGAAAGTGGAATCATTCAGTCTCTTACTATTGTATAGGCTCCACTGGTTTGAAAATCAGAGCGTGATGCAAATTTTTTACAAAAACGCTTTTTGAGATGAATTATTGGGCAACAGTGTAGCTTGGCAAAGAAATAATACCACAGAATCATAAAATCATAGAATGGCTTTTGTTGGAAGGGACTTTAAAAATCATCTCATTCCATCCCCCCTGCCATTGGCAGGGACACCTTCCACTAGACCAGGTTGCTCAGAGCCCCGTCCAACCTGGCCTTGAACACTTCCAGGGATGGGGCATCCACAGCTTCTCTGGGCAGCCTGTGCCAGTGCCTCACCACCCCCATAGTGAAGACCTTCTTCCTAGTAGCTAATCTAGATCTACCTCTTTCAGTTTAAAACCATTTTCTCCCTTGTCCTGTCACTACAAACCCTTTTTAAAAGTCCTTCTCCAGCTCTCTTGCAGGCCCTCTTTAAGTACTGGAAGGCTATTATAAGGTCTCCTTCTCCCCTTCCCTTCCCTTCCCTTCCCTTCCCTTCCCTTCCCTTCCCTTCCCTTCCCTTCCCTTCCCTTCCCTTCCCTTCCCTTCCCTTCCCTTCCCTTCCCTTCCCTTCCCTTCCCTTCCCTTCCCTTCCCTTCCCTTCCCTTCCCTTCCCTTCCCTTCCCTTCCCTTCCCTTCCCTTCCCTTCCCTTCCCTTCCCTTCCCTTCCCTTCCCTTCCCTTCCCTTCCCTTCCCACCAGGATTTTTTTGTTTCTTTCTTTCTTTCTTTTGTTTTGTTCGGGTTTTTTAGTTAAACACTGAAAAAGAAAAAACATTTTTATATGACTTTTTCCATCTTGGAAGGCACTTCAAAATTTCTCCTGTTGAATGTAATTTGAATCAAAAGCAGAAAGAATCAGAACTTTATCCTAAGAAAGCCTTGACATTCACATTTACTATGGTATTTGATATGGAACAGTCAGGAAAATAAAAAAAAAATGAGGCTTTTTGCATCTCTTTCTTGATGGCACCAAATATCGTCTATTTACTGGGAACACACATCAGTTCATTAATTTATTGCATCATTATGTGACAATGATTATCTACAATATGGTTGAAAATCATGGCAATATTTTCATCCTTGAAGAAAGGAATAAACAATTAGAAGATTGATTTTACTGTGGTTGCTATTGATTTTTATTATTATTTGCTTGGGTAAACCACATGGAGCATAAGCACCCAGACCAGCAGCTGTGAAAATTATGTATTAGGAGATAAATCCTGCTGCAAAAAATGTAATAGTCAACAACACAGGAAAGAAAGGTTTGCTATTGTGCTCTACTGAGTTTGTCATAGGTGTACTTAATAGAGTATAAGAGGCCACACTTTTAAAGCTTTTGTTTCATTTTATGGTTTGGGAGTTTAGTGACTATGGAAAAGGTGGAATTGTTATAAATTTTTAAAAGAAATGTTCAATTTATGTTATTTCTGGTGCATTTTTTTTTCTTAATAAGGGTCGAAATCTAATAAAATTAAATAGAAAGAAAAAGGAATTTCACTTTTGAAGGACTTCAAGCAGTGATAAGGAGCTCACACTGGAACAGATAGTGAAGAACTGGAGCCTGTGGGAAGGACTCACATTGGGGACGTTCATGGAAGGCTGTCTCCTGCAGGAGACCACAGCCTCCATTCCCTGCAAGCTGCAGGAGAGGAGGAAAAGTGGGAGTTAAGCTGAGCCAGGGAAAAAGAAGGGGGAAGGTGTTTTAAGATTTATTTTATATTTCTCATTATGTGGTGCTGGTTTTATTGGTAATAAATTAAACTAATTTCCCAAAGTCAAGTCAGTTTCGCCTGTGACAGTAATTGATGGATGATCCCTCCCTTCACTTATCTCAGTCCAAGTGCTTTTCAATATATTTTCTCTCCCCTGTCCGGCCAAGGAGGGGAGTGAAAGAGTGGCTTTGGTGGTTAACCCATCACAAACATGCTTGAGCTAATCAAAATATTTCAGGGTCCATTAAACCCACCAATATTTTACACAGGATCAGACATTTCCATGGCTGAAGGCAATCCAGAATGCTTATGGTCTTTAAACAGTAGATATGGTCCAAAAGGTCTCTTCACAACCTTGCATGTGGATCATTTTTGAAATACCTTACAAGCAAAAAATATATAAGCTTCCCAAGTAAAGAGGGTTAAATATTCAAACATAGAATTTTAACCTTCCCAAAGACATTCTTTAGAAATATACTCTTCTTTTTTTCTCCATTAAAATGACATCTTTGCCAAATGCACACTTTAAAGAAGTAGTAGATGGCACATTTCATTATAATAGATTGGTTTTCAAATTAATTTTTACAGTCAGATTTCGGCAAAAGTCAACAAAGTTAAAAAGCTATCAGAAAATACATACATTTCTACCAACTGAAAGTGACGAGCAAAACGGGTTTTTAGTAGACTATGCATAAACACAGTTGAGCAGGTAAGCCATTTGCATTTTAATCAGCCACTATTTACACATTTACCTGACTCAGTGGTTTTGGGAAAAGTTAAAAGCTTCTTAACCAGGTATTTTTTCCTGATGAAGAATTATTCTCTATCAAGTAAGCACGCGGTTAGGGAATCGTAACACAAGTGAATGTCGGCCTACGTTTCCAGCTTAAATCCCTGTCCTGGATGGATGCCAGATTCTTAATAGCTGTTCTGTTTTCCTCCTTGGCTCATCTTGGTTCACGTAGGGAAATTACTGTTCCTCATCTCTCTTCTCAGATGCTGTGGGATGGCATCTTTTGTAAACAGAGAGATCGTTTCTCTAGCCTTTACCAAAATCCTGCACTTCTAAAATGAGGTTGACAGTCCACTCATTCAGGAAGAAGACTGCCTATAGACACACCTCACTGATCTGCATAACATTATTTATTTCAGAGGGTTTGGTGTTGTTTTTCCATTCAAAGTCCTTTCATGTTAGGGCAGAGGCAACGTTAACTCTCTATTTATGCAAAGATTAATGTTAGCATTTACGAAAAGAACACCACCGACAAATGAAAAATCAAACAAAAAGAAGTACAAACCAAGAAACGCTCCCCACTCCCCACCAAAAAAACCCCAAAACTGGCAAAGCCACTGAAATACAGCACACTTTTGTTACTTAGGGCTGACTCAATGGACATCAGTACACACATGCAATGCAACTGGATAAGTATTTGCACACAGCCAGCCAGGTAAGAGGGCTCCAAGAAAAGATACATCCTGTATAATTTCTCAGTGTTACCCTGTCTCAGATGTCTTACCTCAAGTCATTAATAGCATTTTTCCAGGGTGTTTTGGCATGTGCTACGTTTGCAATGTGCCTTGCATTCTTCCCCAGCCAAGTATGTCAGCTTTTCTTCAATTTTTTGTTTTTCTGAGTTTGGACCTTTATGATCTAGTACTGGAACTGTAATAGTTTTTTTTTTTTCTTTTTTTCCAGTAGCTCTATGTGCCATCTTCCTTTCCATTAAATATATTTTAAGGTCTCTTACCCGAAGTTTTGCAGAGGATTTCACTCCAAAGTGATGAGAAAAAGCCTTATTCTAATCAATATTGGACTTTTCCTGTGCTCGTTGCAAGGATCAATTGAGGTAAAAATAATGGAGAATGCTTTTAAGTTTTACAGTCATATAAATGTTATTGAGAAGAGACCCATGGAAGTTATGTAGTCCAAGCTCTGGCTCAGAGCACAACTAATTGCCCCAGGAAAAGTTGGGGGTTTTTTTCATGTATGTCATTATGTATCCAATACTATCATATAGAAAGATAAACTTAAAGCAAAAGTTTAGAGCATCTTCAAGGACGAAGATTTCGATGTGTCAAAATACTGAGTTTTATATTTAGAATAAGAAAAAAATTATTTCCTTTGCCTGTAATATTTCTTTTAAAAGCAAAAGCTTGTTTTAAGTTTTCTGAAAGCAAAAGAGAATACAGCATTTCTTATTTGAGTGTTATTAAAGGAAAATCTCAATTATTAAATTTTAAAATGCTAACTGCAGTATAGAGTTACATTTTGCAATGTAGAATTTCTATTAAAAGATAAATGTTTTGAAAGTAGATTTCAAAACAAATGTTTTTGAAAGAAATGGATATCTATGGTAAAATTTTATATAATCAGTTTTTATAGAAATAGCAGAAATATTCTTGATGAATTCTTCACTTTCTATTTTGTCTTGTCTAACAGATTTTCACTGTCATTAATTACTAGGGGGACAGAACTCGTGGATAATGACAATCTGCCTCAAAACTGGAAGCTCCACATTTAATGAAAGTTATCTTAGTGTATGGATTGCTCGTTTTTAAAATGTCATTTTCGGTTGTTTTTTTGGGTTTTTTTTCAGTAGGGTTCTATGTAGATAGCTAGAAAAATTAGAATATCTGCCCCCTTTCCTCACAGACAGAAATGGCTAAGGGTGTTTTGTTAAAATATGTTATGGTTGCACCAGGTAAATGCTTCCTGCCATTTACTCAAGAATTTAGGAGCAATGTTACCAGTAGCAGATGTTAGCTATTAAGTCAACAAGTTAATTCCTACTAATTGCTCTAAATTTGAACTCCAGCCCTCAGTTAGTAATATGCTGCCATAGTTCTCTGCTATAGAGGAAACCAAACTTGAAAGAGTCACATCTTAAATATGATAAGACACGTTGATTCAGTTGGCCAAATAGTTATCTAGATCACGCTTTCACTAAAATTATGTTTTCAGTGAAATTTTGAAGTTCCCTTCTTATGCTATATGCTGTAGAAATCAAGAAGGACTTACATTTTCTGGTAACAGAACTATAAATTTGTTTTTCTTTCTACCAAGTACTAAGAGCACACTGAATATTGCAGACAATTGCAGTAAAATATGAAGTATATTCCAACTAGGCTACAGGAGAAAAATGGCAACATTGTGTAACTAAAAATGTTAATCCTTTAAATGGTATTTCTCAAGCAGAGGACAATCCAAGGTTCTTGGTGGAAAACTACAATGTGCTATTTATAACTAAGATAGGAATTTTTAAAAATTGCCAGAAGCTAAATATGAAACAATGTATTTTCTTTATTGAAAATGAATCATAAAAGCTTTTTCTAATTTTTATTTTATACACGAACATTTGCACAATTGTATGCTTTTCGAATTTTTTTAAAATTTTATCCTTGGACTGAAAAATCTTCTGCTGAGTTTTCCTATTGCTACAGCTACAGCTGCTCTTGTTTTCTAATGTGTGTTTGGAGGGAAGACCAAAAACTGTTTGCTAGTGCTTATAGGAATTTCTAAATTACCATCTATCCAATATTCTGCATGGGAATATAATTCCCAATTAAAACATAGATGCATATTCTGCCTATGGGAAATTGGTATACCTCTGCCTAGCTACGAGAGCTGAAAGTGAGTTTAGGTGTTAAGGTGTTTAGAAACAGATTGTCTGCTTCCAGAAAGGAGGGATCCAAATACCTGCATCACCATGTTTTGTGCAAGCCAGCTCAGGACTCTTTTCTGCAATGGACTGACCCAAATGCTCACCACGTACAGTTATTTTAGCCACCTTTGCTGAAAATATTTTGCACAAGGAAATACATCATGGCATGTAATTGTCTATATCCCTTCACTAAAAAGATATTTTCAAAGGAGAAACCAGAAAAATAATCATAACTAGAACTTTTCAGGAATTCCTGCAAATAGAATGGTGACACCACTAGGAATAAAACATGACATAGTATCCACTGAAGTCGCACTGAGGTGTAACTTCCGTTTGATTTGGTTTGGAATGTGTGCGTGGCCTGATCCAAAGTTAACAAAACTCACTGCTGATGCTCAGAGTAAAACATGGAAAAAGGGTTCCTTGATAAGCAGCTCCCCTCCCTTGTGCTGTGTGTGTGCAAGGAGGTGGGGCTGATAACACAAAGCTCAGGAGTGAACTGTCTCACACCTTCATATTGTTTGTTTTTCTCGCTGTAGTCCCTTGTCCTGAATTTGCTTTGCCTTCATTGTGCTGCAGTTCATGAGGACTTAAAGTATATTGACCATCTCATAGACTATTATTTCATTGTGAGCTGTTTTTCTTTCTCAGGAAAGGCTGTTAAAAGCTTATATGATCTTTATTATTCTTTGTATCTTTAAGAAGTTCAGTGAAGAATTCATATTCTGCTGAGGCAAGATTTGTCAGGGTAAATAATTTATTTTATGAGATCATCTGTTGCAGCTGAAGAAAAGCCTGGCCACTTTCTGGTTCGTAAAACCTCCCACTGTGCTGCTGGTCTGAAAGAGTATCAGGGAGTCTCATAAAAAGTTTGGGATTGGCTCCCTGCAAACATCAACACTTAATTATGTAGCTCATCGTGGCTCCTCCGCTATACTTTGAACACTAATTAAAAGGCTGAAAATCGAAACCCTTGTGCTAGGCTTTTAAGGTTTACAAAAGTGAAAACAAAAGCAACTTTGGCTCTCCCTGTCCCCTTCACAGGGCAGGAAGGATGAAAGTGAGCACAGCTAATCCTTTGAGCATCCATGGAAGGTTAGGTGCAGGACAGACATCACTGGATTGAATCTCATGGTAGAGACTCAGACTGTGCTGCTTTCCATAGAAATTCAGATCATAAAAGGTGCGAAATCTGCTGCAAACTGTGTGATGGAGATTGTGGTACCCTCCCCCAAAACGGGAACAAGGAGGAACTTTTTCAGCTGTCCTTTCCCTCCCTCTTATAGCACACAGCCCACACACTCATTTCTAATTTTCAGTCACAGCTCCTGAAGGCAGTATAAATTTACAGCTATTGAATAGCATTTAAAGATAGTCAATAGTTTACTCAGAAAACGTTTAACTGCTTTTCTCCCACGGCTGGCAAGCAGTGACCTTTCCATTTTCAACCCAAACGATGCGCAAAGGAGTGACTGCACAAGTGGGAGCACCGTCAAAAACCTAAAGCTGATTCAGAGCTCAGTGTCTGAACTATTCAGTACCATTGGCTGAGCCTAGTCCTGACATGTCAGACTGCAAATTTGTAAAATACAACAAATAGTGGATAGAGGTAACAGAACAGGGTAAGAATGCATTTATTTTGTATGTAATTGGAGGTAACAGAACAGGGTAAGAATGCATTTATTTTGTATGTAATTGGAATTTGGCAACTAAAATTATATTTGTACTGTAATTGCAAGGTTTTCAGAAGGAAAGAAAGATGTTTGATGCTCGTCTTCTTGTTTATGAAGGGCAAGAATGGAGCCTTTTTGGTCCCAACTGCAGCTTTGCATTAGAAAGGATGCCAGCACCTTGTCCATGCATATTGAAATGTCATAAAAGCATTCATTGCAGAGAAGTAGGTTGTCTTACTGTCCCATCTCACTGTCAAAGGAATTTGTTTACATGCTAATTCCCTCCTCAGGGATATGCCTCCGTGGCATGTCTTTTGGCTAATTAAGATTTGAAAATTCAACTTTCTAATCTGCACCTTAAATCCATAAATGATATTCAGGGTGAGAATTTATGCTCTTGTGAATATCCCTGTACCTCACAATGAGACCCATGCATTAACCTTCAAAGACTTGTGCAGTAATGGTTCAGAGTACTTTAAACACTTATGAGTGATCTCTTCTAACTTCATTAATGACTCTACTAATTACATAGTTAATCATGTCATAGTAGAAGCTAAAAAAATAGATAAGAAACCACAGCTCATCTCTTCATAATTTCAGTACTCTTTATCATTTCACTGTAAAGACACAATAGGATTTTTTTTAAAAATCAATTTTATGCAAGTTTGCAAATTTATTTTGGCCTTTGTAGAGGAAGACAATTGCTTTTATGAAAAGACCTAGATATTTATGTTTCAGGATTTCAGTCTGTAATGCTGAGATTTATGCCTGTTCAGAAGCTCTTTCATGGGTTTATTTCCAGCATATTCCATCAAAAATCAGAGCAAAAGCCACCATCATCTTGGGAGAACTATAATTCAAATGAACAAAGAGCATTGAATTAAGCTTAGCATAAATGGGTTGGACAAGGAACTCCAGTCCTGGTACAGAGGGAGTATGGAGCAGATGAGCTTCTCTTTCTTCTCATGCTGCTCTCTCCATTTTTAACTAGCAGAACACATAGCAGAATGCACTAAGAGAAGCACTTGCACCTTACAACAGGTAGTGTGCAAGCAACAGAGGACATTTGCCACACTTTCCAGACCAGATCTGCAGTTGAAAAGACTCATGGAAACAGAGAGGGAGGGTGAAAATACCATCTATGAACTCATGTTAAGAACCAAGTCTTTTCCACCTATGATGTAAAACGCTGAGCACACCCTGTGTCTTTCCTCATGCCTATGTGAGGAAAACATGGACCCTACAGGTTCTGTTTGTGTTGCCAGACTGCCCAAAGAGCAGCTGCATTGCTGCCACTGTCCTCTCTTTTCTCAAAGGAATAATCGCTGACACCCTTAAAAATGCTTCTTTTCAGATCACAGAAAAGTTTTTACAGCAAATATGAAAAACTCATAAATTACCATGCTTTTACTGCTCTGGGTTTATCCTGAGTATGGATTTATCTCGAGTGTTTCCTCTTAGTGTCCATGTTAGTCACTTCTCCGGCTGGTGGTTTTACACAGCCCATGTAAAAGTATGAAAAAGTATCTTTGTTCAGTAGCAGTTCAACCTCCAGGTTCTAGGGGGAAAATAACACCCTGGCTAGATAACAGAATCACAGAACCACAGATTATCTCAAATTGGAAGGAACCCATAAGGATCATCAAGTCCAACTCCCAGCTCCTCAAAGGACCAAAAACTAAGCCATATGAGTAAGAGCTTTGAACCCTGAAAGGTTTGGTGTCACTTCCCTGAGAACCTGTTCTGGACACTGACCATCTCAGTGAAGAACCTTTTCCTAATGTTCAGCCTGAGCTCCTCCCAACACTGCTGCACTCCTACTGTGGGTCACCTGAGAGAGAAGGTGATCACCTGCCCTTCTGCTGCCCTCCTGGAGGAAGCTGTAGACTGTGATAGGATCACCCCTCAGCCTTCTCCTCTATAAGCAGAATAAGCCAAGTGATCTCAGCCACTCCTGGGAAGTTTTGTGCTCAGAGCCTTTCACCATCTTTGTCACCCTTCTTCTGACAAACTGGAATTGGATGTCTTCTTGTACTGAGGTGCCCAAAACTGCACACAATTTTCAAGGTAAGGCTGTGCCAGAGCAGAGCAGGACAATGCCCTCCCTTGCCCAGCTGGTGATGCTGTGCCTGATGCACCCCAGGACAGGGTTGGCCCTTTCGTCTGCCAGAGCACTGCTGACTCATGTTCAACTGGCCATCAACCTGAACTGACAGATCTCTTTCTTTGGAGCTGCTCTTCAGCCTCTCGTGCCCCAGTCTGTATGTATAAATAAGATTACCCTATCCCAGGTGCAGAATCCAGCACCTGCCCTTGTTAAAATTCTTATTTTCATGTTTGGAATTTTTTTATTACATTTACTATTTTTTGGTATTAATATTACTTAAAAATCAGGCCAGTTATAAGGAAGATGATCTTCATTTTAACAACACCTGAAATTGCTTTCGAAGGCAAAGCAAATGCTTGCTTCAAGATAGGAAGCATACATTCAGTTCACTATGAGCTGGAACTATTTGTTTAACTAACTGTCTAGGAATTCATTGTTTGGATAAATGTGCCTTATCTGAATCTACTTTCTCAGAAATCAGATAGCCCAGTACAACTGGCCCTTAAGAGAGAAGAAAAGGAATACTAAATGAAGTGAATGATAACAGATTTACAGGGTGATCTGATTACTTTTCAAAGTCCTGATGATACTTATCTGAAAATAATTCCGAAAATCTTATCAGCTCCATCAGTGTTGGTGGTGCATTTTATACATTTCTAAGTACTGATTTTCAATAGATCAACTGCATCTGATGATAACTGAAATCAGAATGGAGGTTTTCTGATTTATATTTTGTCTCCATGAAATCACTTGGTGCTGGTATCTTCCAGCTGTGATTTATGTATTTCCATCTGCTGTAGGTGAAAAATAGATTTTCTATTGCCTCACAGACTTCGGAATAATTCACTCAGAAGAAAAAGGGAACCTCTCACACTCCGTGTGCACCCATCTCATTTTGGTTGCAGTCTGCAGGGAGCATGTGAAAACTCCTGAGTAAAAGATCAGATGTAACAACCAGTTATTTTTAGCCATTCTTTTAGCTTAGAAAACACTTTGCTTCCCTCAGAAATTTGATATTTGCCTTTTAGTACATTCAAATGCCTAAAGATACATATACATATGAATATTATGAATATATATTATGAATATATAATGAATATCAGAAAAATGAAAAAAGTAACCTATAGACTTTTATTGACAAGAAGTTTATAAACAAGAACTATCTCTAGTTTTCAATTCATCAGACTATATATTTTACACATAACTGGAAGTAATTTTTCCTTGATTGTGCTGGTGTGTAAAAACATCACACGTAAAAGAGAGAGTAAAAGCAAGGAAATTCAACTGTATGCTTTCAAAATTCTGTTAAAAATCTAAAAAAGCAGTTCAAAAATTGCAAAATCAGAACACCTGAGAGAAATTACCTTGATTTTGCTGTTAAGTGGTTGCTATATAATAAGTTTATCCATTTTCATGAAGCAGAGTCTGATTCTTTCCTTGTATTGTCTTTTCAATGCAATCGTGGGTGTGAATTCTGATGGGAACAGTTGAGCTTTGAGAAAAGGCTTGTCAAAATAGATACAAAGATATTTTCAGAGACAATTTAGAACAGTGAATACTTGACTTTTGCTCTATTTGAATCAAAACAAAGTAAGCAAAGTCTTCAGAGCTTATTGACATTATCAGTTAATCTAAAATATGATTATACTAATTACTTGCTTAGAGTGGGTTTGTTTTGTATTATGCTTCATGAAACGAAACACATTTCTTAGCATTCAGAGAGGCTGCAGAAATAAAATTTCTGGAAAGACAAGTTCAGGTTTCTATGCCTCAGCATTCCAGATTGCCAGCAATGGAAAGAGGACAGACCCTAGCCCTTGTAACCAACTCTGCCCACGGTGATGGGCAACGTGTGAGAAGACCTTGTGCAAGCTCTTTGTTTTCCAGTTGCAGAAGAGGGGAAGATTCCGTTTCTAGAGCACTCTGAGGCGTGTGGATGAAGGTTCTGTTTACCATTAGTGCTTATACTCTTCAAAATGTTTCACTGTGTATGAGTAAGGTGTGTTTAGATGAAGAAACAAGCCAAATTATAGTGCTATTTGAACACACAATCTCTTTCTTTAACATTTTTATAAGAAAATTATTCTGTATTGGTGATTACATGTGCAGTGTGCTGAATTGTGAAGTATTCCCAAGAATGTAAAGCTAAGGTTCATAAAATTGCTTTGCCTCAGCTGAAAATACTCTTAATTCAATAGACAGGATACAAAACATAAATTATTTTGATAGAATGTATTGTGCTGGGAAAGGAGACTACACCAAGCAAGGAATATTGATGTGGGTAAAATTAAATTGTCATTCTTCCTGACATAAATGTTATTTCTCTTGAGAACAAACCTCTAACAAAATACTTAATAGTTACAGCCACTACCCAATAATCATGTTATTGTCTGATTGCAATAGGCAGAGATATAAGACAACATCCTCCAGTGTTTCACAAGCTAAGTGAAAATTCTGGCAGAGCATCTAAACTGGACTCACTTTATTTTAATCCCTAAAATTAATTTGACCGTCTGCAGGTCAATTCTTACGTTTTAGGTAGCTCCTATTTCTTTAAGTTGTAGCAATTCTTTCTTTTCTTTCAGTTGTTTCTTTTCTTAATACCGCTTGGATTAGCATGGGGAAAAGAGGAGTCTTGAATGCCAAATCCCACCTCTCTTCAATATTGTTTTTAGTAGAAATTCCCTGGCAATTCTCATTGCACTGTTTCTAAATTCTACACGATGCTTGGGATTTGTTTCTTTGTTCTCAGACTTTTGAATTTCTCTGCCTCTCCTTTTTCTCTCCTGCATGTACCATTTTATTTTTCTGCTCTCCTTTATCTTTCTCTAACCCTTTTTACTGCGGTGCACTGAGCCTGCTTTCAAAACTGAAGCAGAGGGTGAGCAGTGACTCATTTATCTCAAAGGTGGAGTCCCATATCACCTATAGCTCCAGGGACCTGTAATACTGTTCTGAGACTAGCCAAAATGCTGCTTTCATTTCCCCCAGACACCCATAGTCCCTCAAGGGAATGAAAGGCATCTGAGATATGCATCTTCAGCTGTCAGGGAAGGCCATGAGACAGTACATCTATGGGCACCAAAGAGCCCTGTGATCATGAAAAGTGTGTTATCGCTGATTATACAGAGCCTAGAACATATTGTGTTGCTGAGAGGAGACTCAGCAGTCCCATCAGAGGAAAGGATCAAAGGAGGACAAGTAGACTGATAGTTTAGGTAAGGGCTGATCACACAGGGGAAGCTTACTTGCGAACAAAATTTGGGGATTATGTTGTCAAGCCTGTTTTCACTAAATACCATAGAAAATATTTCGGTGGCTTCCTCTGGTGCAACTGGGAAAATGTAAAGTATTTTTCAAAATTCCATCTTTGTTGAGAGAAAATGATACACTTAGCAAATTGCTGTTTTCATTGTCTGTCACTGAGGATTCCCCAGAGGCGCTGCAGCCTTAAGTGGCAGCTTGTTTGAATGAGCACTGCTGCACGGACTGTGAAAAGCATCTAAGCCCATTTGAACCATTATCTGGCTATTACAACGATGTTTATAAAACAGAACAGCATTTGAGCATTGACTCAGTATTTAAATATTAACTTTGTTCATAAACTTCCTTTTTTCCAAAAGAAAGTGCAAA
Organism: Mohoua ochrocephala; assembly: GCA_013398855.1. NCBI lineage: Eukaryota > Metazoa > Chordata > Aves > Passeriformes > Acanthizidae > Mohoua > Mohoua ochrocephala. Next base: position 21,102 of record VZTA01001941.1, read on the forward strand.
TCAAAAGAGGTAAAGAAGTAACCAAAGTAAACTGCATTAAGGCAGCAGTTACCAGTTGGTGTCGCAAGCAATTGCAGGTGAAATAGAGTCTTAGAGAGGCATGAAAATATTTAAATGGAGGCTTCCTCAATCTTCTCCACTCATATTCAGGATCCAAAAATGAAAGAATTAATTCTCCAGTTACTGATCAAATAAGGATGTAAAATGCTGAATTTGCTGGATGCCTTTCTTAATCAATGCAAACAACCCAAAGTTCTCAGGGGCATGCTGGTCTCACTGTCCTCTAACTGTCTCAGAAAAATGGGCAAAAATCATTTCTGCTCAGCAGAAGCCTTGATAATTTCAGATAAATGCAGCAGGTAGTCGAACACATGTTTTTGCCGTATCCAGCTTTGTTTCTGAGACATAAACTCTCTGCTCGAGTATTGTGAATACCTTTTTCCACATAGTGTATTTGTTAGAGGGAAAATCATCATTGGCAGGCCAGGTAGGTAAACAGCACATCAAACTTGAAAAATCTGGTAAGAGAGAGTGGGGAACATACACTTAGGTCAAACTTTGTGGCATAGAATAATCCATTTGCTTCCTGCCATCAGAAAGCTTTCCTCTTGCTTTGCCTGTCACATTAAATATTGAAACCTTCTGCTGAGCAGGAGAAATATTGGGAGCCCTCTGCCTGGGTCTGCTTGGAGAGACATTATTGATATAGGATGTGCAGAACGTTTTCATGGTGTAATTTATGGGTTTGATTTTTTCACACGCCATCTTCCACACAGAGGGGCAGGGGTCAAACTGTATTGTCAGCTGTCTCTTAAGCTGTAGCTTTAGGTTTAAAGGGGCATGAAACTGTTTTGAAAAGGTCACTCTGACCAAAGAATCAATTCAAGTTACAGAGATTACAGAAACTTCAAGACACAGAACTTTGACAGAAAATGTATGCAAGGATATGAAATTCTAGCAATCAGTAATTATTTTGCCCTTGTGTCAACTTTTATCCCCTTCCTTTTAGGAAAATCTGGAAAAACATGGTCAGTCAGCAAAGAAATATCCCTTCTTGAGTGTTTCAAAAGAAAACACTGATTGTTTTTCAGTGTAAATTTAAGATGTAAAAACAGTCGAGTGCTCGTTTTGTAGAGTATTTTGAAATGTTCTGGATTTTGTTGTGCTTCAGATAAGGCAAACTTGTTCTACCTTCTTTACAGCAGAAATCTCGCAGACTTAGGTCTAACCGAGGCCTTTGTTACTTGCTAAGTTCTCTCATGTGGGAAGCTGTGTCAAGTAATTGATCATAATGAAGGATTTCTGGTCACATTCTAAGAGCGCGTACTTAAAATATTGCATGTAACGCTCTTACTGCTCAGATTTCCTGTGCCATTGCTCTGATGAGTTTGATTATACACAGCTTGATTTTCACAGAGACTTGGTAAACTGATAGAAAGGTTTGTACACAAGATTTTTCCTACATTCAGCTTCAGGCTGTGCACTAATGTACCACTCAAAATCAGATATCATTTAAGGAGTAAAAGAAAAGAATCCTTCTTCACTACTTTTTTTTTAAAAAAAAAAACAAACAAGAAATCAGGTAAGTGTGAGGGCAGAAGACTTTGTTGATTCCCCATGGCACTCTTCCAAAATAAGAAATATATTTTTAGGATACAAACACTACATTTAAATGAAAGATTATTGTACATCTAAACTTTGACTGAATTAAGACCAAAGATTTCATACCCTATGAAACACAAGTATGAAATTTTGAATAGGGGATAAGATACCCTAACTATTCCTACCTGATGTCTACGTGGTTGAGAAAAAAGGAGTTGATTCAAGCCCACAGGCACTACCTTAAAATGTTTATTCAGCATTTTCACAAGTGCCATTTTGTGTGAAGTCAATAAAAATGTTTAAAGACTTTATTAACAAAGGCAAGTGTCACATGTTTAAAACGCATCTTTGAAAATACATTGCTATCTAAAACAGAAGAAATTAATTCAAAGTTTTAAAAACCCCTAAAAATAGAAATTTGTTGAATTTTGAGGTTACTACAAATATTTTTAAGATAAATGAAACTATGAAAAAATGGCACAAATTTCTCAGTTTGCCGAATTATGGTAAAAATTCAAATCAGAACTTTAGCAATGTATTCAGACAAGTAGATAAATGTAAAGACTGTCTGAAGCCTGTTTTTGCTTAACACATCAATCACATAGATATTTCATTGGGGTTTTCTTAGAAAGTGGTGGGTCTAATTGTACCTAATACAGCATAATTATCTATTAAGTTAATGAGTATGCAGGGTTTCTTAAATCACAGATTGCGTGGTTGCCACGTGTGTATTATAAATTCATATGACCAAAATGATCAGGATGATAATGAAATCCTCATCTAGACAGGATGCAACTCCTCTCAGCAGCAGCTATGCTTATCAGCAATTCCTTTTGCCAATAATTGCAATTGCCAAACTGAATGTCCTTGACCTTTAAAAGGTAAGAATAGGGACATTTTGATAAAAAGCATCCCTTTTCAAATGAAATAGCATACTTCAAATAATGGGCACATAAAATCAACAGTAACATTTGCAACTTGAGTCGTGACTTTCCACAGATATTAGCAAGACTCTCTTCCATGGTGACATCACCTCACATATGTCTGAAAAGTTCAATAGCAGTGCTTAACTTATTTTAAAAAAACCTATATAGGAAAGAATAAAGTGTCAGAACTATGAAACCAATCAATTGTTAAATCCTTTTTTCTCCCCCTCAGTGTTTTCAGACACGGGCGATTAGTTTATACGAATTGTCCCTGAATCCAGAGCTGATAGCAAATGTTATGCTTGGCCAGTGCGATTGCTGATAGGAAAAGATTTACTCTTATCTCCTCGAGATGGCCATGCTTCTCTCTTGAAACATTATTTCTGCCTTGAGAAAAGGCAGTCTTGAGGAAAGCAGTGTCTCCTCCCCAAGAGCTGTGTGCCAGCCCTCCCTTCCTCCTGTGGCTTTGTTGCCATGTGTTTGCATCTGAGACGATTCAGATATTTTAATCTGATGTGAGAGATTGCATTGTGAATTTCACTGGAAAACATCACACGGCCTCTGAGAGAGTAATAAGTGTTCTGCCTGGACTGTTTTGCATTGATTTTCTGATTTATTTAAGAATGGGAGATGCTTCATTTTCTCAGACTTGGCTGGAATTATACTCTGTGCCACACACAGCATTTCCAGGACAAAAAAACCCTTTAATCTACAAAGAAAGGGTTATTTTATTTTGTCTAGCAATGCCAGTGCTGATAGCCATGATCAAGAAGCATTCAGATTTTCCTTTGTTATTATCTCTCTCTGTACCAGAAAATGCACTAGCAAAAAGCGCCTTTGAGCTGTGTTGTGCCATCAGCCTTTTGAAGCACTTTGAAAGTACATTGAAATCAACAGGGAGTCCTGTTTAATAGGCAATTGTACTGCCTCGGGATGTTTGCTAAGAGCCGTATTGCTTTCTGGAATGAGATAAGCAAGAGAAAAGAAATTGGCACATAATTAGAAAATACAGTCCTTTCCCTACAGTTTGTTCAAACTGCAGCAGTCCTTAAAGCAGTGGATGGAGTTTCATTAGGCAGGCACAGAGGAATAATCAGGAAAAGAGGGGGACCTTGGATGACTCTGCTCATAGCACATGAGCAGCTTCTTGAAATGCTGTTTTGTTTTTAATCAGGAAGTGAAGGGCTGGCAGCTGGCTGCCCTGGGCTATAATTCAGCGGGGCACTTCAGCATGTAAGCAAATGGGACTTCAGCTGGTCCTCAAGGTGCTGATTCAGCAAAACCTTCCCCTTCCCCTCAGCAAAGCTCTGCTCTCCACAGGAGATAGATCGTTCCTGCAGTGCCTGCACGCCTCGTGCCCTCCAGCCCATTGTCCCTCAGGAAATGACTGAAAGGTAGGCCCTTCTTGTACAGACTGGTAATGGAAGTGGACAGAAAGGCAGGACAGAGGGAGACTTGAGACTCTTGCCAAGTTCACACAAAGCAACACTGAATAGTAAACTCGTCGAGATGCCAGGCAGCAGCACACAAAGGCTGCACCACTTTCTCTCCCTCACTTTGTTTGACCTGAACAGGGGCTTGGTTATTCCTGTCCTTAAGTCTCCAGCCAAAAGGGGGACAAAGCATTTGCCAAAAAACTTTGTGTTGACCAGAATGTGCTCTGTGTTACGGAGAAGCACAGTGAGATTTCCTTATGTGCAACTGAAGATAAGAGAAAACTTCTCAGGGCCTTCTGCAATGTGGGCAAAGACTTGGCATTTTGTACACAGAGGAAGCTTTTGGTAGGACTTTTCTGCACTGGAAGACAGACACAAAGAGAAAAATGTTTATTAGTTGTTCTGGAATGAATACATAACTTGAACATCTGTGAACCTTGTGTGGTGTGAAACAGCCCAAAAGAAATCTTTACATAGAAGTGCTACATAGGATTTGTAAAACATATGGAAACAAAAAAGTTTCTAACATGGCTAGAGATACTGTGTATCAGTTCAAAAGTGCTTTGGAACCTAGGTTTAGGATTTCCAGAGCTGAGACCACTGCGTTTAGGGACTTTATCCAAGAAGAGATGTGCCCCGGTATTCCACATCTAGGTTCCGGAAGGTCAGTACAGTTCACAGGGCTGAGTTAGGCACTTTGTTCCCTATGTGCTAAAAGGGAATGGTACATGAGATTGGACCTCTGGAAACAGCCAAGATGAACAAGGGCATGAAAAGACAGTGTTAGGACTGAAAATGTCCATGGGTGAAGAGATGGTCTGGAGTTCAATGCAAGTTTGCAGCAATTTAGTGGAGAAATCCCACCAGCCCCTGCAGAACAAAACCTGCAGTTCACTCTCTGCATCTCTTCGGTTGCAGATGGACAGCCCTGCAGAGCAAGGTGACTCCTTTCCCCATCTCTCTGTAGCTGCGGGATGGATGTGATCCAGCTAATTAGCTCTCTACATGCTGAGAGAGTCATCTTAAACTCTACCTTCTGTGCACAGGTTTGTCCTGTTCTGCCCATGAAGAAGGACCATTAACCAGTAGCACAACGAACCTTTAGGTTACCGATATTTTAAAGTTTTTTAGGACTAAACAATGACTTTCAAAACAGCATATTAAGCTTTGAGGCTGTTCACACTGAGTGAATACAATTCTGAGGAATTTGCTTACCAGAGCTAGAATCTAACAGAATGTGATGCTCTATGAAAGTATTTTAGCATATCAATATTATTTGCAGACCAGGTTAAAACATCCCTTGGAAGAGATTGTTGCTTTTATTATCTCAAATGCCTTCTAGACCCTGTGTATTCAACATTTCTGAAAATTCATTTTATCTTTCATTCTGATTATCCATATTACTATGCCAACAGATTATTAGAATGCAAAATGAAATGAAATATTACCCCTTAGAGATGTGTTTGCAATATAACCCGCAATGCACATGACGAGCTTGAGGAATGAATGAGCTCAGAGAAACTGAAGCATATTTTATACCAGTTTTCACATAGTATGGCTTCCTTTTAATTCTGACATGTTTGGTAATATTGCAGTGGACAGCAAACCCAAATTTGTCATGATGTTCAGATTAAAGCTAAGACTCAATTATTTACTCCCACTGAAAGTGGGAAAAGCACAGTAAAAAACAAGATGGAATACTACTTCTCAGAATTCTTAGCTGTCAAAATTAGTTATTTTTTAATAATACTTGAAGATAAAAATGGTCAATTGATAACATATTTTGAGCATTTAAAATAGTAACGATATCATGCATTATAAATTGCTTGTAAGAAATGAAAGTTCATTCGTCCTTATAAAATGAATTACAAACAGCACATCTTGGACTAAAGGCCAAAATTTTAATCTCCATCCCACAGTAAGTTTATTTATAGGAATAATTAATTCCAGATCTAGTAGGTACTTACCTAAATGTCATTCTTCCTATGACTTTAATTGCAAAAGGAGAGTTCCTTTGGTCCCACAGTATGGTATCTACGTATAATATTTCAAACCTCTAAAATGTTATTAGTATTGGTTCTTTGTATATTAATCCTACTCTTAAGAAAAATAGCAGTTTTAATAATAACTGGAAAATAAGTAAATTTACTAGACTCCGAAGGCAGATTTTTCCCTCCTCTGAACCCAAGAAATCATCCTTTATAGCACTATGTTCCTGTCCTGCCAGTAGAAGGAATGTGACCAAAGTAGAGCCTTGGTCAACACTGTCCCCTCTGAGTTTTATCCATTGGTAACTAAAACAGGCATTTAATGAGTGTGAGAATTGCCTGTCTCTGTGAGGAGCCAGTGAGAAAAGCAGAGCAAACAACAAAAACAGAGAAAAATCTCTGAGGAGCAGAGTAGGCTCTCAGTAAGGGCGGTTTTGCTACCTTCTCTGAGAAAAAAAATTAGATAAAGTGCTTCTTCAGTGTAATTAGGGAGGTCTTTTGGGTGATCGTTTTTCAGTCCATAACTCATGAAGTATATTATCTGTTAGGACTGGTAGTTGGTTGGACTGAAGCATTATAACTTCATGATCAGGCATTTAAATTACAGGGTTTTGTTTTGTTCCTTGACTGGATGATTGAAGTTTTACGATCAGGACCAGAAATCCATTAAATTGACTTTTTAATAGAGAGGGAGTGTTGTAGCTTGTAAAGAAGAAGACACAGGCAAGCAATTGGATGTTGTTATAATTATTGGGGAAAATATATTATTTTAAAACAATCTGGGTAAAGTCAGATTCAATTTTCCCTACAGTTACAGACAGCTAAAGGACTGCTGTTGACAGGCAGCATTCATGTTGCCTCTGAAGCTCTGGACTAGATGATTTCATGTGAGCTGTTTTAGAATTACACACGTTACATTACAGTGGGTAAAAACATACGAATCGCAGCAAAGAAGCCAGTTGTTTTCCTTCAGTGAACTGCACTGATGTAGTCAATAATCTCTTGGATCTAGAAGAACATTTTTCTGGGGACGTATTCCCCATTCAGTATGGGTTTTTAAAATGCCTCGAAGACATTGTCTGTTTTTCCACGTGCAAGGGGTGTGCACCCTCTCCTCCATTAATGATCACACACCCAGCTTGCTGCAGTGCAAAGTGCACAGCTCAGTCCCAGCTGGGAAGGGGCTGCTTTCTCAATCAGTCAATCGTCTGCACACCCGTCGCTCCTGAAGGCTTCTCGCTGATGGGTTAAATTACCTGTTCAGTACAGAATGATATTCTTCTCCTGAATGCCTTTCAGCACAGTCAGCAGCACACGTGTGCATATTTTCCTTCCTGTAAGCTGTAGTGAACATCTGGGATGCCTGTGTAAATTCTTAGATGTGCATATATCGTAGCAAATCTTTGGCACTCAAGTGTGATGCTTCATTTTGCCTGGCATGCCAGAGTCTTGCTGGTTATCTCTGGTTATCAAACTATAGATTATCCCTCTTCTGGACTCATGTTGAGAGCTCTTAGCACTAGTGTCCACTGTTTGGAAGGAATGATGATTTATTTAGAAGAAATAAAAATTTGCCTTAAAAAATGTTCTTCAGGAGTCAGGTTGTTCATCACAAAATTTTCCACATTTATAAAGGTGCAAATATGGTTAAGTCAAGTTTGGTACAAATTTTCAGGGTGTAGATTTTTTTATGTTTCTTTCAATATTTATCACAAGCCAGAATAATGAAGATGCATGTTCAACCACTTATAGTCCTCAAAAATGAAAAATGCCATTTCTGTTCTGCAGTCCTTTTTGTCTCCTGAGATGTTATCACTGTGTACCTATTCCAGGAAGTCTAAAGCACCCATTGCAAATCATTATTTCACTCCTACTTTTAAACTAATATGAGGCAGAGAAAAAGAAAACAATGAAGTCTGAAGTCCTGCAGATCTGTGAAGCTTCTCAAAATAACATTGTTGATTACTTTATTAGAAGAACAGAACAGAAGAGTGGTGGTTAGAGGAATTCTGTACCAATGTTACTTCTTTGAGAGTTATTGATTGCCTCAGAAAATGAGAATCAAAAATGCATTGAATTGAAATACCAGCTAACTAACCCCAGATCAATTTTCTCTTTGCTGGGAAGTCTTGTAAGCAAAATTATAAAGGAATGGTTTAAATAGGAGCAAACTATGGAAACAGAAATATAGAGGGTCAGGTTTTGGTAGGAGTAAGTTACCATTTTCCCAGGAAAGAAGAAAAATTTGGAGATACTACAATTATAACAATTAAAAATGCTGACATTAAAACCAATAAAATGTGTATTAAAAACTCAAAAATGAAAATAGAGGGGAACTAATATGACTTGGAATTTATTAAATGTAGTGCAGATAAAAATGTAGCTAAATAGAGGCAAAAATCCATGTCAGGAGAAGTAAGGATAATTTTTTTTGTAGTTACCTTAGGAATGAAGAATGGTAAAATTATTCATAAACAACATAAAAAGCCTACATGTCCAATAAATGTTTCTGCTCTTTATTTGAAAAATAACAGAGTTGTGTGATTTGTTTTCAGAGGAAGATTATACACTTTTCAATTTTATAGTATCCAAGAGACATGTGATTCATGTCTATCCAGAGATAGATATCTTAAATATCAGCCAGTTTTGATAAATTGAATCCTATCTGTCTGAGATAATCTTTGGTCTTTTAATATATCGGAGAAATTCAAACACAAAGAGAATGATTCCCTTGAATTTGAAAAGAGCGAGGGCCTGAAGAGCTGTTGGCTGGCCCAACTAACATTAAAAAGAGAAGGTTGGAGCTTGGTAGAAGCAGTAGCTGACAACAAAATCAAAACACAAGAGTACAGCAGACATAAGTCACCCAACAAATTTTTTGAAGAGTAAGTTCTATTTCCATTCTTTGAGGTTAGAAAATTGCCTAACAGCAACAGCATAATCAACTTTAATATGTTTGGTATGACCATAAGAACATTAGCACTCTAAAGCACTAATAAAATTCATATTAAATGGATAATGAAGAGTCCAGTTGAGAGCTATTGCCAGTGGGTATTAGCCTTGAAATAGAGGTCCTGGGATAATTAAGACCAGGCTGACGCTGAGCGTTTTCATCAGTGAAGGTGTCAGTAATAAACGTTGCCTAAAATGTGAGTGTAAATGCCACAAGGACTTGTGGAAGAGCAGCGTGAGATTCATCTCACAGAAGGATCTGTATTACATGATATAACAGAATCCATTAAAAAAAAAAGAAAAAGAAAGAAAAGAAAAATATTTTAAGCACAGAGAGATGTGAAAATCTCTGAGAGTAACAAGTACCTATAGAATTGGGGATGGTGCACTCCTAAGGAATGACTTATAAATTATCCAGCTGTCCAAGGGAGAAAGAAAGCAGCCCAGTTACTGATAGAGGATGTGCCAGAAGGATTGAATAGAGCTCCTGGATGAAGAGGCAAGGGACTAGCTTCTAAGAGTAGAAGGAGGGAGATAATGCTGTTTTTGGAGACTGACACAGTCAGAGCATTAATAGGATTTCCCTGTACAATTCTGATGTGCACATTTAACAAATGCTTTGTGGGGAAAACAGTGGGAAGAAATTTTGTAATATAAACAAGGAAAAAAAAAAAGCTGGACTAAAAATTCAGACATAAGGTAGCAGATAACATAAACAATTGCTGAATGCAGAGCACCAAATTGTCGCTTGCATTATTTGATTTATAGAACTTGACAAAAATTCCCTGTGAAATGCAGCAAGGTGGTTCTTGGCTGTGCAAACACATTTTCTATAACATAAAACTGTCGGTGTGAATTCCCCAGACTAAGAGTGGAGAAAGGCTAACATTTTCTGTTATTTATTTTTAACTGCCACATTATTAAACAGAACTGAAACAGCTACAGTACTGATGTCAGGAATGCAGAACTCAGCACTTGTTGCAATCAACACAAACACTCCTACTTCTTACCTGTCTCCAACTATAATTGCCGTGCAGAGTTAACATCAGTGAAGTCCAGGTCCATAAGTGAAGCTTCTAGATGATATTATAATGCACATAACAGCTAGCAATAATAATGAACTATAACCCCTGGAGTATTTCTTTGGTAAATTAACTGTGATTTGCCTGCCTTCAGTATTTCAAATTCCTATTTAAATTCATCTGAGGGAAATGAGATTGTTATGAAACCAGGTTTGTTCTTTTTCTCATACCTAGTGAAAAATATCTACAGTAAATAAACACACAGAATCACATAATTCAGTGTAATTGGACATTTTTTGTTTTAATAGGATTCACAGGACAAAAAAAAAGGCCCAGAGACAATGACTTCTCCAATATTTTTTTAATTTATTTTTTACCTAGCATATGTAGAATCTTTCCTCAGGAGTGCATCCCTTCTACAGAGGCAGTGATCTAGTCTTTGTGTTCCAGACATCCAAGTCTAAAAATCATTCACTGTAGAAACTGCTTTCCATAGTGCCTTTTTTACAGCCTTTCTTTAAGAGTTATGGATGACTTTGTTCCTAAGTGACAGGGGAAAAAAAAGGAATAAGAGTTTTATGTCTCATTACTGAACAGACTATTTCCTTAATTAGCCTTTTCTTAAATTCTATGGCACATCTCTAGTTTAGATGCACTCGTTTTTATCTACGTGTTTATCTGGGTGCATTTAACTAGATGGCCCGAAGAGTGATTGTGTAATGAGCTATATAATTGATGTAGGATATGTACTTAATAGCAGGCAGGTGGTTGAGGTAACCCATTATTACTGCAGGATTAGATTTCAGCGATGTGTTCCTTGTCCTGTCTATTTTTTTCCCAAGAGAACAATGGCTTGAGTAGCAGGTTGAGTAACTGCTCTCACAGACGCTTCTTGTGTATCTGGTGGAATACTTAGGGTATGTCCAGTGACATTTGGTGTAAATAATGAACCAAAGCATCATGCCTTAGCATTTTGCACAGTAATTACCCAAACTGAATAATTTAAACTACTCCATTGCTGGATTTAAAATATGAATGATAAGCAGCCCGTGTAAAATCGCTTGGAGAAATATGGCTGCTATTGCCAAGGCACTCCTTAGTCTGTAAGTGAGGCTGATTGTACAGTCGTGTACATAAGGTTACTTGCAGCAGGGAGAGTCCTCAGACTGAGGTCTTTAAGCGTCTATCGCCTGCAACAGTAACAATTGCTAAGGGTTTTTTTTTTCCTGTTTTAATTCCTCCCTCTGCTTCAGCTCTGTCTACTCCTTCCAAAACCTCTGCCCCTCTACATCGCCTGAAATCCCAGCTTCATACCTCTGTGTCCACCCACATAGAGGATTTTGTTCTCAGAAGGCTGCTGAATATCAGATTATCTATAAAATTCAAAGTCGAAGATTGATTCCATGCTCTCCTGCTTCAAAGGAATAAAATAAATCTGGACTTAGGAAAAAAACCCCCTAATATGCAAAATATTTTCATACGTATTATAGCACTTAGTTTGCAATAGTATATACTAATGAAATAAGCACATAAGTCTTTCTCTCTGTTTATTCCACTACAGATGAGCTGACTTGATTATGCAGACACATGTGCTTATCTCCTCTGATTTTCCAGGAGACCATATTAAAAATGCTGGAAGCTAGAAGTGCTCCAGCTAGAAGCTAAAGCATTGAAGTTATGTGATTGCTAAAAGAACTTACACTGCAAGAAAGATTTAATGTTTCCTTTTCAGACCTAAGTGCAGCATGTTCCTATCATAGTGATTTTTACTAGATCTTAATAATTAATAGACTAATATAAAATTTGAAATAGCAGATAGGAGGCTATAACAATATTACAGATGGCACTAGTGTCAGGTATTAGCTCAAAAAGGGTGAGAAATATCCAATTTTGAATAAAGATCATTCTTGAAGTACAAGACCACAGCTTAGATATTCCTTTTACCACCTTTATCACAGTCAGCTAGAAGTGTTCTGGTAAGTAGATGGCTGATGTACAGGATTATTGTCCCACATCCAGCCTGCTGCATATGGTATTATACTGCCTGCTCCATCAGACATCTCATTAATGGTCTGGTCTGACCATCTCCATGGTAACAGGGGAAAAAAAAGCCATTTCTCCAGCATCCCTGCCCAGCAGTGTTAGGTAACACCCACCTTTGGTTCAGTGTGAGCACTGTGGCAGCCAGCACAAACCCTTCATCACTCCTCAGAGATCCTCTTCTCCCCATGCAGCTGTGGGAACAGCAAGGGGTGCTCCCTGTGGCTAAAGGAGAAGCTTCTGACAACGACCCCCTTAAGGAGCAGAGATGTTGTAACTCTGATTTCTGTGGGCATATCTATAAGATAGCCACAAGTTTACTTTCTGCTCTGTGCACCTGTTACAGAACTGGTGCCTCTGCAGCTCCAGCCTGCCCAGGCTCACTCGGGGATCTGCTGTGAGCGGTAGGAGGGGACCCCCTCAGGCAACGCTGCCTCTTGGCACTGCTCTGCTGCACCAGAGAGCATCCTCTTGAGCTGAGCTCTCTTCAGCCCTTGGGCAGCCTTTCCTCTTCCCCTCTCGCTAATGGTAACTGAGGACTGTAGCCAAAATCTATTCATTTTGCTGAGAAGGTTTTAACCTCCTCCGGAGATTTTCAGATCGATCACGACTGTTTTCTTCTATAGCCCATTATCTAGGTTGCTTTGCAGAAAATTTGTCTTCATATTTTGGACTCACTACCCCACTGCTTCCAAACTCTATAAGAATTTACATCAGCAACCCCACTGCATAGGTCTGGCATGTGGCTAATGCTGGAATATTGTTTATGTTTATTGTAACTTATAAAAACATAAGTGGTTTTTTTAAATTACAGTCTTTTAACTGCACATATTCAATAAAAACATTGGAAGCGACTAAAAAGTCTTACTAAAAATAACTTCCCTTTTTTATAACTGAAACCAAGTCATTGTTTACCAATATTCTGCTGTCTTAATTATGTGCTTTCTTTAATACGGTAACTGCAAGTCTGCAATTAAATAATTGGATCTGAAAATTTTCATCCCCTCCTCCAAACAGATTAACAAAAAAAAAAAATTGTAATTCCAACTTCTGAAGAGATTTCTACATGAAAAAATCTGTTGGTATGGATGTACTTTGTATTGTGACTTCAACTGAAACTCAGCAAATTATTTTTAGAGCAAAAGCAGCTAAAGCTAGTGCAAAATTGCATTTAAATATCTGTTGCTCATTTCCACCTTCACCTCTGCAGATGAGCACACACATGCTTTTGTATATAAACTAGTAATTGCCATTAATGCTTACCCTGTACTGTAAGGGCATCTTTTCACAGAAGACTTGTGTGCCTACGAGTATGATCACTGGGTTTTGGTGTTTGGGGCTTTGTTTGTTTGTTTTTCCTGCATATAAGCAACTACAGGTTGTTGACATTATTCAGTTTGTCTCAATAATTCAGGCTTTCTAGCTCCTGGGAAATTCCCCACTCTTTTCGACTGGGCACTGCCCTGTAGCTCTGCAGAGTTTTTTAGCAGAGATACCTGTAGCAGTGCCAGTCAGCTAAAATGGTTCTGAATAAGATCAGGCTCTGGTGAGATTTTTCTTTCAATTTCTTATGGTCTTTCCTCGATTTGTGATCTTTTCATTTTAGCTGGCTTTTTTTGTCTCTTGTTCCATTTGATTAATGATGTGTAATACTAAACCTAGGATGGCTGGTATCTTTACTTCCTATATATTCTATCCCTTGTGACAGTGATCATCACTGCTTTACAGATAAGAGAATATCATGAGATGATGTCAGAAACTTTTTGGTTTTTCATTATAATGAGTGGTCATTAGCTACAATACAAGAAGATACAATTCACTGGTTTTGTAATACTTTTAACAGGATTAAAATTTGTGTCATCTGTGATGTCAATTTTCTGAAATATTTGGTTTGTATATATAGAAAATGTCATTATTTTACAGTGTGTTCCCAGAAAGCCTACATATTTTTGAAGCCTGTGACAGACTGGATACAATCAAAGAGTACATGTTGTAAGAAGCTGGATTTCAAGTGTCATTCCAGTACATGCTGAAGAAAGTCACTGCATTCACTCGTGCCTCCAGTTGCGTCAACTTTACTCTGTCCTCCGCGTTGCTTCAGATAAGGGATCTGAAATTAAGCTGCAAAAGGTGACCTGAAAATAGATTTATTTTAATCCAAACTGTAGGTAAGTAGAAATTAAACATTCCAGTCATCCAAAATTAAAAGGGTTTTAATCTCATTTGCTTAAGCCTCCATCTTGTCCACCTCACCGTGAAGTTTTTGCCCTGCATCTCTTCAACTCTGCCCTGAGCTGCCAGATGTCTGCCTGCAATGGTCTTACAAGTCATCCAAACCCTTTCAAAATCTGTAGGACTCAGCTGAGTGGAAACTCTATCATACTCTATGCTAAAAAACAGATTTCTGGTGGTACCCACAAGACAGCAGAATATCCTGAAGAGTTAGCAGGCTATTGATGGCTTCCTGAGCTGGAGCTCCCACTGCACCTGCTCCTATGCTTTTCTTGCCGCTAATCATCCACCAGGAAACACCAAAAACTTGCTCCATCCCTCTGGATGGGGAGAGAGGGGAGGGGTGCTGGGATTCAGCTTGTGCCAGTCTCAGAAATGTTATGAGTGTCATCAGCTGGTACTAACTGAGAGCAGGAGGAAAGGGTGGTTAGGATCCCCATGCCTATTGCATGCACTTTTGGTTAAGGCTTTGCTTGAATCTTCATTTTAGGTAATCCTAGAGGATTTGTAGGGAGTTAACAGTGCAAGTTTTAACTAAATTAAATTTAATTATTCTTAGCTCTTTGTCAGCTGCAGAAATCCATGAAAGCATCCCACAGTATTTTACACTGACTGACGTGGAGCATTTGTCCATTCCTTTCAAAGTGTCTGTCAGAGCTGATTATTTGCCAGGTTCTGGCCCTACTGCATGGAATGGCAAAATGTCCATTCATCCCAGGCAGGATTTTACCCTCAGGTGAAGAGAGGAGAGCTCTGTACTTCTCAGGTTTAGGGACCAGTAAATCTTTTTTTTATCCAGTCTTCAGTTAATGTTTGTCATGTCAAAGATCCTGAATGTGACTATGCTTTGAAGCTTGTATATATTTTAAAATGTTGTCAGTGATGGGAAATACGGCAACGATTATTGCTTTTCATGAAGTACCTTGACATTTGTTGTACATTATGAAGTAATAAAACAGAAGAATCTGCCGATTTCTATGATGTGGGTTATTAGTATAATGGCCCCATAACCCGGAACAAGCCAGTGTTCTGACAGTGTTATGTTAAACTGTCCCAGTGAACGTCATGTCCTGGAGCTGTGTGTGGTGACATGATACACCATTTTAATCATATTTCAACATTTTAAGACAGGCACTTCTTTTTTCTTGCATTTACAGATTATACCAATCACATAATGGCTGAGTTTGACAGTCATCTGTGGTTATGATCTAATGCTACTGCTCTGCTCAGGGCATGGTCGGTGAGAGCAGATGGCTCAGGATCACACCCAACTGGTTTTTGAATATCTGCAATGCTGGACACTCCGTAGCCTTTCTGGGAAATCCTCACAATAAAATAAAAATTTAAAATAATAATAATAATAATAAATGATGTGGTATATTTACATGGAATTTTATGTATTTCAGTTTATGCTCATTGTCTCTAATCCTGACATAGAACACCACTGAGAAGAACCTGGCTCCATCTCCTCTACTCTTCACATCAGGTATTGATACACGTGGATAAGATCCCTCGATTGATCCTTCTCCTCACCTTCCAGGCTGAAGAGTCCCAATTCCTTCAGCCTCCATGTAGGAGGGATGCTTGTGTCCTTTAATCATTTTTCTGATGACACTTTCCAGCAGCTTCATGCCTGCCCTATGCTGGGGAGCCTGGAGCAGGACACAGAACTCCAAATGGAGTACTGAGGGTGAGATTAGCCTGTTTGTCTAGTAGGCATTGACACAACTTTCAGATGTAACAACTTGTGTGCTGCAGTGCTGGTGATCTCAGTGCCGTGATCGAACCCAGGATCGAGGGAGATTTACCAACAAACTGCCAGCAGCCAAAATACAGTTTCCTGTAATGAAAAAAAAAATAGTGCTAGATGACAGCTAAGATAGGTGTTGTTTGTAGAATCAAATAAGATTGTGTTTGTGATAGGAAATAATCTGATTGTCATCGATGAGATAAAATGTGATTTGCACTCCACAAAACCAAAATGACAGAATGTATGAGAGTGACATTCCAGACTGAATTGGCAGGGACTTGCTGTCATTTCCACCCCTTTGCATCTGCCTGGATTGAGTTAGTTATTCTTAGCCATCTCACATAGATTAGTATCTCCCAGGATGACAATTCAACAGCTTGCCTTGCCAGCTTTGTCTAGTTACTTTTTGTTTGTTTGTTTCAGTGTAAATTCCTTACTGATTGTTTTCTTTGAATTATTCCTCCTCAGCTTTTCTGAATCATTTTTGTACTTTATTAGGAGACAATAGCAAATGTCATCTTCATTCCTGACTTCTTCTTCTTCTTCTTTCCTTCTTTCAAGCTCTTAGAAGAAAATATTACTTTCCTTTTTATTTTTTTTTCCCCAACCACTGGCTTTATAATTTTCTTTAAGCAAATTCTCTTAAGGCCCTACAGATTCTCGTGGGAGACTTTCTGTACTGTGTAATGTTTCTGCTTGATGGCAGCACAAGGAAAAAAAAATTCTTTTGTGACCAAGTTGCTGCCAGGCACCACTATGCCCAGCAGAAAACAAACCCTACCATCACACTGGTTAAGCAAGGTGTGATGGTCAAAGTGCCAACCTTCATCTAATCACCACATGCATATAAACATATGCACTATTAACCCAGAGTAAACCTGCAAAGTCACTCACACTTGGGGTGACGGTGACTTGGAAAATCTGCTGAAAACAGATTTCCTTTTCCTCTCCACTCTTCGAAGGAGAAGTGGCAGGTGGGAAATTTTCCTTTTGCCTGGGAATTATTACTGCCCTTGGAGAAACACCAAAATAGAGTACTTGTTTTGTACAGCCCCATGATGCTTAAACTGCTGATGGGATGGATTCCAACCAGGTTATCAGACTGCACCTGAGGTACAAACTCTTTTCCCCTCCTAGAAAACTGCAATTTCCTTCTTTCCCAAGGAACTGAGTTCCCTGGCGCTTAGGAGCAATAAAATCTTAATCCAGCATGGCTAAATCCTTGATTGTTCATTTCTCATAGCCCTGGGCAAAATCAAATAGAAGTTTTCACACAAGATATTTCCTTTCCTTCATATCAGAATATGACTCAAAAGACGGTATTGACTTCTCACGTTCTGTGTAATAGGCTTTGGTGCACTTCACTAACATTATCTCCAGCTGTTGGACTATATTCTCAGTAGAGCCTGTGGGAGAACACAGGAATTCTGAAATCTGTCCATGTTCACAAACAATTGTGTTTAAATCTACATGATGCTCCTTGGAGAAAATAACAGCATGAGTCTTCTTGCCTCTCCAGTCTCCAAAAACTGAAATAAGAGGAGTTGCATTTTCTGTCAGGAAAAAAATGTTTGTATGTGTTTGAGTATTGTTTACATCTTGAGAGCTCATATATTGAGGGTGTGGAGGAGCAAAAGTTGGGGGAAGGCTACTTCCTCTAAAACTGTGAAAACTTTGGACCTTGGTTTAACACAGCCTCCCTGAAGCAGGAGCCACCTTGCAGGATAAATAAAGTGAGTATTTAATTAAGCAGTGACCTAACCAACTGTTTGTACCAGAACACTGATGGTAAGCTGCAGAGCCATTTGCACTAATTTAGACAGACTCTGGGAAGCAGTAGGACTAAAAATGGTTTCCAATATTCCTTTATTGCTGCTCTGGCCTGCCAACGTTCTCAACAAGAAAACCCGAACCAACAGCATTTCATGGGGTCTAATGTCTGACAACACTAGGAAGGAAACATCAATTTTTACATTTTAACTTGTTTGAAAGAATTTTAAACTTAAGGGGTTCTGAGGGGTTCCTTTTTTTTCCTTTAAATATTCCTCCTATAGAAAAATGCTGTTGAGGAGACAAACATTGCATCAGATACTGTTACAGAAAGTAAAACATGGGATCTTGTATTCATTTTCTCCTCAAAACGTCAGTTTAAATAATTTATTTCCTTTAAAACAGAAGTGAAAAAAGTATTCATTCTCCTGTCTATGAATATATGGCAGTTAGGAATCCAAAAATAGACTGTCTGCAAAGAAATGCTTTCTGCATAATTGCTTACCTAAACAACGGCAGGTAAACCTACAGTATCACTGCTGCAGCTGGTCAGAAGTGGTAAAGATCCTAAGAGTGTGGAAACTTTATTGAAATTTAAAGCAGAAGTTTAAAGGAATCTGTGAGCTTGAGCAGTGTCTGCACTCTATTTTTAGAGCATACATCCAGAGTGTTTAATTAAAAGGCTGTTGCAAGAGAGCCATATAACCAATGAAAAGCATCTGTTGCAAACAAATAATGTTAACACTCAGATACAGTGATTTATTAACCAATCATAATGAAATTATCAAATCAATGTAAGGAATTCTATAAATCTAGATCTTTGTAGAATGATCACTGTGTTTTAGTCAGGCTTCTGAGAAAAAAATTATTCGTTTTAAGCCTCTTAAAAATTTCAGCTACAGTGCCTAGTGAAGATTCGATACCTCCTGTGTGCATATGCAGAAAGCACAAAGGGCTGGTTCAGCCCAGAGAGCCCCGGGGTGCTGCACTTTAGGACACTCAGCTTCCAGCTGAGTCTCAATGCTCAGCAGAATATGCAATGTCTAAATCAGCACATGTGTTTCTGTGCATGAGAATATCAGTCTTATAGGAGTGTGCCAGCACAGTGACTAGAGAGCTTTGCAAGGCTGATATCAAATACCACGTACGTCTAAAATCTCAATCACCATCAGCATCCTCCCACCCTTTTTTGTCCTGCTGGGAAGCAACTCCTCTGCCTTACAGAGGTAATTCTTGTGGTCCTGGGCTCTTCTGTACTGTATTAAAGAAATATTTCAAGTTAAGGACTGATGATGGAAAACTGAGCTGCTACTTTTCACAGTTTCTGCATGATTCATTGGTGGGGAGGCAAGGAGCTTGTTCATCCACAGCTACATCCTGCTGCTTTGTATTAATGTAAGACAAAATTCTATCAGGGCCTGGTATCGCAGTGGGACCTACTGAATCTGCAGGGTGTCAGACTGAGATACACCTCATGCTATTCATTTGCCTTGTGCAGCCAAAATCAGGTCATTTGAACAGATCCTAGTCCTGTTAATGGTAACCACAGCATAAACATTCGTTTCAGACAAATGGGTATCACAGCAAAGTAAATAGGCAGGGTGCTGCTAACAGTAACTGCTAGTCTGTGTGTTACAGATGCAAAACATCTTGCATATATTATCAGCACTGACCTTTACAACAAAAAAAGTAAATTTAACATCACAAACTCATTCAGAAGACCTGCATTACAAACATTTTTTAGAGCATTTATTTGTAGTAAGAAGCAAAAATAAAGTGATTCATAATTTTTAGATAAATGAAAAAAAATTTCATTTTTATTTTGGTGCCTTGATCTTGTTTAAGTGCATTCTCACACATTTTCTAGCTTTTGAATATGAAATAATTCATAATTTTTAATAGAAGATGTTAGCTATTTTGGCGTCCAAACAAAGACAGATGACAAATGCCAGTGTTTTAAAGCTCTTGAAAACATTTACATTTTCTTCAGGTTAAACGCTGTTGTCAAATCCAAGTACATTACATGGAACAAGCCTCCATCTCTTCTCACAGCCACTCTGTCCCCATGAAATGTTTGCAAACCTGAACACTGATTTTTACAAGCACCTCATACTGAAATAACCACTTGCAATTCAGCTTCATCCACATAGGTGCCCAAGCTTGTCCCCAGTCAGGCACTGAGGGAAAAATTTGTGCTGCTCATTTGCCAGCTGTCCTTCAGGAGCAGGGAGAGGCACAGACAGACTGGGAAGGGGTGAGGGGGAACCTTCAGAGGGGCCTGGACAAGCTCAAGACATGGGCCCATGGGAATCTCATGAGGCTTAATAAGATCCAGTGCAAGGTGCTACACCTGGGTTGAGGCAACCCCCAGTACCAACACAGGCTGGGGGATGAACAGATCGAGAGCAGCCCTGCTGAAAAGGACTTGGGGTGATGGTGGGTGAGAGGATGCTGCTGGACATGAGCTGGCTTACAGTCAAGAAAGACAATCATATCCTGGACTGCATCAAAAGCAGCGTGGCCAGCAGGGCAAGGGAGGGGATTCTGCCCCTCTGCTCTGCTGTGGTGAGACCCCACCTCCAGTGCTGCATCAGCTCTGGGGTCCCCAGCACAGGAATGACAGGCTTGTTGGAGCAAGTCCAGAAGAGGTCACCAAAATGATTGGCGCGATGGAGCATCTCTCCTACCAGGAAAGGCTGAGAGAATTGCATTGCTCAGCTTGGAAAAGGGAAGGCTTAGGAGTGACCTACTTGCTGCCTTTCAGTACCTGAAGGGAGCCTACTGAAGGGGAGGAGGGAAAGGGAAGAAAGACGGAAAGGGACTTTTTATAAGAGCACGGAGTGACAGGACAAGTGGTAACATATTCAAACTGAAAGACAATAGGTTTCAGATACTAGGAAAGAATTATTTACTGTGGGGGTGGTGAGTCACTAGAAGATATTGCCCAGAGAAGGTGGGATGCCCCATCCCTGGAAATATTCAAGACCAGGTTGGATGGGACTCTGAGCAACTTGGTCTAGTGGAAGGTGTCCCTGCCCATGGCAGGGGGGTGGAATGAGGGGGTCTTTGAGGTCCCTTCCCACCCCAACCATTCTATGATCCTGTAATTCTGAAATTCAGCAGTCTCCTCAATGGACCTCCCCACGAGTGGTGAATGGTGGAGCAGAGGAGACAGGCAGCAGGTGGGTAAGGTTAGTTGTTTGCTGTCCCTGCTGTAGAAAAGAGCCCACCACAAGTTTTTCAAGAGCTTATTCCAATATTTGCTCTGCACAATGAGGGAGTGCTGGAGAAGTGATATTTCAGATATGAATGCAAAACTTAAGCCTTTAGCTGAGGACAGGATGCAAAGGATTTTATTTAAAGTTCTACCTAAATGCACAGTGTACCTCCATTTAGTTGTATATGACCTTAAATATGTGGTCTTCCTTTCATCCAAGCCCTCAGTGATTTTCCTCTTGAACCTCATTCTTTGTTCTTTTCAGAAATGCAATAAATACTCCAACTTAATGCATTAAATATGAAAAGACTTACTGAAGGGACCCAACTTATCAATGATTCAAAAGGCCTTATGGTGGAAAGCATCTATTTGAAAACATTTATTATTGATTTCACAGTTTAGATGAAGTTCCTACAAGGCAGTCATTTATTAAATATTGACTTCTGTTCAGTCCACCAGATATGCTTATCTGTGTGACAGCACCTATAACCAAAGAGGAGCAGAACACCAAAATGTTCCAGTCACTGATTTAGGTAATGAATAGAGAGTGCTGATTTTGCTAAGGTACTACCAAACACAACCAAAGCATTTGGTTGAGACAACAAACATTGTGCACTGTGTCACTAAAGCAAAGAATGGCTTCAGAGTTAGAACAACTGGAATCAAATCGAATACAGGAAAAAATTGGCAAAATGTTATCAATATTAATTGAATTAAAGCATGCTAATAATGAACGTCACCTTCAAAAAAAATCAGATTACTTTGCAGACAAAGGTTTCATAACCTGAACCAAAACTACTACTACTGCCTTATGGAGGCAATGGCATCATTCTGAAAGGTGTACACGACAGTGCTGTGCCAGTGCTAGTGGCATTGGTGCTCCTTCCTGCCAGCCAGCTCTTTCTAGGCTGAGGAGATAGTGATTTACTCACAGCAAAAAGGTCACACAGGTATCGTTTTGTGGTAGACTGCAAACAAATGACAGTGAAGAATTAACACAATAATTACTTTTTTCTCACCTCTTTGAATAATTTCATGTTATCCAGTTGAGTGCTGAATCAACAGAACTAGAAGGTAAACTTATTCCAAAAATGAACAAGTGAGGTCAGGCTGCATGGAGGTGCATGCAGATTGATGGGATCTTCAACAGCATACTAAATTACTCCTGATTTCCTAAACTCAAAAAAGGACAGCTAATTGTCATTGTAGCGTAACAAAGCATCATAATTAATGTTAACTACATCAGCACCAAGATGAAAGGGGATATATGGCAATGCAAACCTGTGAATTATTTAGATGTTACTGCTGATGGATCTGTGTGAGGTGATCTGAATCCTTATTATAACTTTCCCACCTCCTTAGTAATGCTGGTCATTCTCTGGGCTCACAGTTCCTGTGAGCCAGAAAGGAAAGGGCAGATCCATGAAGGAGGCCAATTTAAAGAAAGTGTTTTCCTTCAATCAGTTCCACAACTTTCAGGATGGACTGAGGGATTTCGTAGGGAGGGAAATTCTTTGCAGCAGTGGTGTCATGCCAGTGAGGGACACAGAGAGAGCCTGCTGAGGGACACAGAGTAGCACATGCAAAATACTAGTCTAGGTCTAATTCAACACCATACATAAAGTACGTGTGAAATCGGTGTCTATTTTAAGACTTTCTACTCCACAATCACCCTGCATTTCTGAGCATTACTGTGCTTCCTGATATTGTTTAAATTTTAATTATTCTCCTCAGAGTCTGTCCTGACCATGTCTTTGATTTTTAAAGTGTTTTTTTTCCTTTCACTGTGCTGTGAGAATGTAAGTGTGACTAGATGTGGTGTCATGAACACTACAGTGATCAAATCAGATAGTCAAGACTAAAATAAAAAGTATTTTATGTACAGTAAGAAGATACTTAATTTCTTCTTAGCTTTTCTATTTAGGTAGCAGTAAAGCTGAGTCACGAGGGCGAAAAATCAAAGGCGTCAATACTAATGCTGAAATAATAGACTCCACTCTGATGTCATCTGTATTCACAGGAATTAAGGGTGCTTTATTCTGCTACCCTGTAATACAAATCCAGATAATTCTGAAGAAACCATTATAGATTTACAATAGCATAAATGAAATAGGGACCTTAATGGCTTATGTTCCCACTCAGCACTCATTGTCCACATGCATATTTCATGACCATCACTACTAGCTCATCAGCCACTTTGCCTTTTGTGAGGAGCTACAGCCCTGTGTATTTCTAACCTAAAACATTTTTCAGTCTTCTGTTGAAGGCTGATTGAAGACAAAGCAGGTTTCTCTGAAGAAGAAGTGCCTAGTGTCAAAAGAAGAGCTCAGCTTGAAGATGCTCCTGTGATGAAAGGATATACTTTCAAACTGTGACTGCCGTGTGAGCAGCTGCAGCACATCTTTAGATGGTTGCCTATGTCAGTAAAAACACATTCAGTTTTCAACACCTCACCTCCTCTCATCTTTTGGGGGAGAGCTGTATTTAAAATATAATGAGGGCCTAATCCAACAACAAGAGAGGCATTGAAAGGTGTTGCTTTACCTTAAGCGACAAACCCATTGCTATTTATCAAACAGCTTCCAGTATTATGAGAGTGCTGGATTGAACACCCCTGCCCAATTAAAAGATCTAGCACTTACCTCACACTGGGTTCGTCAGTACTGAGCCTGCACTGTTGGAAGTGACAGCACTTAGGGGACTGCAAAATTGATCCCGCTGAGATGATAATACACCCTCTCCCTATTCACAGCTCCTTTTTATGATTCAGCTAAAACTAACTTTTGACGTGTGTGTGTAACACAGGATGAAGTGATGGTCCAGAGACTTGGAAGCTGTAAAATGCAGGAAGCTGTAGAAAAAACAAACACTTGGTTTAAGAAGCTTAAATCCCATGGCTAGATGTTGTTATTCACAGTTAGAATTTGCTAATTGAGATATCAGCAATCCACTAAGAAACTGTCCAGCTGTGAAATCCGTCATTAGCAGAGTTAGAAACAAAGGCATCTTGAGGAGCCTCTAGCTGAGGTGGCAGCCACATGATTCAAGTGCCCAGAGGAAATTCTGGCAACAGGAGCAAGTCCAGTGCTGCACTTTCCTCATTTTCATGCTTTAGTGATCCAGTTGAGTCCTTGGTATTATTGCAATATTTTTGAAGGACAATGCATTTTCAGTGACTTATGTTTCGGGTTTGCAGACAATTTTGTTTCTAAATGATCCTTTTAAAGTTTTGTAAGTCAGACCTCAGTCAAATTTAGAAGAAATCTATCCTTTCTCCTCTATTTATCTCCACAGGAAATATTTCGGAGAGAACACCAAATAAGCAAGTTGGAGACTGCGATCCATGGATCTGTTTCAGAATTTACCCCATTTGGAACAAGAAAAGAGAGAGGAGATTGCAGCTCCACTGAGCCACAAAAGAGGTGCTCAACAAAGAACTGTCTGATGTAGGCTAACGAGAATAAATCATGAAGTGGCTGCGAGAGGAAGCACGGATGCAGGAGAGGGGCTTACCTAAGCACAAGAAGAAAATGCAGTAGCCTTCAGTCCTTCCGAACAGGTTGAGAAAGCGGGATGCTGGCATTATTGCTCATGATCACTTTCTCCAGAAACGTGGTGAGGTTGAAGGGCAGGGGACCCTTCTGGCCTTTGTTGTGATAAGTTATTGATCGTTGCAATAACTGTAGCTGACTTTGCGCTGCAAGATGGTGAAAATGTTCTCATTCATAAATGCATGACTGTCTCTTGACCATGAAAGTGTTTGTGCTTTTTTTGAGGGGAGACATTCTGCAGGATTCCTTGGGGCTCTCCCTTCCTACAGTCATGTTGGAAAAGTCATCTAAGTGCTTTGGTGGAAGAGAAGTCAGAGGGAATTCTTACAAATGTGGTGATCAAATGAAACACTGAAAAAACAAGGGGAGTCTGTGGGAAAGGAAAGGAGACCAGACAAATGTGAACAGTCTGAACCACACTTCTGTAGCTGTGAAGGGCTCTGCAAACACTCAGATCCACTTGAAGGGAAATGTGTTATCCAGGTTGAGAGCACACCTCTGCCCCAATGCAGCCTTCTGCTTGCATGGAGGAATTATCCAGCTGCCTCAGGGGGACAAAAGGAGCCCTGGCTCTTTGGCCAGGACAGATGTTTGAAGTGTGTGTGGTTAACTTAAAGGTAATGCATCCACATCAGTCTTTCCTTTTTGACCGTTTGCAAGAGTCTTAAAGTAGTAAGGAAGAAAAAAGGAGTCTCAGAAGCAAAATAAGATTTATATGGGATTTGGGATAATTCCAATTAAAAACTTGTTTCGTCAGAGAGATTTTTGTAACCTGTGTGCATTTTTTGTTATGTGCCATTTCAGTTTTTTAACAACTTGCTCCACAGGACTATTTAAGGATGTTAAACCCGTGAAAATTTTCCAATATGCTCGACCCTATGAGATTATAAAAGGAATATTTGTACTGGCATGTGTGGAATTTTTATGCATGAGGAATGGGTTTGGGTTTTCTATTTTTCCCATATTAATATTTGATCAATACAAGAATTTACTTTATCTTCTCTTGGGTTAAGAGGTTTGGGGCTTCCTGTTGATATTCCCATATTGAAAGTGGAGTACTCCACGGGAGTGTGGAATAACAGCAATAAGGGAACAGTAGTTTCCTTATGTGTAGATTTTAAAATGGAAGCTCAGCTGATGTCTCTAAACCCATCCCAAAAGAAGAAATAATCTCACTTACTGTACATCTCATCAGTAACTCTCATTTACCAGTTCTTTTCTCTACCAAGAAACTTTGTGAAAATAAAGTTATGGAAAGGAAAGATCTTTATAATTTTTAATTAAAATTATATGCAATTATGCTTGAAATCTTGCCTTCTTTTTTTTTTCTTTTGTATGCTGTATGCACAGCAGCACTGTGAAATAAAATAAAATATGGTGTGCCTAGACTTCTACAAAAGGATTCCCTTCAGAACTGTCTAAACCCAATTTGCTACGGCTCTTTGCCTGCAGCAAGAATATCAACACATACTGTAAATCTTTCTGCTTCTCTCATTTCCTTTGGCTGTTTAAACTGCTTTGAGACAGTGAGTAGCAAAGATAAAATATGTTATTGCATTCTGTATGCGTCTGCAATTGTGATGCTTTTCTAAATGAAAAAGATTATACTTTTTGACTTTGTTTCTTTGTTCATTTCTCAACAATTGCTATTCAGTGAGAGACAACTTTATGCCAGTCAAAGCAGTCATACATTCTACCTCCTGAAAACACTTATTATTTTATTTGTTGAAAAATACAGCTAATAAAAACCCATGCAGCATTCCAGCCTGCCCAGCCTGCAGCTCCTCCTGTGAATGCCAAGGTGGAGTTGCTGAGTCCAGCCAACGCAGTCCTTCCTTTCAACAGGCAGCTCTGTCTCCCTCATTTATAGAATAAAGTTAATCTCTCCCAAAGTGCTTATTTCTCCCCACAGGCAGTGAAGAGGAAACTGCTCGCTATAGGTAGCCATCTTCCAGATTTCTGTAGCTGGGGGGTAAACCACTCCCAAAATAGGAAATGCTGCCCCCATAACTAGAGAGGCAAAACTGATTTTATTTCACACTGATGAGAAGTCCTAAGCTGACTCTTGACTAGTCCTGGTTTTTGTCTGGGCACCACAAAGCCAAGCTGCCATTACTTCTGCAGTTCATTCCCAGGTCCTAGTCCTGTGTGTTGTTAATACTCATTAGCTCATGGGTTCTTGACTACCGTGACCTGTGGAATTGCTTCCACAAGCAGTATGGCCTGACTGAAAAGATTATGAGACCTTTCTCAAAAGGCAATATTGATTCTACTGAATATCTAGTGAAAAATGCATTCAATTTTTCTCCTGCTGCTCTAGTTAGCTCTCCAGCACCACTCATCAAGGATTTAATCCTTAGTCAATCTCCCATGCTTTTATGCCATATTTTCACGCCATACTTTCACATCATGTCACACACATTTTGATTTTCACACTGTGAAAATAAGCCCAAGTTACTGTCAAGTTGACATTCACCACTGCTGCTAGAAAACATTTGGGATATGGAGCTTGAAGCATTCACATTTATTCTCAGGTATCTCTATTCTGTCCACTTCTTGTCTCTAATATATTTTGATTTTCAGTATTGGTTTCCATCAAGATTGTGATTACTGATCATACTCATGAACACAGGCAGTTTTGTTCCCCAGAACAGCTATTACATGGTTCAGGATCTTTATTGCAAATCTAAAACATTCTTGCTTGTATTGAATACTTTCAACTAAAGATGAATATCAACAGTTCCTCATGCATGGACCCTGTATGAAGATTAAAACATCAAAACCAAAAACTTCAATCCAGAGCCCCCAAAAAAGATGGTTTCTAGGAAGCTGTGTAGGGATTGGGGTCAAAGAAATAATTTTCACCACATCCAGTATTCTCTGCAGGACACTTCTAAATGAGGTGGGTTTTGGGGAAGGGGAAGAAAATATAAGTTGAGAGGCTCCTGTAGCACCAGTCACAGCCTGCTCTCACCTTTATCTTTCCACTGGATGTCACCACGCTGGGGATGCTGCTGTGTGGCAGGGCAGGAAGGGACAAGCTCCCAGGTCTCCTGCCCCAGGGCTGTCACAAGAGCTGACAGAATAACTTGCTGTCAAACCCAGTGTTTATCTATGTGCCAAGGCATCCCTTGCCATCAGGTTTTGAGGGTCTGATAACGATGAATTTAGCGTGGGGGACCACAAAGGTATAAATACAGATTCATGATGGCAGAGACAGCTCCCAAATCCCTTCTGGGATAGAGGC
Source organism: Mohoua ochrocephala (assembly GCA_013398855.1). Classification (NCBI taxonomy): domain Eukaryota; kingdom Metazoa; phylum Chordata; class Aves; order Passeriformes; family Acanthizidae; genus Mohoua; species Mohoua ochrocephala. Next base: position 48,835 of record VZTA01001941.1, read on the forward strand.
CAACCTGGACTTCACTCTCCAGACTAAGTATCTTATTGGAGCAGACATATAAACATCAGTTTTTCCAATTGTGGAATTAGGGGATTCAAGCTGATTCAAGCTGTCGACATGCTGAAATTTATGAAAGATTGCTTGTGGGTTCAGGTGCTTATGGGTTCAAAACCAGAAGTTCAGTGGTTCTTTGTCATTGACACATTAATAGATCATTTTACCTCTCCTAAAATTACCAAGTATGAACAGCTTTGAGTTAGGGGGGGAAAAAAAAGACACGGGAAATTATGCATATTTCATTGTTCTGTACAACAACCAGGATTTTTAATTACATAAAACACTCATCAAATATTAGCAATCAAATGTAGACTTTATATGGCGCAACAAAATAGAATGAATAATCTGAAGCTTTTGCAGACTAATAACTACTCTATGAATCAAAGGATGATTGAATATTTTCCAGTATCTTCCCTGCTTTCAACTATTTAATCCAAGTACCTTCTTCAAATGAGAAAATCTATTTTATCTGAAAAAAAGCTCATGTTTATTAACATAAAAATCAGAGCATTAAAGCGACTGCTAGACAGGAATTTGCATAACTGAAAACTATGACTGTTTCATAATTTTCTCTGATGGAAGATGAATTTTTTTTTTATTTATATCCTTTTTTTCCCTTGGCATTTTTCCTTTTTCATTGCTATCCCCCAAAATTTAACACAGCTCACTAGGGACAGCTGCCTGGTCTCAGCCCATGCAGCTCTGTTTTCAAGTATTTAATTTGCCTCAGAAGAGCAATTAGCTGTATGTACGGATTTCTCATCTGTACTTTTTTTTCTGAAAACTACCTAATTGGTGAAATACATAAAATATACAATGTAATGCGAGGCACCTGTAAGACAAGATACTGACAAACCCCTCACGTGTAAGAAAATAATGATTTCTCATTAATCTAAGTGAGGAATGTACACATATTCGTAAAATAAGAGGTCTGATTTTATGCATTATTGCATTCAAATGAGTAAACATAGCAATTAAAGCAACAAGTGATTTTAAAAAAATATATCTGTTGGATGTTTTACCATAGGAAATAAATTTTCATTATTTTGAATAATATTATAGAGATATCATCTTGTGAAATGTATGTATAATCTTATAGACATCATAAAACATATTTCTTAAAAGTGTCTCCTCTCAGGGAACATAATTCATTTTAGTCCCAGTGTTTCACACAAAATTGACACGACTTCATTTTCACTTTTTAAGACCCTGGAGATATAGACATAAAGATGACAATTGAAAAAACATTACGCTTTCCATAGCTGTAATATAATTTTCAGCTTGGAGTGTGAATAATAGATCTTAGATTTTTTTTTTTAAATTGGGCTAAATATTCAGCTTACACAAAACAAATCACCTCAATGGTTGAATCTTCAAATAATCCAATTTTCAATCAAATGTTCTGAATCACATCTGAGTCTTGTGACCTCAGTATCAGAAGGCATGTTCATGTGAAACATAGTGCTGATCTTCATGTTTCTCTCTCTGTCACTCTTCTCTTTCTTTTCCTTTCCTTAAATGGTAAACATTTTATCCCCTTTCAGTTTCTAAGCAAATAGTTTGCTTTGGATGACTGACAGCAGGGTTCTATATGTGTTTATCTGCTTTCTGTTACTTTAACTTCTGTCACTGTTCTGTTCTAAAGTGTGGTTAGTGTCAGTCACAAGATCACTTTGATCCATTTGAAGCAAAAGACTTGGGGTTTTTGTACTTACGGATAACGCATGAAAAGATAGCTTTTATAGCACACATCATATTACTGACGTGGTAAACTAAAGGTTAAAAATGTTGCCATTTAATTTTCCCAATAAGGCTCTAAAATCTCTAATATTTGAGCATCTAATTTGCAAGGGCGAAAATGGTGGTGTGAGACTGTCTCTCTACAGGGTAGCAAGAAGTTTTTCATCCTCTCCAGACAACAACCTGCAAATAACCAGCAGCTTTTGATGCTGAACTTTTAAAGAACACAATGCGTTTAAAGCAATGGAAGGGAATCCTCTGCACTGAAATCAATACCACCTTGAAAAAAATCAGAATATCTGCCAGAACAAAACAAAACAATCCATAGGGACAGCAAAGTGGTCCTCACTAAAGCAAGCCATTGAAAGCAAATGGAAAGAGTAATTTAATATTAAAACCTAATCTATTTATGTTGTAAAATAATAAATAGTTAAGGTCTTACTACACAACTGCTCTGTAATTAGCAAGAAGTTTAAAATCTGCTCTAGAATTTAGTACAGATGCAGACAGGCAATGCATGGCTGCAGATTTCACGATGCTGCTTCAACCTATTTTTTCTGTCCTCAGCCAAAGAAAGAGAACATGAGAATGTGCCTGTGATACTGTGTTTATGGATTTCTGCGCCCAAGGGGGCGGGGGAGAGTGGGAGGCAGCTGCAACAAAACCAAAAACATTTCATTTTTTTTCCGAGAATTAAGAGTGTGTTCCAAAGGACGGCAATTTAAACTGGATTTCAGCCCTTGTAGTCCCCAGAAATCCTTAAATTTGAATTGAAAGAGGCACATAGAACCCATAACAAAATGCTGTTGCACTATGGGTGGAACAAAGTTGTTTGGAAAGCACTGATGTGAGTAGCTTTTAATATCCCATTTCCAATCATCAGTAATCTAATTCAAACTGACTGCAGCCATATTTAATAACCACACTTCAAAAATCATAGTGAATTAATTGTTTTAAACTTTTATGCACCTTCTATTACTGCCAAACCTGTGCTCTTATCTCTGACTGGAATTTAAATGGGTGGCAGTCTTTGTGCACTTCAATGCCCCTCCAATTCTCTTTTTTCCTTTTAACACAGCCCTACATTCACAAATGTTCAGGGAAAAAAAATGAAACTCTTGAGTCTCTGTATTCTACAATACTGATTGCCCCCTGCAGCACTTCCTTTCTACAATGACCTCACTGTACTGAGGTGACAGAAATGCTCATGGAGTATTAAATATGACCTCATTACGGGGTATAAATGTCGAACTACCATTTCCTTTACTTGTATATCACACTATGGGTCAAATCAGCTTTTGGCTTGTGTGCGTGGACTTCACTGACCTAGTATTTGTGAGAGCATAATTTGGCTGATTGTGTCCAGAGAGGATGTAGTGTTAGTATTTCTTTTTATTTCCTATAGAAATTAGGATTGGAAAGGGCTCGGAGCAATATGTCTTCTGTTGTGGAAACATTTTTTGGTCCTTATTATGATATAAATGCAAAACATCACTGCAATGTTTATTAGTGCAATTTTAAGGGTGGGTTGGAGGAGGGTGGAAATGCTGCTATAGGCCTCCCTGAGAAATATTGCCAAGGAATTTTTTCTTGACATTCAGCATGAAACTCCCAATTTAAAAGCAATGCAACATGCTGGTCCTAGTGGTGATCCATCTTTTCCCTCTTTTAACCTCATTCTCACATAGGCAGCCTCTTATAATTTCATTCTTTCCACATCATCTCTTTTAATCCATCTGTCTATCTTCATAACACTTCCTGTTGCTCTCTTCTACACTCCTGACAGTATCTTCCTGTTCTGGGGGTGCTTTGAACTACACGCAATTGTTACAGATGAGGTCACAGCAGGGCTTCAGAGAAATAAATTATTACTGGCACTTTGCTGCTACATGATGAGATCCTTCACAAGATGCAATTTTAATCCTTAGCGGCCATTTCAGCTTTATACCAGGTTTTATTTCAGAGTTTGTGTGCAGATTTCATGACTCCAGAATCACCCATCTGTTGTGGAATCAGGGCTGTTGTGTGCTGCAGGAAATTGCGTGTTAGACTGCAGAGCCGAAGCAAAGTCTAATTGGATGCCCATGGGTGCACCTGGCAGGTATATTGGCACATAACCTAACTCAACAGTTTACTCCTAGGTCCTTAGCTGCCCACACCGTGCAGCTGTGAAGGTTTTGCTTTGGTTTCGCTTTGTTTACAGGTCCCTTTCCTAAGTTTTTGATTTATTTACAGGTCCCTTCCAACCAAGCCACTATGGTTGATTCACTTCAGGGTCCCACTTGAGAGACATTCTAAAGAAGACAACTGTGTTTGGCTCCTTCTGCCCCTTTCACTTCAGGCTTTGCCCTCCCAGTGGCCCTGTTGATGGCACACCATGCTTCAGGCTGTGTCAGACATACCCTCAGGTTTCCATCTTCCAGTTAAGCTCTTCTCTCTCACACGCCTAGGTCACGTGTTTTCTCCTTTGGCGAATAATTGCATTTTCCATCCTGGATCTGATGCTGGTGTATACCCAAGCAGGAGATGACGGATAGATTTAGTCCATGCAGTAGGTATCGTCTTTTCATCATCACTTTAATTCTTTCTCCAGCTATGCCAGAAGACCTAGAGAATATTTTATGTTCTGAAAGGAAATAAAAGCACACAGACGAGATCGAATGGTTAAGAATCCAGACAACAGAAAGCAGCACACTTCCAATTTCCCACTTCTTTACTTGCAGTCCTGCTGTTCTGAGAGTTGATAGTCTACAAGGAACAGTCACAAATGGATGCAAAACATACAAAGTCAAGATCCCTCCCATTCTATATTCTGCATGATTATTATCTTACATTTTAATGTAAGTTATGGGCAAGTTACATGCAATATATAATATCTCTCTCAATTAAAAATCATTACTGAAAACTCACCCAGTCATCAGCCATACACAGTTCAACCCTATTTTTCCTTGCCAGTATCAGAACTAAATACTCCAGAGAAATGTTTCAAAGCACAAACAAGAGCATGAGAGGGAAATGTCTGCACACACCTAAATAACTTCCTTCTAAATTTAACAAAAATATATGTTCAGTTTGAAAATCATTAAATGAAAATGCAAATGCAATGCAAATCTTGCAAAGGGCTTTCTGTCTCCAGAGAGATCAAAAGCATGTCTAGACTTCCCACCAATCACAGGTATTACTTTACTGCCCAGAAAATTGAATTTAAAAGGATTTGAACGACCACCACTGCTTTCCCTCCTTTACAGTTGTACTCTTTCATATCTGGGTAAGCATGATTTGAAGAACTGAGAGAGCAACAAATCAAAACAGCAACACAAACAACAGAAAAGAAAGAAAAAGGAAAAACCCCATGGCATAGAAATCAATTACTGAAGAAATCACAGTAAATAAATTTCAGCAGAAACAATGTCAGGTATCAAATAGGAGAGGAAAACATATTCCTCCAGGCAGAAGAATGTATATTGTTTTTATCCAAACCCAGCAATGGCAATTCTGCAGCTGAAGATTAGTGGCTCAAATTCTGCAGCACAAAACAAAACAGAGCCTTAGAAAACCATCCATAGAAATGATGCAGACTCAAAACAAGCACCAAGAACATCATTCAGGTGTGAGCCATAACAAATAATAGACTAGACTGTATCCAATATTCAGTGACTCACACTGAGGGTGAACCCAGCTTTGTAAAAGGCTGCAACGTCTCCTTTTTTATCACCTGTTTTTCCCAGTCACTGCAGAACTGGCAGCAAACTCTATTTTCTTTCCAAGCTCAGGGCTCTCTTTCTGCTGCTGACCCTTGCTGGGGCAGGAGCAAGAAACAGCCAGGTGACGTCAGAAAGTGAGCTCATTTTTACGGCACCTAAATCCTTTGAAGAGGACCCAGGAAAGGCCAGGAGCCTTCTCTCCTTCTGTTCTTCTTAGGAGCCAGCCATGTACCAGATATAATCTGGTCTAGCAGAGACTGAAATATTTCTCATACTGGATGGAACAGCACCCTGAAGTCTTCCCAGCATCAATGGGCTTTGTGTCTGTACAACATTCAATTTCAGAAATAGGACAAGTAGCTCTTTACATTTAAAGAATACACTGGGAAAGCAAAACTTAATGTGTAACCTGGATGTAGCTGGAAAAAAATAGCAAGAAAAAGATGGAATTGGTAATAATATCTTTGCTACTCATCACAGCTGATCTAGTACATGACTTTGCATATAAATTAATTTCATGTCTAATTTAAGAGAAGATATGACGAGGTGAAGGGGCAAAAAAATTATGAAAATAATATGTTGAGTCTACCATTTTTATTTAATTGGTGAATTTTCTGGAAATATACATAACTTGTATTAAATTTGCTTCCTTTTTTTTTTTTTAAGATTTTTTAATAATAAATAAAACATTCCCACTGTGTGGATTATTTAGTCTCCTATAATTCCTTATTATGGCTGCGATTTTGTACCCAGGCCTAGTGACTAACATTGTTTCTTTCTTGTAACTAACCTTTTTAAACTGCAATTGGCATTCACTAAAATAAATTCTGTTTAGTCACCAAAAAAAGTCTTTTTGTGAATAAAAAAAATCTTGGGTGTTAGCCAAGGCAAATCTTGATTTGCTTAAAAGCTTCAAAAAACAAATTAAAAACCCCAAACAAAACATTAAAATGGGATGCAAACATAGTCAACAAAACCTTTTTATTAGAAATTATTTCCTATTTGTTCCTTTTTATTCCTTTTCACTCAGTTTGAATATATGACTACTCAGTGACTGTACTCCTGAAATGTGCCAGTTTGGAATTGTTGTGTAAGACAAATTATTTCTTCTTTTCTGCAACTTACTTAAAATTTAAGGTATCATGGTAATGATACCTTAACTTCTGTAACCTCACATTTTTCTCATGTTTCTGTACATCTCCAACCCTTGCCAAAGGAATTCATGCAGTGATGTAAAGTAGCACCTGACTAGCTTTGAGCTTGCGTGGGATGAGTTTCTCTTTATTTAGAATTAGTGCAGGAAACAGTTACTCAGACTGGAGGTTGCACAGGTTAGGTGGGCAGCACGGAAAAATAGCCTGAAACAGCTCAAATACAGAAATACGGGGTCTTATAACGTCTTAAAACTTCATCCCAGAGCAAACACTGAAATCCTAAAATTCATATGTAATTATCCCAGGCAAGATCTTCACGTTTCATGTTTGCCTAGTCTCTGCTGTCCCAGCGTCTGGTGAACTTGAAAATGAGGGACTAAGCAGATCCGTGTGCTCCAGTAAAAGGCACTAAGTGGTAGCCCATGGCCACAGGAGACCATGGGAGGTGGTGTTGCAGTCTCCAGAACATAAGAGAGCATTATGCTTTTCAGTAAAATGAAAATCATATCTATATTTAAACCGACTGATACTGGAAAGGCTGAACAGTTTCTGGAAACTGATAATAGCAGCTAACCACAATCTCCTGGTACAGCCACATTTTATTTTAAAATTCTTCTTATGTCTTTGTCTGCTCTCCATTTTTGTTGTTTAATACACCCATTTGTAACATTCTGTACATTTATATGCCAGGTGGAAGATTATTTTCCTGTGGTTACTAATCATGTGGTATAGCATGAAGGATAGAGTCTCATTAAGGATCAGCTTTCTTAAAAGATTCTATTCATGGGTAATTCTGCTTAATATAAATTTTATGGCACAGCAGGGTTATGTTCCTCATACTTTATTGCTAGGAGCACAATAATATGAGTAATATTCTATTACATTTGCACAGTATTTTCCATCTGAGGTTTTTCAAAGCATTTATGGAAAATATTTAGTGTGCAATAGGTCTGTGAGGAGCCTTCTGATTTTCGCTCTTATCTCTGCACGGTTGGACCCATCTTTGTCATTTGTCCTGTGAGCTGTTGAAGTTCATTATCACCAGTTAAAAATAGCTTATCATACAGCTCAGTTCATGTAAACAGATAAAATTATGTCAAACTCATAGAATTGAGGTCAGTTTCTACCAACAGTTTGGTTGACATAATAATTCTCCAGGCTGAAGTTTTTATAATCCAAAGAGACTATTGCTGCTTATGAATATGTCCAGAAAGAACCCAATTCCCTTCTTCCACCATCACCACCCTGTCCCTTCTTTCAGTATTTGTTTTATTTTCAGAAATTTTTCTGATCTGTGAAATGGAGAAGTGAACAAGATCAGCTTTACCTTTGGGAGCATGAAGGTGTGGTCTATGCTTGTCTTCTTTGGCATAGAAACAGAATAATTTAGATAGCAAGAGTCCTTGGATCCAAGGTCCTGCTCAAAGAAAGTCCTGCCCATGGCCTGGCCAACCAAGTTTTGAATATTTCCAAGGATGCATGTTCCACATCTTCTCTGGAGAACCTGCTCCTGGAATTAACCACTCTCTTTGTGAGGACATTTCTTCTTATCTGTAGAACTGGCCATACATGGGGCAGCACTGCCCTGATGAGGCTCTGTCTCGTTGCTACCAGGACCTGTTTCTGACTCCTGCTCACCATGCACCTGTCAGGTCCCCATGTCCTCTCCTCCCCAGCTCCTTCCCAGCCTGCACAGGAGCTGCATGGCTTATTCTCCTGCAGATGCAGGGATCTGTGCTTGCTCTTGTTGAGCTGCATGAGATTGCTGTCAGCCTATCATTCCTTACAGTTTTAGAACTGGATTGTAATTATTCTTTGTTCTTTTACCAGCCCTACCATTGCTAAGCCTGAAATCAGGCAAAGCAGGTAGAGAACACTAAAATTAATGACAAAAATTGCTTTCCTTTTCTCCTCTCCTCTGCATTTTTTAATGAATGGGTGTTCTAACTATAGGAAACTGTGGGCAAAACGCAGCTCAGCACCACTGCTTGTGCGAGAGATGCTTCTGTACTGCCAGAGCTGAAGAGCTCCCTCCAATACAGCAATGGCAGGGCTGCTCCTCAGGAGGGGAAGAGTAGATCCAGAGCTCAGGCTTTACCTTCTACCTGCTTGTTTCTCACCCCTCTGTAGTTACAACACACATCTGCTCAATTGTGCGTGGGGACAAGTGATTAGGTGAAGTAATCCTCTCCTGGAGCGCTGTAGGTATTTCACTTAGTCAGGCTTTGATAAAGGGAAGATGACAAATCAAACCTATTCTGTCTCTCTCAGATATGATATCCCATGTTCTTCACAGAGAGCACTTCCAATCCTGATTAAAGGGTTTTTTAGCATAAGTATAAATGAATCTGCTCCTTCCACTGGAACAAAGTGATTTTGCTGTTTTTATTCTCCCCTAAAGAAAAAAGCCTGTTTCAGCTGTATTGGGTATCAGAAATATCATCAAAACATAATCTGAAACAGTATGTAATTATTTTTTCATTTCAGATCAGTCTTTGACAGACATGCCTGAAGGCAAAAGAGATTCATATCCCTAACAACCTTCTAGAGGCTGAAATCTATAAACAGATTATACAATGTGCAAATTGCTATTTCAACAAATCAGAAAGGCTTAAAATAAATCTCTGAAAAGTAAAGTAACTAAATTAAACTCTGAAGAGTGAACACATTCTGTAACACACAAAACTGGATGGTCATTTAATAGATCTCTTTTTTAATTGCATTCATTTTTTTAAAGGAAATATTTCAAAATTAATAAAATCTGGGTTGGTTCTTCTAAATGCTGCACTGAAGTCAAATTAATTACACTGTCTTACTTCCAGAGACCATGAAAACTCAGCCATGTCATGAGGGTAATAAATTGGCTCTTTAATACCACCGTATAATACATATCCTGAGTACACCCTTGAATTACACAGGAGCTTGGGAACACGTCTTGGAAATAACCAAAACTCCATTGCCCAAAACTGAGTTATATCTTCTGTGGTAGCATCTCCTTTGGGCTTTATTCCTGCAAGTTTTGCTGCAGCAGAAACATTTCAGATTTCTCAATGAAACTGTACCTCTGGAAAGGGTCGTCAGAGTTGAAAGTGGAGACTTTTTCAGAATCAGGAAACTGGGTGTTCTGGAGAATCTGATTGAAACTAGTGAATCTTATCAAAAATTGCAGAGAGAATATGTTTCATGTAGGCAGCTAGCTATCCTCAGGGACACACTGATGGCCTTAACTGTCCATAAAGAAAACTTAAATAATCTATTCTTAGAATTTAGTGCAAAGACACGGCCGTGCAATCTTTTTATTTTTCCCTTTAGTTTATTTGTCCAGTTTCACTAGCCTAAGGAACAGGTATTGGTGCTGAAAAAGGAAGAAAAAGGAAGACAAACAAGTCGAGTCCAAAGAGAAAAGTCCTCTATTTCTTCATCAATCTTAACTGTAACCACACAGCACTGCTCTGCATTTCCCAGGGAGGAGATGGTGCAGCCAGGGAGTGCAAGCCCTCCCTATGCTTCCCAGATGACAGGGCAGCCCCCTCACCAGCCCATGTGTGCCCCACTGCTGGGCTGCATCACAAAGCTGGGTTGATGTATACCCAGAAGACAGTAAAGCCTCTTTGCTTCTGTCTTGGGGTGACTTTATGATGTGTATCCCCTATCGCCTGCTCTATGCCCAGACATGATTCCTGTGCCTTTCTGTGTCTTTAAAACTGGGTGCAAGAGAAAGGAAAAAAAGAGCCAGACGAACTTTTCAAAACAGTTTTGCTCCAAGGACATTCACTCCCCTGCATTCCTGCTGCTGCAGAGCAGAGGCACCTTCCCTGCTTTCCCAGGCTCTGGGCTCCTTTTTCTCGGAGGAGAGAGACAGAGAGTTAAACTCCTTTGTTTCCCTGGGACTCTGGATTTTTTTCTTCTTCTCTTCTGGGCTGTTCAGAGCACCAGAACATCAGAACCTCACTGGGAGCCCTCACACCTCGGCCCGGAGGGGCCCGAGCTGACCCAGCTCCAGAGAGGAGAGAGAGAGAGAGAGAGAGCCCACCCACGGAAAGGACTCTAAAATCTTCCCAGGTTTTCTCTCCACAGCGAGAGGTTTTATTATTTAGCATTATTCTTTTCCCATGTGTTTGTTAAATAAATAGGTTTTTTCTCCTTTCACTTTCCTTCGAGGAATTTTTTCCCGAACCCGGTGGGGGAGGGGTGGCTGTAACCTGCCTGCTGTGGAGGGGACGTTCCTCCCAGAGCGTTTCCTCTGAAAATTTGTCTCAAACCAGGACAGCTTCATGGGCTGATCAGATAGGGATTTATTATTTGGCTGAAAGGAAAATAAGATACCTCTGTCCTTCTTGTGGCTAAATAATGTGTGTATGTCAGGTTGGTAGCTGATTCACCAAGCAGTCCTATTACCACAGAAAAATGTGTGGCATTCTCGTACGGCATGTCATGGCATCACCGTTGCAAGTACTTATCAAAGGAAAAATGAAACCCAAAGTAGGAAACTGATTTCATCACATTCAGAAATGCTTTCAATCCAATGAGAAGCAATATTTGTTCAACTAATGCTATACTAACAATAGTTACCAGATTGTTGTCAGAATGCTCAAATCTCCACATCTGCTGTTTCTCTATGGATGAGACAGCAGGTATTAATACTTTCATTATTATGTGATCATCTAATTTCCACATTTTGTAGTGGAAGAACGCAGCAGTATCCAAGTGGAGAGTTTTCTATTACAAGCAACACCTGTGTTAATTAGTGCCGGGTCACAGTGAATCAAAATGTAACAATAATCCAAAATACCAAAGTTAAATCTCGGGGCGCATCTGTAAAAAATGAAGCACAAGCATGTGTGCTTTCTCACATGTTATGAAAATATGCACTTAATGGAATTGTGTTCTCCTTTAAGTAGAAATACACTCTGCCAGTTATACTAGCAAAGCTTAAAGCATTTAAAGCAGTAGCATTTCTTCAAGATTTAGCATGCATGCCTCTCCGTTAATGCTCCCTAGGTATTTTAAAATACTGAATTATCTATTTATGTTTAAATTCTGAAACGTGTTTCATTTAGTTTGATAGTACAAAGTCTTACTGAAGCTTTTTAATCCATTTCAGCTTTAGCAAATATTCTCCACAGTATTTCAGCTGAAGGCCTTCCTGTTTGTCTTAATTTACTGTGAATAAATTTGTTTCTACAATTAGCACATGGGCCCCTAAAGCCAGACATACCCTAAATTAGTGGTACAGTGCATTTTGGGATGTAACTTAATTACTAAATCTAAGTACTAGAACTATGAACCAGAAGCTTATTATAAGTATTAGGCTACTTGCAAGACTGTACTGAAACTTCCCAATGGAAATATGATGATCTTAACACATTTCACTAATGAAACCTACTTCAAGCAATGTGAGGCATTATGTAACAGTCCAAAATTTAGGAGATGAAACAGCTTCCTTTTTGTGAAAAATCCTTTTTTATAAGCCCGTTGAAGCATATGTGCCAATTAAAATACTAGGCCTGTCATTTTAAACTCTTCCAGACAAGCATAGAACTTTTTGTTGCTGCAGTTGTGGTTATTTGTGGGAGCAAGCAAGAAATGCCATGGGTGTTTTGGGCTTTCCTCAGCCTGCAAACGTGCAGATCAACAGAGCGATTCCTCTGGGCATTCTCACTTCATGTGAAAAACATGAGCAGAATTGGGTGCCAGGAAAGCACGTTTATCTGGTGTGAGCTGCAGAAAATCTGTCTGCTGTGCTCGAAGGCAGGGGTCTTCCACGAAGCCCTGGAGAGAAATCTGCAGTGCTGCTGCACGAGACTGAATAATTCAGCTTTATACTTCTTTGAAGTGTCACAAGGCAGTGACAACAACAAAGGAAAGATATTTGTTAAAGCAACTTGCTGTTTAGGCTTTTTGGCAAACGCAGCAGCCCTTGTGATGAATGAACTCCTTCTCTGGGAGCACACAGGGCCATGCCTGCCGCCAGCTTTGGGGTGAAGATGAAAGCGGTTTGTGAAAGTCTTAGCACATTTCCTTGCCTTTATGATTTTGCCATCATGCCAGCATTTTAACATCACATGAAACTTAATTTTTTTCGTAATTGCATAGTCTAAATCAAGAGTTTCTTTTCTTTAGTTGTAATGAGATATCCATACGTGGTTCCAGCTCCAGGCAGGGCACCATCTGCAGCACTGATTGTTAAGCAAACATTGCCGTATCAGTCACTAGGCAGGTACAAAGTGAACGCTATCGAAATGTAGAACAAAACCATTGAGCAACAGATTAGTGGGAAAGTAGGTCTCTGAAGTGCATACCACCTAGAGACTTAAAACTGGAGTTCTTAACATCTTATTAATCTGAATTTGTTTGAGGTTTTTCATGACACATTAAACAGATGAATCTTTTTCTTACATTTCCATTTCTTACAAAGGTGTGGAACAGACATAACAATATAATAATGCATAGAAAAATCATGCAATCATGCAAGTGAGGTTTATCTCCTTCCTAAAATAATGCCAATGTGAATGTTGTTGTTATCTACATGTGGTTTTCTTCATCACTTTGTACTGTATTGCATTTTTATGTCATTATTTATGTTGTCACAGTATCTATGGCTAATACTGCTTACTAGTAGATAGCAGGGCAGCTTCTCACCAACAAAAAACTGTTTTGGCAGTGAGGTCCCTGAGCAAGATGGATGGATTTTGACCAACATAATGGACTTTTCTGGAAAATTGTGAAAAAAAAGGAGAAATCTGTAGCACTCTTTTACTCTTTGCATGGGACCTGTCTGAGATGCACACTCTTTTCCTGAGAGCTGGGAAAGGTTGCTGTGTCCCACCTTTTGGGACACAGCCAGCAAATAGCAGGGACTTGTCTTGGGTAGATATGGCTTTGCTTTCAGTGGTTCTTTTGTTGTTCTTTGTCACATGGTTGTACAGGATGAGCAGAGTTTTCTTATTTGCACTCTCAGCGCAATTTGTTGCCTTAATAATTTCTGTCATGAATTCTTTTGTTCATCTTCTCTTCAGTGCAAATTCTCTTTTCAGCATTTTTTAGTAGATGTTTGTAGCACTCATGTTTGCCATCTTTTTTTTTTTTTTCTGAACCTTCCATTCCTTAGGAACAGATTCAATATATGTATGGTTTGTGTACCCATTTTTCAAGACAGTGACACCCTCACTATTTTCCATTCCATGTTATACTCTAGGTACTCTATCGATTTCTTCACTTCTTAGTGGATGGTGCACATTAAAAAGCATTTTTTTATTAAGCTCCCCAAAACGATGTTAAGTATTTCCTGTGTTGGTTACAATTAATTTTGAATGAGGTGATGTGTATGAGCAATTCAAATGAACGCTGGCAACACATATTTTCAGCTTTGACTTGTTGTGCACTGCTCACTCGCAGTTTTGTTGTCTTCCACTGAAATTTTAGAGATATTTCTTGGACTTTTGTAACTTGTATGTATTTGCCAGCTGTAAATTTGTCACCTAACAAACCACTTCTTTTTCAAAACATGGCAAATTACACAAAGCAGGATGAGTTATATTAAATATAACACTTGTGTCCAAAAGGAGGCTTGTGAGTTTCAAATAAAATAATCTTTTGTTCAAAATACAGTTCAACAGTTAAACTAGCCATTCTTTTCTGTGCAGAAAAATGACCTTTTCTAAATTTTCTGATTTCATACAGATAATCTTAAAGGGTTTAGCTGGAGGAACACGCCCAGGTTGGGGTGATCTTGTTTTCAGGCATGGTGCTCAGATCAGAATATTTTTGAGACACTTGCTAATGCTGTGATTTATTGTTTCAAAGTTTTGATTTTTATTACTGTTGCTGCCTTTTCTGTCTCATTCCGTGACCACCCATTTCTTTAGCCACCTTGTTCAAGGAATGTTACCTTCCTCTGATTCTTTCTTTTCATTATCTAACATTTCTTCTGATTCCTGATGCACTAAGCAATGTAGTGTCAATTGGTTTTCTCTCTTTGCCTATAATGCTATTCAGAAGTCCTGCTTAGACTTTCTAATTTGCTGTTAATTTTATTTTACTGTGACTACAATACTAAAATGATCACGTTATCAGAACATACTGTAATGTCCCATAATGTGTAATGATTCTTCTAATGGTACAGGTTTGAAACTGAATAATTTTCTTAGACTAATCACCTCATCAAAGCATCATAATGGAAACCTCAAGTGGTCTCTGTAGCCTCGAACTCAAAACATTGTAGGAATGTAAATGTCACAGTTGACCTTCTAATGCTTCAGTACCAGAAACCTCAACAACCTTCAATTCAAATAATGTCGCCAATTCATATTCATCCATATCCCATATCAGCAAGGGCTACACAAATTTTCACTGATTCTCTCCCAAGACTGTTTCTGCCAGGTGAACACAACAGGGAGTGCATGAAAGCAACAAATACAACCATTCTCCAAGGCTGCACGNGCTGTCAGGTGAACACCACTGTCGTGCGAGCAAGGAGTGCATGAAAGCAACAAACACAACCATTCTCCAAGGCTGCACGTCAAAATGGTTGTCTTCAAAATGCTGGGGATTTTTCAACTGTGCAATTATGCTCTATGCACATTCAGCTAACACACTTCGACCTTCAGTTCTTATGTTGTAACTGGGGAAATGCCTAGCTGGTTAATACAACTCCAATCTGTTTTGCTAGCGTTTGTGTATGGTTTATTACTTAATTTAGACTTTATGTCAGTTAGAACGAGATATGTCTTTGCTTTGAGGGATACAGGACTAACTGTGTTTGGGTCTTCAGCCTTAAATCTAAACTTCCTGGTTTGCTTGCTCATTACCAAAAGAACATGTAAGATTTTCGTTGTGATAGGAGATGCGATACTTAAGTGTAATGCAAATGTTGTGAATGGATACATTGAGCTGGAAAGGGCTGTCATGTAATTATACAATACAAAATATTTTCTGGATGATGCTTGAACAAACGTAAAGCTTGTTGAGGACAATGAAACCGTTGCAATGCAGAAGAACAGAAAATTTTTGTCTCATTCAAGGAAAGAAGTTTGAAAAAATCTCTCAGTAGATTCAGCTTTCTTTGAAAGTACAATTCTGCTCAAATTAATGCAAGGTAGTGACCCAAAGTGGTGCCGTTAATCCACGCTGTTCATTTCTTGCAAATCTAAGCTCTCCAAAACCTTCAGGTGAACTGTATGACTAAGTTTTGTAAGGACAAAAAGCTTCAGGTTGTAAAAGGCTTCATTTAACACTAAAACCTCAGAACATTACAAGAAGCTGTAAGAAATACAAGAAGTGAACAAATACAAGATTAATTTCATCATTCCTCTGTGAAAAAATATTATCATTACCTTTGTTACCCCAGCTGCAGTCAGAGAAAGGAAGGCTTTTAAGACTTAAAAATGGTTCCTTTTTGTCAGTTCTAACTGGCAATGAAGCATTTGTTATGGATTCACAATATTAAAATGCAGGAGAAGATGCACTGCTCTCCAGTCTGCCCTTGTCTCTAAATGAGTCTGTCAAAGAAGTATACTGAAATATAGCATTAATATAAGGGACAAAGCAAAAGTAATAGCTATTTCTGATAATTCCTGCATAAGTCAGCAAAGAAACAACAATAAGAAAGCATTTCCAGGGTGGTAAAATAACCTAGACATTGTTTTTATTCATGGATCAAATCAATTACCATATAACCAAATAAAAATAAAGAAAAAAAGGAGAAATAAAGCCACACTTCATATGTGATTTTTATTTAGTTTTTTTCCAAACCCACAGAAGGCAAATCTATCTGTAAAAGGATGATATAAATGTCTTTCTATTCAAATTGTGATGCTTAAAAGCCAGCTGTTCTTAGAAGACCATGAATACTAATACACAAAGAATAAACTTCTTAAAAATGGCAAAGAGAGGTTCTATGAAAAAGTCCATTAAATGTCATGGCTTCCTAAATGGTCTTAACTCTTTTTTCTTTATATATATCTGCTGCCCAGTAAGATTTCGAGCTCTGACTCTGGCTATTGACAGAGGGTGTTTTACAAGAAAAGGTGTGTTTAATATTTTTGTTTAAGGATGTTCGGGCAAAGATCTATTTGCAAGGTCAAGGTTGCAGAGGTTTTGTATTCCCAGGTCGTAGAATATCCTGAGTTGGTAGGGACCCACCAGAGTCATGGAGTTCAACTTCCAGCAGGTAGAACAATATCTTTTGGTAGTCTCGGAAGACCACACATACCATACCTGCTCTACAGATAAAGAATAATGAAAAATGACATTTAAAAGTTAATTTATCATATTAATTAAATATAATAATTTTAATATGTAATTTGACTGGTGCATTTCCATTCAGTCTATGAATGGTTTTGTAGTTCTACCCTTAAGAGTGAAATCTTTTTCCTTCCTTTAATCCCAAATGATATTTTCCTTTCTCATTAGTTGCAATCTTTCTTCCTCTCCTCTACCTGCTGCCCAGATGACAATTAAATATTTATTTTCTTGACTTACAAATCCCTACAGCTCCTTGGTGTTTAGTATTAAAGCCCAGGTCCAGCTCAGGCAGAATATTTTCACTATGCTTTTTCTTTCAAGTCTTCCGTTGTGGGGTCTGAGAGATACAACTTTATTTTTCATTTTTTCTCTGAAGAAGAACATGTCTGCCTTTGATCATGTCTCTGAGAGAGTTCACAAGATTCTGGGTGCTATCACCTATTCACTGACGTGTTTCCCGATCCATATTCTCTCAAATGCTGTAGAAATAAGACTTCTCATGAAATAGGTATTTCACTTAATCCTTCTTTAACTGCCCAGCCCAACCATCAGGCCTAGACCTGTGGACCATTTAACTGCAATTCTCCTTTTCAACATTTAGGACCTCAGTGCTATAATATGTCAATACTTATCCATTTGTTCCCTAAACAACTCTCTGGACATTGACTATGTTTTCTTGTATTTGTCCATAAAAATCACATCAAACCTTTGCTTCCTGGAACCTGCTGCAGTAAAAATAATATTTCCAGGGTCTCTTGTGTGTTTGCTTGTTATCAAGAGGATAGGAGAAGAAGAGATGCAAACAGACAACAGAAAGAGGGATTTTGTCAAATAATTCTTCAACATTTTCATGTTGGCAGCTAGTTGAGTTGTTTATTCAAGGAAGACTCTTTGACCTGCTCTATTTGTAGACATTCATAGAGTTTTAGCAATTAGTAGAGTCACTTCTCTGCAAATTGTTAAGATTCCTTGTAAAATGATGGTGTTCTTCGTAATATCATACTCGAATAATTTTTCTCCTCCTTGCAAGCCCTACTTTGACAACCATCCTTTCCTGAGAGATGTCTGAAGTTCCACTGACAGGGGTTTTTTTTTGGTGAAAGTAAGACAGCATGGATGAGTTAATATTTTCAGGACACTGGAGGTTCCCATGTTAAAAAAATATGTTTCCTTTGCAGAGTACTCATAACGAAAGACTTGTTTTAATAAAAGCAAATATTTTAACATTTCAGCACTGTGTGCCTTACTTTCTAGGCGGATATGTTCGTAATCTGTTAGAGCATATCTGGGATCACTTGATTACTTAAAATTAAACAGTGCTCTGGATTGAAAATCTGCGGAAACATCCAAACAAGCAGGAAAATTCCTTCTTTGAAGACTGTTAACATGAGAGTTTTGGATCAGGTACACCATGAAAATTCTTGTTCTCTCCAATTCAAGAATACAAAATAAAGACATAAAAGTAAAATTAAGCAGTAAGTGGATCAAAAGACGTCAAAAATATTCTTGTTTTTTTTAAAGATCTTTTTAGTGACATTTCCCATTTTTAAAAAGATGAAAATTTGTGGTGATATAATGTATTTATGGTTCAAGCTATTATTTTGGTTCCTGAATTGCAATACTATTTGTTGAAGAAGAGAGAAAATTCATCAAGGAAAATGCAGCATAGACCATGCCCTGCTATTATCACAGGGGGTATGAAAGGAAAACTGCAGCTGATATAGACTTCTGGGAAATAAAGCACGGTGTAATGGTAAATCTAATACAGCTGCTGAATTTGTGTCAGCAAGGCGACAAGGTGACTTGATGATCTTGAATATTAACTAAGACATGTCTGGTAGATGTTAATGATGGTGAAGTGCATACCTGAGAGACATATTCTTTCCAACTTCCCTTTGAATGCACTAGATTCCTGAGGCAATGCACCAACCATGACCTTGGAAGTTTTCTTGTAATTGAACCACTCAACGCCACAAGTTCTGGAAAAAAAAAGGGGACGGGTGTCTCTCAAGCTCCAAAAAGAAACCCATCTTTGATTTCTCATGCTCTGCCCATTAGATGATTCAATCTGATGAATATAAAATTTCAGTGTTTCACAGTACAGATGGGCCCAATGAAGTTTGTCTTCCATCACCTTGCAACTCGATCTTTTACCGAGTGCAAATCTTGAAACAAAAAGTTGTATGACATATATTTTCACATTTAAACTTAAATATATAGGTCTTCAAAGGATGTCCATGTAAGTCATGTGGTAACCTACAAATGAAAGAAAACAGATCATACTCGTCAGTAGAGTTGGGAAAAGCTGGGACTGACTCACATGGGTATTAGAAGCCACTGCTTAGGCCTTTAGGACGCGAAGTAATTTGGTATATCTAAAATATTTTTGGAAGGAAACATGAAAACTTGCAACATTCAAGTTTATATAGTGTGAATAATTGCTGCATAATTAAGAGCTTGAAAACATGCTCCCAGCAATGACTGACTGTAAAAAACCCACATCCTTTCAGTACGAAATTGAATAAGAACAGCAGAGAAGTTTGATGAAGCACCTGACCCTGTGGGAGGCAGGTGCCAATTCTGGCCTTGAGTGTGAGTGCTCAGTAAGTCATGGTCCCCAGAAGTTTTATCCTGTGCCCGTAGAGGATTTGCCTTTAGCAAAGCCCAGGTGAGTCCCTGAGCTGCAGCAGCCCCCAGGCAGACCACAGAGCCCCTGCACTGGCACCGGGGCCACTGGGCTCACAATGCTCCCATGACCAGCTCGGCACTGTGTCATTCTTCAGGGACTTCAGCACATAAATAAATAAAGGAAACAAATTGTAACTTGCAGGAGCTGAAGGGCCAGTCCACTGGGAGGTGAGACTTATAGGATCAGACCCTTAGCAGTGAACCTGATTGTCCCAGGCAGAAGTTGTTCTAAAATTAACAGGGGAAAGATACAAACAAGCTCTTGGAATGAACTAGCATAGTTAGGGAGACAGGCTAAAAATCAAACTTTCATAAACAAGCAGAGAGACAGATGTCATTGAAGTAAGCAAAATCTTATACAACACAGGTGACCACTAAAATTAATATTACTGTCTCTCTGGGTGTGGGATGATGCAAACAAGTTGCATGTAAAGATCAGAAGGAGGCACTTTCACAAAAGGTCTAGTCTGAAGAATAAATTACTCAAATTAGTTGGTAAGCCAAAAAATAGTGATTTTTGTTTTGTAAAGAAAACAGTCATGGATTAAGTCTAGATTTTAAAACCAGTCAATGAGGAGTGTCTTAACTTACTCCAAAGATCTCTTGTTACCTTCCTCTCACTGGAATTCTGAGATGTTTCAATTCTGCTGTGCGTCTGCCTCCAGATAAAAGTAGCAGCACTAAAGCAATTGTGGGAGAATCAAGCCTGAGATATTCAGAATGACTAATGATTGACTTCAGAATTCAAGAAAAAGGGACTCAGTTAATGAAGGCAACTGCTGAGTATTTTGTAATAACCTTGCCCCTTAACATGTAGAAGTTTGAACATTTTAAGCGGAGCCCTAAAAATCCCTCTCTCTTCCTTGGAATGATTATTGCTACTGCATGCATTTCTGAGGATGCCATTAGATAGAAGTAGGACACTGTTTCCCCCAGGGATAAAGGAAATTTTCCCCTTTCCTCTTTTACAGAATAAAGCTGTTTACACAGAGGAAATGGATGCATCATGTTTTTAAGAACAATCTGCTATGCCCACTTAGCAATTTTAATCTAGGGAGAGTGAACGCTGCTTCTCTGCAGCAAAGATACCTTGTCTTCTGTTGTAAGAGCAGGAAGGTGCAGCTTTGTCTCCAGGGCTCAGCAGGGGCTGTTCACCATCAATGCTGCTGCTTTCTCCGACCTGCTGTTACGCTTGTCATCCTCTGCTCCAGCTGCAGTCGCTGACCACCAAGCAGGAGGCCCGCTCTCAGGAATGTCTGTCTGAGGCTCACATTGTTTGTAAATAAAGACAGCCTATCTGCCTCCAATTCCCCGTGGCTTGTGGGCTTTACTGACTTTGTGGCAGCTCGCTGCCTGTTTCTTTATTTCAGTTTGTGAGTCACTCTTAGTAGGAATTAGGAAGTGACTATGTATTTTCACTTACTTGGGGCAGAAGCTTGTGTGACATTTGCATCATCCAGATTTAGCATCAGGCCCTTGAAATAGTCTCCGAAGTTTATTTGGGCTCGTTTCACCCCAGTCCACGAATGTAATCATGTGACCTATTTTATATTTAGATGAGATGAAACTCTGCCCAGAAATGCCTATTCTTCTCTGCTGAGTACAAAAGGTATCTACAAAACAAGCTCAGATCTAAACAGTTGTACTAGAGAGAGCTAAATTTGTCAAATTCCAGACGCTGTCAGGACAGGCACAGTCTTGTGTGGGATTTACTCATGATGGCTTGCTTGTCTGTTTGAGGAAAATTATTTTGAAAGAGAAGGTGTTTCTAGAGAGTTTTTGCAATTAACAAAGTAATGACAAGGGTCGGCTTTAGGAAACAGGCTTTAGACTTGTGCTTAAGTAATGCCTAAGCCTGAGATAGTCAGTTCAAGGAATGGAACATGTAACACTGCTTAAGGCAACTAAGCTTGTTACCATTAGCTGTATAGGACTGCTGTATTAGGATTCACAACAGCCAGCAGGCTCCAAGTTAGGACCCCTAATGACCCAGAGGAAATGATGGAATAATTCCAATCTGGAGTGTCCTCTAGGAGATTATTGGCCTGTTTTGTTGTTTCAGCTAGGACCCTTCCTTAAGAATGTAAATTTACCCAATTTGTGAAGGAAGAAGGCACAAGAGGGTTAGACACATTAGACAGAACTTCGGCTGACTCTGACAATACAAAAGGGACCTCAGGAATCACCAGCATGTATAAATGTTGCCATTATTTAGAAGAGACATGGGGACAGAGGTTACCCCACCAGCCTTCAAGGGAGAGCCAAGAAACTGTGGCTCAAATGCTAGAGGCAAAAGAAAAAAACAGCTCGTGGGCTGTGAGAGGTGAGGTCTGTAAGACAGGCAGGTGTTGTGCTTCTTAACGTTACAAAGGATTGCTCAACCTGAAGGTGCTGAGGTGCAGGACTGAAGCAGGAAGCAGTTTGTTTGAGATTGAATTTACTTTGGAGGTTTTCAATGAAGGCCAGAGCTAATGTCAGTATGAAATAAGGAAGGGTTTGTGCATGTATATAAGGATCATGCATGATGCAAAGACAGGCTGGGTAGCATTAGAGCTCATCTGGGCTCTCTGCAAAGCATGTGTGGGTGCATGACTAGGACTGGGGATATGGTAATCCATGAAGGAAGGATGATGCCCAGGCATTCACTAAGGTCACTTATTAACTGCTCTTTAAAAAGCAAATATAGTTTATAGAAAGGGCTTGCAACATCATGTTGTATTAGTGCCCTTCAAGAGGAACAGATATGAGATAATTTTGCTGGCTCCTCATTGCTTGGAGAATTGCTATTTGATAGTGGAGATGCCTCCCTCACCCTTTTACTGCTTGTTCTGCCAGCTGAGACTCAGCCTGATGTTAAGTCCAGACAACTTCCACATCAGGTATGTTGTCCTCAGCAATAGTAGTAAAGAGAAATTTATGTGAATTTATAGCCAAAACAGAAAATTTAACTTGTTGATGCTAGGCCTTGTTGTAACAACAGCAGCAACTTGGCTGAAAAAAATCACATTTCCTAAACTTTGGTCCATGTGGCAGGAAGAGCTAGAAATAATTCGTGTTTCACACAATGTGATAAAAAATAATTTTAAAATAAAAAAAAACCCAAAGGAGCCAGAGGCATGTTACAGTGAAGTCTAGCAACTATGGAGAAAACAGGCTTTTTAAAATAACTCAGTCTCTGAAGTGTTTGCTGTCAAAAATATAAATAGAGTAGTAGAGATGACTAAAAAGACAAATGAAAATAAAAAAAAGCATTAGCAGTTATGATGGGTAACTACAGCATTCCTCAGAAAGAAAGAGGAAAAGATTAGGTGACTGTGCAGGAGAATTAAGGTATATATGTCAACCATTAGCAAACTATCACTTCTCCCAGTGGAGTCGATTCAATTCAATGACTTCAAGGAAGTGGTAATTTTCTAAACACCATTTCCACCC
The DNA here is from genome assembly GCA_013398855.1 of Mohoua ochrocephala. Taxonomy (NCBI): domain Eukaryota; kingdom Metazoa; phylum Chordata; class Aves; order Passeriformes; family Acanthizidae; genus Mohoua; species Mohoua ochrocephala. The sequence goes on from VZTA01001941.1 coordinate 71,846, forward strand.
TGAAAATTTACTCCTGTGAAGCAATGTATTAGAAACACAAAATCGTACCAATAAAGGTTTCAGATAACTGTAGAGAAAAACAATCCCTTCAGGTACCCTGGGGTCAGCAGATCCCTGCCATGTGGTGAAAACCACTTCTGCAAGGACCTTGAACCCAAGTGCTGACATCAACTTTTGAATGTACATCAGAAAATGTAATTACTGCACTCCCTCTGGCAGAAAGAAGGACTTTTTTTTGAAAAATAACTGGATGGTTGCTATTTTATTGTCCTAACAAAACCCTTATGGAGGCACAGCATGACGTCAGCCTGGGGAAAAAAAATGTGTGATGTTAAAAATGTACTTTTTCGGAGGTGCCATTTCCTAGTTTATGCTAAGCAGTGGAAGGTATTGTCTGTATGCTGCTACTTTTGGAAACAGGCGTCAAGGCGCCCCAGGAGATGGCAGGCAGGGCAGGCACAACCAACTTGTTACCAAGGGCAAACTGCTGAATGGAAATGTAAGGAAAGAGCCTCAAATCTTTGGTCGTCAGCATTCAGGTCCTCAAAAACGTACATGAAACACATACATTTAGTGGCCTTGGTGCCCATCCAGCCAACCATGTGCCAATGGCGGGCCAAGAGCCTACTTGAAATAATAATTTCAGTTAGAGAGGATGATAAAGTTGTTAATGAAAATATGGCCAGGAGGTGTGTTTTGGAAACTGGAAGGAGCAGAGGAGTGGTGGAAGTGTTCAGGTGCCATGGTAGGAGCAATTTGACCAAACGAAGAAATCTCCCTGAGAATAATTGTGCTATTTGAGCACCAGTAGTTCTCTCCAAAGGCATCTTTCAGAGACAGAAAAACCTGTTCTTGCTCCTCTTCTGATGTTTGAAGTATCTCATGAAATCACACCTGCATTCTGAAATATAAATTAACCTGCAACTAAATGTGTAGAAAACTTTTACTGAGCTACAGGATCTTCGGAACTGAAATAAAGAAATATTGTCATATGTGCAGTTTAAGCTACCATAAAAACAACATAAGCTTTATTGTCTTAAAAGAGATATATTGCCCTAGCACAGTTTTTACTGTCAAGCAGCAGGGGTTACTTTAATCCAGTGTTTTTACTTACTAAACACTAAAATGCCTGATCTTGAGGAAATTGCAGTGCATAAAATCATTCCTTTTGCAGTACACTTCTTAACTTGGCCTGAGTTAAGAAATTTCTTCCTTAAAATTACTGTAATTAGCACCATATTCTTCTGCTTGTTACCTATGAGGCTGCTGTTCCCCTATAAGAGCCATTTAGGTACAATGTGATGATCTCTTCTCTTTAAAGTGCCCGGTTTCCAACTTGGCTTTGGAGCCAGCTTCCATATGTTTCCAGGAGGACATGTTTCTAGAACAGGATCATTAGTTGCAAAATGGAATTACAGTGATGGATACTTCAGTGAGGACAACCAGGTGTTGATATGCACAGAAACACATCTGTCTCGTTGTCTGACTCTCCTATATTTGCTGCAAAGGTAAGAATTCTTTTGGCCTGCTCAAAGAGTTTTGCTTAGACTTCACTGTACTTATTTTTTCTTTATATTTTAGTCCACCAAATGCATCTTCTGAACTTTTACTCCAAACAGTGTTTATACTAAAATGTGTTGTACATTTGCAACTTCTAAACAGAAACCTGGAGCCTTTTTTTAATGACAAATTTACTCATTGAGTTCACATACCAGCGTGCCAAACTGACTTCTTTTTTTTTTGTCATTTAATTCATATATATTGGTCTTGTGATGAATTTTAACTCTGAACCTTTACAGACACAATCTACAGCCCATCTCTTCTGTGGCTTGAAATAGCACAGTGGTAAACCAACAGCTTATAGAATGACGATCTAAGAGAGACTTCTCTCACTTAATTTCAACTCTTTAAGGTTAGACAAAGCTTGTTGCTCAACCAAGCTTTAATAGTAGCGAAAGCCTCCAGAGGACAGGTACTTGAAGCAGCAGGGATAAGAAAGCTGAGATGTTCAATGTTTATTGACAAAATCTGGATGCCTAATATTGTCTCGAATTGAATGGTCTAGCCGTCTAACTTTTAGATAGCTGAAGTTCAATTAAGGCCCTTATTCTATTAATGACATAAAAGTTGGGATAGCATCTAACTGACATTCCCAGAGCTGTATTGATTCACGAATGCACACAAGACACAAGAAAGAAGTGCAATACTTAATTCAGGCACTAATGAAGTTACAAGTATGAATAAACATGTTGTCTGCTTGGTTGAATAAACTACCTCTAATTTTACATAATTATTTTTCAGAATACTTTCACACTGTTTTTACAGCCGAACTGTTCCAAATTAAGTGACATTTGCTGCTATTTGTACTGGCCTAAGTAAGCTGCATAATGTGCATATTAATGATAACTCTGGAAGGCGCTCTTTGGTTAACCAGAGAGGAAAATTACAGAGTAATGTTAAACATCACAGATAGCACTGATAGGAGACATCATCCAGACAATAGGGACTAAATAAAGCTCGATATCATGGCAATAGATCACTTTTAACAAATAACCATCACTGAATTTATTCATACTTTTTTTTGACTCAAGTGATTGGAAACTACTTTATATTCCTATGCAGTTCCCTGTTCAGTACTAATAAAATAGTGACATTTTTGAACCACCAAACTCAAGATTTAAATTTGGGTGATCATCTTTAAATTGTGATGATAGCTCTCCACAATTTGTATTTTTCTCTCTTAGTCTCCATGGTTTTGTTTCTTCCCTGGATAACCGTCTGTCCTTGAAAATGTCTTGCTTGCCATTTCATGCACACCAACCATTTGAGCTGTTCTGTTGTAAATAAATTTCTCCTTACATACCTTCTCCTCTCTGTTCCTTTGTCCAGCACATACACTGAGCTAAGCTTTCATGGTTATTTAAATGGAAGTGAGCAGAATTATTTCTGATTTATTCTTGTGGGTTCATAAATCTTGTTGAATCAAGCGCAATAGATAAGATGCTGCAAATACATGAAAGATAACTATCAACTGTGGAATTCATTTCCCACCTCTACAAACAACTAGAATTCATATATCTAAATTAGGATAAGAGGAAAACTGCTGTAAAAGTGCTTATTTCTCTTTTATACCTTGATAGGTGTTTCGCTGGCTTTCTCATATGTAGGTGCCTACATTAAACACTTGATGTAAGGTGTTGTGACACCCACTACTTGTTCTTCTATTTCTCTTCATCTCTGTTGTTGTTTCACCGAGTCTTTTTTTAAAGAATGATGGAGACCATGCACCTCACAATTCATCACATTTTATTTTCCCTTTTCTAGCTCAGACTTAACATCCTTGCATTTCACTTGGTAGGAAAAACCAATAGAACATTTCTGGAGACACAACTAATGCCTCCAACAGGTAATGTATGATAATGCATAATAATGAATTATACTGGTTGCACAATTTCAAATCAGGTATTAGACATGTCTACATCCATAGGCAGCACTCTCTTTCATTACATATTGTTGCAGTAGTTTTGTGGTTTGTGTTTTAATTTTACAAAAATTGTTATCTGGTACTTAGTTGCCAATTATTTTAGCTAAATAAATTTTTGAAGGGAGTACTAACCACAGCACACTCATCACACCCTAATTCTTCCACTCTTTTCCTAGTCCCCCACTACATTAATTTCATGGGTTTATAATAAGGAGGTCTCATTGTTCTCAAATATCCATTGCTTTTTTTTTTTTTTTCCTGCTTCCTGACTAATACTCTTGTATCATTTGGGTTCCTTTGGGGCCGTTGTTTTGCTTTGAAATTTGGTACTACTGTGGAACTAAAGATTCAGTAACACTGTTGTTGGGCTTAATGGGATTGTTTCAGGAACAGGTACAATTAGGTTATAAAAAGCACTGCAGCATCCTGCTCACTCCTTAACCCTCTTTTGAAAAGCCTTGCAAGTGGTGCTGCCTGGTTTGACAGGGTCTGCTCCCGTAGCACTGTTCCTCTCAGAGCAGCTCTCTAAGGAACCCTCTGCCCTCCAGAAGTTCTGATTTCTCCTGCTTTTTTTTTTTT